>CM046036.1:2560504-3013004 GCA_025215565.1 Flaveria ramosissima
TGAAAAATGGGGTGAAGTAAAAGATGGTTGGTGTTGACACTTGTCACCATCATATTAAATCTGAATTATTTGACTTTTGATTGGAATGTAAAATGTCTAAATTACCCTTTTCTATTAATAAAAAAGGTAAGACACATGGCATCATCTCATGACATAATGTTTTAATCAATGGTTCACATTAGGTTAAAGGGTTCTTACAATACTCAAGTGTTCTCAATAGAACTTCACCCTATATATATATATATATATGTATATATATATATATGTGTGTGTGTATATATATATATATATATATAGGGGAGGGTTCAAATGAGAACTCACTTTTTTGTGAGAACTCTAAAAACCAATCCCAGCCACTAATTTTCAATGGCAAAATGGTAATTAATAAATACATAATAAAAAAAGTATAAAACAAAAAATAACATAAAATTAAAAAAATAAAAACACAAAAATATTCCCCCTAGTTTTCCTCTTTCATAAAAAAATTAAAAAAAATTATAAAACATAATAAAAATTCTTGTTTTTTTACGAAATTCGTTTTACATATGTGTAATACCGGATTTACACATGGGTGAATGCAGTATTACACATGTGTATAACCAGTTTTACACATGTGTAAACAACGGATGGGCGATTTTTTTAAAAAAGTATATCAATATGGTAGGCATTGTAAAGATAAAAAATACTGAATTTTATGATTAATTTTTTTTTGAAAAAATGATGTCGTGAAAAAAAGTTATGAACGTTTTAAAAAAAAAGAGGAAAATGACATGTGATTTGCATGTGATAAAAAATGAGTGGCTTATATTGGTTTCTAAAGTTCTCACAAAAAAGGGTGGTTCTCATTTGAACCATCCCCTATATATATATATATATATATATATATATATATATATATATATATATAATGAATGATAAAATATTTTATAAACATAACAAAATGTTTAATGAGATATCTGTATGAAAATTTTTTATTAAAAAATAATTAAACTGGAGAGTAAAATATAATAAGAAAGTATTTAAGTATGATGTTTTTTAAAATGTATTTGTTTTGAAATTAAAACTTTATTTTATTTATTATAAAAATTTTCAATCATATCTTATTTTAAAATATCGATTTATAATTAATAAATTTTATTCTATTTAATATTTTTTATTCAACCCGTGTAATACACGGGTTTACTAAAGCTAATATGCTAATATTCAATAACAAATTGTTTGATTTGTTGATGTAGTAAGTATAAAGTTAATGTATAAAAAGATGTATACCGATAATTATAGAATGAATATAGGCAATATGAAAATTTTGTTTGTTAGTATTTTTAAAATTTACTAAGAAAACATGAGTTAGAATATAAAAATATATACATTAAAAAGTTTCGTGTAAAACAATGATTATACGACTATTATATATAGTAATAGTAATAATTCATGTTTGTTATATATTTGTTTATTGTGTATCGCTTTTAATATGCAATACAAATGATATAATATTATTTCTGTTACCAGCGATATACAAGTCAGTGTCTATCGCTTCCGGCGATATTAATTAGTCTTTTTTATTTTGAATAATGTGGCGATATGCAAGCGTGAAATATCGTTTGGTTGTACTTTCCAGCGATACATAGGTTTTTTTATGATAAATTTGGCGATACATCATGGATCCGTATCGCCGAGTCAGCGATACGGCGATACAACATGTGTGTGTATCGCTTAGCTAGCGATATTTGATGACGTGTTCAATTTTGATTGGTCGAACATTTTGGTAAAATATATATTCTTTGGTTATTCTTGTAAAATGATTTGGTCAAATGATCATTCTCGTAAATTTCCCTATTTTTTCTATGCATTAGATGTACTATGTACTTGTGATATGTGGTTATTTGATGCTAACTATGTTGGTACAAATTACTATTTGTAGTAATTATAAGAATGGCTACATTAGGTTATACTTGATCATAATTCATAATTCATAAGATGGTACATCTGATTGTCAGTCCTACGTGGAATAAGATGTAACGAGTTTGAGTAGAAAGTGGAAAAACATGAGCTTAGATGTAGTGAGTTTGAGTAGTAAGTGGTTGAATAAAACTCTTAACTTAGTAAAAAAATAGGTTTTAATTAAATAAATTGAAAGAATTATAGTTGTTTTGATGGAACAATGAAAAACGAAAATAATAAATAATTATCACTCATTGGTTCTATCCGAAATCCACATCACCACGTCTAATTGTATGCATAGAAATATTGACCAAAACCATGCAAATGAAACACATTGCATTTGAAACGGGTCACAATATAAACACATTACATTAGAAACAGGCCACAATCCTTATGACAAATTAGTAGAAATTTTGTATGATTCTTTAATTGTTCTTTAATTTTCTATTTAAAGCTAATCTATTCTAGATAGTTACGTTTTTAGTAACACTATGTTTAAGAATAAAATTTTTTTTTCTTGAAAAAAAACATTATACTTTAGGATCGATCACTACCTTTCGTCTTGTGTAGTATCGACTTTGTGAAATTAATATAGTTCTAAGACAAAATGTTGATACATTACTTGAATTAAGTTACGTTATTCATCTTTTATAGATGTTTCGGATATTCACACAAAATAGGTGACATGTTAGCTTAATTTTAGATAAAATTAGCACATTAAAAAAGGTACTAAACCTGATTATATAAGAATTCGTCCAATGCAAATGCAGTCAGATCGAATTAAAACTTCATTAAAAATAAGATATTGAAATTAATCTTCATTGATCAAAAGAGGTTATGACTTTGAACTATAGGGTACAACATACACATCAACAGAATATAGTTGACATTAGCCACTAAGATGAGTAAATGCATTAAATAGTTATTAAACTTAATTATTGTTTCATTAATGTTACTTTAATTTTATATAATTGACATGTCACATCTAGCAATATTTTATATTAACGGACCTAAGAGCATTCACAGTGAAGTCCTTAAAATTATGTGAGTGTGTTTGGTATATTATATGGAATGGTTTTGAGTGGTTGTGAGTGAAAAGAGAGAAAATGTTATTGTGAATTGGTATATTTAAAGAATCACTGTTTAGTCCTTATAAATTTTTTAATATTTTTTAAAGTGATTGTGAGTAAAGGAGAGAGAAAAATAATAATAAGAGTATAAAAATTATTATTTAATTGAAAAGGAGAGATAAAATGCAGTGATTTTTAGTGTAATTATATAGATAAAGATAAGGTAGTAAATATTGCAAATAAATTAGCTTCTAAAAATCGTTTTTGGAACAAAACTGAAACTTCAAATGTTCAAATACATTAACAAATAAACAATAGTGAAACTAGAGTACTAAAGAATAAAACTTGAACACTTGCTTTAGGATGATGTAGTTAGGGGCTGTTTGATTACACTGACTGGGTAAGATCTGACTGAGTCAGAAGCTGACCCAGTTAGAAGTTCTGACTGGATATGCATCTGACTGAAACTTGGTTGTTTGATTTACTATCTGACTGGAACCAAAACGATTCAATATTTATAACAAAACCCACCGGAGTCACACCACCGGTCGGAACCACCACACCACCACCACCGCGAGGGGGGGGGCTGCGGGTCGGAGGGGGTGGCGGCATGCGGGTCGCGAGGGAGCGACGGTCTGCGGATTAGCCGGTCAGCATATTTTTTTCAAGGTCTGGGTCAGCACTGGAGACCCGGTCAGCCGGGCTCGAACCTGAAATCAAACGGGCTGACCCGCTGACCGAGTCAGCCGGGTCAGCCCAAAAACAAACATCCCCTTAATCACATGTCATAATTAAGCTTGTAAAGGTAGCATTTGGACTGTAGATTACTAGATTAGTTAATTAACTATTCGACAAGAGGATCGTAACCCGACGACACAACTAAATTTACGCGCTTAAATTTATAAACGTTAATATTTTAAACCGTTTGGTTTTTCCCCTTGCAACGTGACTTTTTTTAATCAACATTCCGACATTAGTTTTTTAACGTTTTCCTTTATTATATCAAGTTTCAAATATCATCAACGTCCTTGGCACGACGCACAGGCTTGTGACGGTTACATTTCATAAAAAAAAAGTTTCGCAAGTTTAGTTTTTCTTACCTTCAACACACATGTTCACGACAACGTTTCAATGTTAGCTTTATTACGATATTACATCTTCACTGCAATACGACAATACGAGATCTTGATACTAGTTTATTACATTATTACTAACCAAAACTTTGCAAACTTCCAACTAACAAACTCCAAACTTACCTGGCCCTCCTATATATAGTTCATTCAATTCATACACACACATGAACATGTACAAACACCTCTATAAATTGCAACCTTTTACAACATTTTCTAGCACCAACAATCTTAGATTCATAAGCATAAGTTTCCTACAACTAATTTACATCTACTTCACAATGTCAAAGATGGTGATCATGGTTTTATGTGTAGTGGTGACTTGCATGTTGTTGATTGCACCCTATACCGAAGCTAGCGTTGTATGTTCTGAAGTGACCAATAAGTTGAATCCATGCTTTCCCTACGTAACCAGCGGTGGCACTGCACCACAAGAATGTTGCAACGCGTTACGAGAACTCGTTCGCACAGCAAAAATAAGAAATGAGCGTCTGGCTGTATGTCGTTGCTTAGCGACTGCTATTCGTTCCACTCAAGGCATCGATTTGGTCCTTGTCGTTAACCTCCCTATAATGTGTCGTATCAACATCACTCTCCAAGTCAAACCAAATGATGTTTGCCCATAGTATGTACTTTACAGATTTGCTTCTCTTTAAAACCTTTTTATTAGGGATAATGACATTCACATGAATTATGAAACTTATACTTTTATATACACTAAATTAACTGAATTCACACAAATTTATATCTTTTTATTTAATCGAGGGTTTAGAGTTTGTCAGATGGTTTCTATATTAGAAATTACTGAATAGTGGTTTGTGGAAGTAATGGACTCTAGACGCGTGGCATGCTTTCTGGGTCATCATGTTGTAACAACTACAAGTTGATAAAATCAGAGTCCTTTGGTTGAGGTAGAGGAGTCGATTTTTTTTATTAGTGTTATTTTGTAAAGGATGATGGTTTCTGGTGTGATTTTGAAAGAGTTTTGGTTTATGCGTGTTTCGCTAGTTGGACTTGCGTAAGTCGCTTATGTGGCAAATAGTTTCGCGTGCCACCTCAATACCCCTCCCTGCGACCCCGTGCAAACATCTTCCATGAAACGACTTTCGTTACTCCAACTAGCGGAACACCCATAAACAAAACTCTTTGAAATCCACACCAAAAACCATCACCCTATAAAAGAACTCTCTATAGACAACTATGAAACCATTTTCAAACTAGAAACCACACCCTCCGTAAATTTACAAAATTCAGCAAATTTACATGCTTGTGAACGCATTCTAATCTCGTAGTTAAAGTGGATAACATGTTGTATATTAGTACATATCTAGTTGTTTACATCTTGCATGGACATATATATATATATACATGCATATGCATGCAGCCATGCCTAAATTTGTGTTTATTATTGTGGTAAATGATTATTTTTTTTGCAGTTTGTTTTACTGAGGACGATTAGGATTGCTTTGTATGGAGGAAGATGTCTGTGTTGGAAGTTTAAAAGCATAATAATAAATAATTACCACAAATAAAGAACATTGTTAATGTTTTCTACAATGTTTGTTTGATTTGTAACGTTTTCAGTTTGTTATATAACTATGTATCGTTCACCTTGGTTATAAACCTTCCTTTCACATGATACTCTAGATTGACCTCTTTATTTATCGTCACGAACGATATATAAAAGAACTAAATAAAATCAACTTCAGTATTGTAAAAGAACTCAAAACCATGAATCTGATCTGTTTGAACTAGATAGAAACCCAACTCTAGTAAAAATAGGTGTTGAAAAGGTTTAATGAGTTTTTTCTAGATCAATGCGGTTAGAAAAAACTAATAAGAGTAATTGGTAGATGTCATTAGTCATTAGCAACCCTAAATGAACCCACTTTAATGATGATGATGAGCTATAAATGTACAAGTTACCACGTACACAAGTCAAATCTTTTATATACCTTTTCGCATTTTCAATAAACTAAGTCAAATAATTTTTCTTAAGCAATTGTACGATCCTGCTTTGAATAAGATATGTTATTTTAATGAGGGCCCATCTATTTGTTTCTCATATGAGACCACATCCCTAATCCCCTCAAGAGGAAAACTACAACTGTAAAACCATCTGGCTCAGCTTAGATTTTTGACCCGAGCGATACTTGAACGCACGAACTTCTTTTTAGAATGTTATAGGGCTGCCATTAGATCAAAAGCTTTGTGGTAAGTCAAACGTTTTATAGTAAAAAAATTTTAATGGACATATTTGAGGTCAAGTAAAAGTGGTGGATGAATAGTTTAATAGCCTTTTGAGAAACAAATATTAGGTTTTATTATTATTAACTAGCCTAAGAGAAAATCTGCATAACTAATAGTGTAGTGACATAAAGAAACATCTACGGTATAATTAAATTTGGCTACATATATAGAGGCTAAAGGGTTTATTAGATTATTAAACATTTCTTTCTGTCTCTTCACTCATTTGTTCATATCAAACGGTTGCCCATGAAAATTTTATGTACTCAGGTTTCGTCTTCTCAAAACATCATGTATGAATAAAGACTCGTGATCACTACTGAGATAACAATTTGATTATCTTCATAAGTGATTTTTAATTGATTACACGAGTTTAAGGATTATCCACATGTGTCAATTTCTTCATATTTAGTTTAGTTAATGATATGATTACTAGTGTGCTTTTGCATAACGTGCGCCTAACACTCATCATTCAATCGGTGTATATTATGTCTAAGTAGTAAGTAACCAATCTACATTGAGTTGACAATTGGCAGACAAATCTAAACCTCAAGTTTGAGGGGCCGTTTGGTTCGCAGAATGTTTTGCAAAGTAATTGGAATTGGAAATGTAATTGGAATCTTGTTAAATTGATAACGTGTTTGGTTGATCAGCTTTAAGTGAAATTGAAATTTTAATTGTAAACATTCCATTGGATTGTTAAATATTTCATGGTAAGTGGAATGAATGTGAATTCCAATGAATGGGGGAAAATTTTCAAATTCCAATTACATCCGTTGACTAACCAAACATGATTTTAGATGGAAAATTTTCTAATTCCAATTTCAATTCCTGATAACTCTATGAACCAAACGGAGCCTTACATGTTTTTTTCGTGATAAACCATTTAAATGGGGTTCCATTTATAGAGAAGCCGTAAATCATTAGAATATAAAAAAGATAACTAATAATATTTACTTTTGTCATTTTATCGTCTCATCTAATTAAATTAAAAGATCAAAAGGGTATAATAACAAAAAAGCTTTTCTAACCAAGAAGGTCAATGGAATTAAAAACAAAACGACAACTATTTGTGTTTTAGAGTTATAAAAGATGTAAAATAATTGAAAAAAAAATATTCTTTTTAATACTTTTCTTTCACGACTTTCTATCCAAATCAAAATAAATTAAGAAAATACATTTTAATAATATTTACATTTAATTATTTACACTTTCAATCTAGTTTAGTAAAAGATTAAAAAAAACTATTACTAAAATACAAATCCTTTAACGCTCAACACGAGAATACATAACAATATTCTCTTTTTTACTTTAATTCAAACTTTAAAACACAAATATTTTGTTATTCTATTTATGTTCCTTCTTAACAATATTATTAGAGATGATTATAACTAAGTCAAGAGAATTTTCTAACAATGAATTTACTTTTAAACAGGTTAAGGTGTGGTTTAGACCTGAAAATGGATAGATATATCCGATTAAGTAAAAAAACAATATTATTCATTATATATATATATATATATAGGGGAGGGTTCAAATGAGAACTCACTTTTTTTGTGAGAACTCTAGGAACCAATATAAGCCACTCATTCTTGATCACATGCAAATCACATGCCATTTCCTCCCTTTTTTAAAACGTTCATAACTTTTTTTCACGACATCATTTTTCCAAAAAAAATTCACCATAAAATTTAGTATTTTTTATCTTTCCAACGCCTACCATATTGATATACTTTTTAAAACAAAATCATCCATCCGTTGTTTACACATGTGTAAATCTGGTTATACACATGTGTAAATCCGGTATTACACATGTGTAAATAGAATTTCGAAAAACAAAACGAGAATTTTTTTTATTTTTTATAAAATTTTTTTAATTTTTTTATGAAAGAAGGAAACTAGGGGAACATTTTTGTGTTTTTATTTTTTCTATTTTTATGTTATTTTTCATTTTATAATTTTTTATTATGTATTTGTTAATTACCATTTTGCCATTGAAAACTAGTGGTTGAGATTGGTTCCTAGAGTTCTCACAAAAAAAAGTGAGTTCTCATTGAACCCTCCCCTATATATATATATATATATATATATATATATATATATATATATATATATATATATATATATATATATAGGGTAGGGTTATCTTGAGAACCACCCTTTTTAGTGAGAACTCTAGGAACCAACATCAACCACACATTTTAGTCACATGCAAGTCACATGCCACTTCCACCTTTTTTTTAAAACAATCATAACTTTTTTTCATGACATTATTTTTTCATAAAAATTTCACCATTAATTTCATTATTTTTTTATCTTTCCAACGCCTACCATATTGATATATTTTATTAAAAAAATTCGTCCACCCGTTATTTACACATGTGTAAATTAGTCATTACATATGTGTAAATTTTGTATTACACATGTGTACTTCCAAGAATTACATGTGTAAAATGACGTTCGTAAAAAAAACGAGATTTTTTTTATTTTTTATATTTTTTTTATTTTTTTAATGGTAGAGGGAAACGAGAGAAACACTTCTGTGTTTTTACTTTTTTATCTTTTTATTATTTTTATTTTATGATTTTTTTGATTATGTTGTTGTTAATTACAATTTTGCCATTGAAAACTAGTGGTTCACATTGGTTCCTAAAGTTCTCACAAAAAAAGGGAGTTCTCATTTGATCCCTCCCCTATATATATATATATATATATATATATATATATATATATATATATATATATATATATATATATATATATATATATATATATATATATATATATATATATATGGGAGGGTTCCAATGAAAACCTCATTTTAAATGAAAACTAAAAGACCCACTTTTTAAGCCTTGATCTTTTTGATTTATGATTAGGATTAATTAATGGCATGATTGTAATTACATGACATTTAAAAAATTTAATTAAAAGCTCTCAAGGGTATATTAGGAAAACAAAAAGTTGTTTGACTTAAAAAATACTAGATAATTAATACTCTCCTAAAAATATGCATTCTCTCTCCTATCACCCTTATTTATGATTTTTCCATCCTTTTTTTTGAACAATCAATAAATCATAAGAAAAAAATTCAAATAATAAAAAAAACAATAAACAAACCTAATGATCGATCACCTTGTAAGGATTCCTGAAGTCTGATGCAACCCAAAACAGCCTAAGTGTCTCAACAACATGCACTAAGTACTGAAGTGAAGAATGCTTCGGAAGTTTTACACAAAGCATTAGAAAATACTCTAAGTGTAAAATCTTCCGAAGCCAAGACCAATATCTTCCGAAGCCAAACATGAAGTCTTCCGAAGCTTCAGAGACAAAGTCTTCCGAAGCCTCATCCTATGAAGACAGATTTCTTCCGAAGACTTTTAGTACACATGCTTTATCTGATGTACTGTTCCATAAAGCACCTTTTCCGCTGCATCTATGTAAAGTCACCAACTTACATGAGTTGGTGAAAAGGGCCTTGCTTTTGGTAACTGTACATTGAGGTCTTGAGTATTCAACTTTCCACTTTATGTACTTTATCCTTTTTGTATTGTATAAGGATGTGAGCTATGGCATGTCATAGTCACAAGGTCAAAAGGCAGATATGCCTTTTGATCCTACAATTGATTTTGTTAGTGTCTAGTCAATTGTATCCAGCTGGCTTTCAAAGTATAGCCGGCTGTAGGTTGTAGTATAAGTATTTCAAATTCTTGTATCTTTTCTTTATGCTTTGTAACACTTGTAAAAGAACTTGAGAAAGCAATATACTGCCTCCTTGAAACCCATACTCTCTTGTTCTGTCTCTTGCTTTACTTGTGTTCTTTGTATCACTTTGGTTACCCAGTTCACTGTTTGATTAGAGCTTAGTTATTCTCCTCATTGTGTTGTTGTGTTGTAATTGTGCTTAAGCCCTTAAACGGTCCTGCAATTGGTATCAGAGCTTTCCAGGCTCTTGATATAAGATCTAACCATCTTAAGATCCCTCACACACACAAAAGCTAAACTCTTCAAATGGCTGCCATCTCTAAGACTGATATGGAGACTGGAACCATGAACAAATCCCCACTGATCACTCTTGATGATTTTGACACCTGGTGCATGAGGATGGAAGGCTTCATCAGGTCTCTTGATTCAAGAATGTGGGAATCTGTTGAGAATGGACCTTTCATACCCAGCACCCCCTCTGCTACTGGTGCTGGTATGATTCCTAAAGATGTGGCCAACTACTCAGATGAAGATAGAAAAAGAGTAGAGATTGACAGGAAGGCCATGACTGCTCTTCAGACTGCTCTCCCAAACTCTGTATACAGAGGCTTTAAGAAGTGCAAGACAGCCAAACAGCTGTGGGATGCACTGAAGCTGATGTATGAAGGTTCCTCTGAAGCCAAGGAGAACAAGAAAGATCTTCTGAAGCAGCAGTTTGAAAATTTCACCTTCAAAGCAGGTGAGACCATGACCCAACAATACTTCAGGTATGTTGAGATTGTGGATACCCTAGTGGATGGAGGAGTTCCTCTTGAGAACAGGGACATTGTAAGGAAGTTCATGTCCTCACTTCCTAGGCAATGGACACACTATTGTGTGGTGATCAAGAGGACTGAGAACCTTAAGACTCTTACTCTTACAGAGTTGTATGGGATTCTCAGTGGATACCAGATGGAGATGAACATGCAAGGTTCATCTGGCAACTCCAACAATCAAATGGGTTCAGCCCTTCATGTGGTTGAAAGGGACAGCATAGAACCTCAGCATCATCTCTTATGCTACCCTGACAACTCACAAAAGGGTCCTTTCATCACCTTCCCGGAGACACCAAGGGAGAACTTTACTCAAGGAAGCCCATTCCAAGAGACAAGTTCTTCTCAAGCCTTTGTGTCTGCAGATGAAAGCTGTGGGAATTATCTCTTCACTCTTGAAGACCTGGACTGTATCCATCCAGATGACCTGGAATACATGGAGATAGTTCAGCAGATGGCTCTCCTCACTCACAGAGCCAAGAAGTTCTACAAGAGGACAGGAAGAAGATTTCCAAGCAATGCTACCAGCAGTAAGTTTGGGCTGGATAAAAGCAAAGTTAAGTGTTACAACTGTAACCTTATGGGTCATTTTGCCAGGGAGTGTAAGGCACCTAAAGTAAATGGGGGCCAAACACAACCCAGACCAAATTTTACTGACAAAGCTCCTCAGGCTGAGAAGACAAAGCAACATGCTGCTGTTGCTGTCGAAGAAGGAGGCTTTGACTGGAGTTTTCAGGTGGAGGATGCTTCTCCAAACCAAGCACTGATGGCTGACCATGATGAAGCCAAGGAACAGCTCAAGACCAACAGGAATGTCTGGATAATTGACAGTGGCTGTTCCAGGCACATGACAGGCAATAGGTCTCTACTCCATAATTTTGAGAGGATTGATGGAGGACCAGTTGCTTTTGGAGGAGATGAAGGTGGTTACATTTCTGGAAGGGGCAAGGTCACAAATGGTAAGCTCAGCATTGAGAAGGTAAACTTTGTTAAGGAGCTTGGGTACAATCTTCTGAGTGTATCCCAATTTTGTGATCAGAGTCATAACATGCTCTTTACTGAGCATGAGTGCATTGTTCTCAAACCTGGTGTGGTCATTCCTCATGAGCATATCCTGCTCAGAGCTCCCAGGAAAGGGAACATGTACAAGATGGATTTGCAAGAAACATCTCCCTCAGGAGAAGTTTCATGCTTTCTATCTAAAGCAAATAGTGATGAGTCTTTCCTATGGCATAAAAGAATGTGCCATGTAAACTTTAAGAACATGAATAAATTAATTAAACATGATCTGGTAACTGGAATGCCAAAGAAAGAGTTTACTAGTGATGATCATTGTGTTGCATGCCTGAAAGGGAAGCAACACAAGGTATCTCACAAGCCTAAGGAAAAGAACTCCATCACTACTCCCCTACACTTGTTACATATGGATCTCTTTGGCCCCACCAGTGTAATGAGTTTAGGAAGGACCTCTTACTGTCTGGTGATCACAGATGATTTTACAAGATTCACTTGGGTCTTCTTCCTTAGAACTAAGGATGAAACCCCTGAGATTCTGAAGAATTTCATCTTAAAAGTTGAGAATCAATGTGATCACAAGGTCAAAACCATAAGATGTGATCAGGGAACTGAATTCAAGAACCAAATCCTTGATGCATTTTGTGATGAAAAAGGTATTACAAGACAATATAGTGCTCCCAGGACTCCTCAGCAAAATGGAGTTGCTGAAAGGAGAAACATGACACTTATTGAAGCTGCAAGAACTATGTTGTCTGACTCTAAACTGCCTATCACCTTCTGGGCAGAGGCAGTCAATACTGCTTGCTATGTGCAAAACAGAGTTTTAGTAGTTAAGACACATGGTAAGACTCCTTATGAACTTTGGCACAAGAGGAAACCTTTCATTGGTTTTCTCAGGTCATTTGGATGTCCCTGCACCATCTTGAATACCAAAGATCAAATTGCCAAGTTTGCTGAGAAATCAGATGATGGACATTTCATTGGATACTCTTCTCAAGCTAAAGCTTATAAAGTATACAATCTCAGAACTAGAATTGTTGAGGAGTCAGCCAATGTGACTTTCAATGAGCACACTCCTTGTGTGGCTGGTTCTGGTCCGGATTGGCTGTTTGATCTTGATTTAGTTACCAACTGTTTTAACAAATCTTGTGAGCATGTTTCAGGATCTGCAGAAAATCTAAATACAGGTGATCCTGATCCAAGATTTGATCTAGGAAGACCTTCAACTCATACATCTTCAGCTCCAGTTGGAACTACTTCAGCAAATGAGGTTTCTATCAGCACAACAATGACAAATTCAGCTGATACATCTGGCATGCCTTCAAATTCCAGCTCAGAGGCCTCTCAACCAGATAAAGACACCTCACTTGTAGAAAACAACAATGGTGATGGTGATAGTGATCAGGAATTTCTTGATGCTAATAACCATACCATAGATGACAATATCAATGATGTCTCACACTCATTGGATCAAGTTAATCTTGATAAGTGTGATAATGTGGAGGGTGAATCTTCAAGACCAGATTTAAATTTCTCAAATTTAGATCTTTCTTAACAACTTGCTGTGATCCCTCAGCTAAGGATCCACAAGTCTCACCCCACCACAAACATCATTGGAGATGTTGTCACAGGGGTAAGAACAAGAGGACAAACCCTTGAAGCAAATGTTTGTCTTCACTCTTGTTTCTTATCTCAGATAGAGCCCAAGAAAGTTGATGAAGCTCTAAAGGATGGAAGTTGGGTTGAAGCTATGCAACAAGAGCTGCTTCAATTCAAAAGGCAGAAAGTTTGGAACCTTTGTCCTCTTCCTCATGGGAAGACTACCATTGGAACCAAATGGGTTTTTAGAAACAAGAAGGATGATAGAGGAATCATCATCAAGAACAAGGCAAGACTAGTTGTTCAAGGATACACACAAGAAGAAGGGATTGACTACACTGATGTCTTTGCTCCTGTAGCAAGACTAGAAGCTGTTAGGATATTCCTGGCATTTGCTGCATCCAAGAACTTCAAGGTCTACCAACTTGATGTAAAGTGTGCTTTCTTATATGGAGTGATTGATGAGGAGGTTTATGTCAAACAACCACCTGTTTTTGTAGATCCTGATCATCCTGATTATGTCTGCAAGCTTGACAAAGCTCTTTATGGGCTGCATCAGGCACCCAGAAAGTGGTATGAGACACTATCTGAGTATCTCTGCAAGCATGGATACAGAAGAGGTACTATAGATGGAACTCTCTTCATCAAAGGACAGGGAAATGACTTATTGCTGGTTCAAGTATATGTTGATGACATCATCTTTGGTTCAACTAATCCAAAGCTCTGCAAAGACTTTGAGAAGCTGATGAAAGACAGATTTGAGATGAGTTCAATGGGAGAACTCAACTTCTTTCTGGGAATTCAAGTGAAGCAAGTTGAAGATGGCATCTTCATAAGTCAGTCAAAGTATGTTCAAGACATACTCAAGAGGTTCAATATGACTGATTGTAAGATTGCTAAGACACCCATAGCCAGAAACCACTCCCTTGGTCCAGATCTTGAGGGGGAGTGTGTAGATGAGCACTTATACAGGGCTATGATTGGGTCTCTTATGTATCTTACAGCTAGCAGGCCTGATATCATGTTTGCTACATGTATTTGTGCAAGATATCAAGCCAACCCTAAGATGTCTCACTTAATCACTGTGAAAAGGATTTAAGATACCTCAAAGGTGCTTCAACACTTGGTCTATGGTATCCAAAGAATCCAAATTTCAATCTGTATGCCTATACAGATAGTGATTATGGTGGTTGCAATATGACTGCAAAGTCTACATCTGGGGGATGTCAATTCCTTGGTGGAAGGGTGGTCTCATGGCAATGCAAGAAACAATCCTGTGTGTCTGCATCAACTGCTGAGGCTGAATACATTGCTGCTGCAAGCTGTTGTGCTCAAGTGCTTTGGATTCAAAATCAGATGCTGGACTATGGATTTAACTTCAAAGAGACTCCTATCCACATAGACAACAATAGTGCTATCTCTATCACTGAGAACCCTGTGCAGCACTCAAGGACCAAACACATCAACATCAGGTATCATTTAATAAGAGATAACTATGAAAAAGGATTAATTAAACTAGTCAAAGTTCATACAGATGAACAATATGCTGATCTGTTCACCAAAGCTTTTGATGAACAGAGATTTAAGTATTGATATCAGCTATTGGGATGATTAACTTTGAGTAGACTTTTTATTAAAACTAATTCTAATTATTTCTTCTTAAAATATGTGTGTCCTAAGTTGTCTAGTTCATCACTTTCATAAGCTCATGTTTTCTTTGGATGTAAAATTCTTTTTGAAGACTTTCCTTAGATTCTTGAAAATTTCTGATACTTCGGAAGATAAAATTTTATCTTCGGAAGAAAAACATGTCTTTAAAATAAATAACTGTCTAAGAGATTTTACCTTCGGAAGAAGTAAAGATTCATCTTCCGAAGCTTAAAATTCTTATCTCAGACACTTATCTATTTTCAAGAACCTTTTCCTTCCGAAGCAAAATTAACCTTCGGAAGCTTTGTCTATTTTCATACAAAGCATTCAAGGGTTTATTTCTCTTCCGAAGCATAAATTATCAAGACTCTCAGGAAAATCTTCCGAAGCCATTTTAGCTTCGGAAGCTTTTTTAAATCAAAACTTCCGAAGACAAATAAACTTCGGAAGCTTTTCGAATTCCAAGAAAACTACTTTTTGAGCAAAAGTAAACTACCTTTTCAGAGGTGGGACCGACTTCGGATTTCAAAGTTTATCCTCTTTCATTAACTTTGGTTCAAATCCCTTTTCATATAAATACCCAACGGTTCCCCCTCTTTCCCACTATCTTCCTCAATTCTACTGTTTCTCTAACCTAATTCTCTAAACCGCCTTTGCTTTCTACCTTTCTTCACCCTTAAGCTTCTGAAATGGCCAACCTTAACCGCAGAAACAACCCTGATTTCTCCATGCAACTACACAGGCAACATAATCAAGTTGCTCTGTTAAGCTCTGAGAAAGATGCAAGTTTCTCAGAGATTTGCCAATTCTTGACTCTGTCAAATTATTTCACCTCCCTGACCATTGATCCTACTCTATATGAGGATCAGTTGCTTGAATTCTGGAAGACCTGCCAAGAGGTCATTATGGATGGGAGAAGGCACTGTCTGCCACAGTGCAAGGGAGGACAGTCTTCATCACTCCGGCCATCATTAACCAACATCTACAGCTGGATGATGAAGAAGGTGAGGTGTCCTTCCCAAAAGAAGCTGTTAATCATTCTTTTGAGCAGATGGGCTATGAGGGAGATTTCTCTGTAAAGACCTTTAGGAAAGGGAAGGTCTCATCCCAATGGAAATTCCTGCTCCATGTGGTTATCCACAGCTTGTCAAACAAGCATGGTGGATGGGACCAGATTCCTGAGGATCTCTCCTTTATAGTTCATGGAATGGTTCAAGGGGTCAAGTTCAGGTATTCACAATTTGTTTATACTAATTTACTTGCAAACTTAGACTCCTTAGAGTATTACATGTTTCCTAGATATGTTCAACACATTCTCAACTGTGAACTGGGCTCACAGTTGAGGGAAACAGGTAATATTCTTAAATTGGGACAGATGAAGCCCGGCATCTTTAAAATAATGAAGAAGCCAACTGTAGGCTTCTCTGGGGTAGAAACAGCCCTAGTCCCAAAAATGTTAGAGCTCATTGCTCAAGGTGACAACCTAGCAACACAAGCTAGTGTTGAACCCACACCTCTTTTGTCCCTACCATTAAAAAGACCAGAAATTACCCTCACCTACCAAAGAAAATCCAAACGAACCCCTGCTCAGACTATTGAGTCTGTGCAGGCCCCCAAATACTCAACCTTACAGGAAGAAGTGGACACTAGAGCTCCCACTTCTCCTGAGGAGCAAACCACTCCCATTACTTCACCTATCAGGGCTGAGGTTCCTCAAGCTCACCCTGATGAGCTCAATAGCCCAACAACCTTAAGCCTTCACTCTGAGTCTCAACACTCAAGTGGACAACCTTCAGGGGACAGCTACCATCCCCAGCCTTTGGATCTCAACCAACCAATTCCCAACCTATCCTTTTACACTGATGAAGACTTAGGATTCAGTGAGTACCATGAGTCTCTCTTCTCCTCCCCTACTCAAAGAGAGATGAGTACCTCTGACTCTCCTCAGTCTATCCCCCATCAGTCACCTATTACTGAGGTGGACACTTCTGAACCTGTTCAGGATGTCCATATGGAAGAGGCTCTCACTTTTGAAAGTGATTACATCATTAAGACCTCAACCATGGCAACTCAGCCCATTGGCATCTCAACTGAGGCTGCCAGTGAGCAGAGGAAAACCAGCAGCCAAGAAACTCAAGCTGGTGGTGAGAGAGAGGACTTTGGTCCAATCATCTCATCCCCCAATGAATCTTCTGATGAAGATGAGGGGAATTTGAGACTAAAGGTGCAAAAACTGTCAAAAACATGCACCTACTTAGTCTCTAAGGTTAGTCACTTGGAATCTCAGGTGACTACCCTGCAAAACAGGGTCAATGATCAGCAACTCCAGATTTCATATCTGCAGGAAAAACTAGCTGGGAGACCTTTAAGGAGAGCTCAACCAGGAACACAAGAACCTGTGGAAGTGATTGACTTATCCTCCAGCTCACCTATGCAAGTGGGTGATGCTACCAAAAAGGGGGAGAAAGTTGTTACAACCACAGAACCTGGGAGTTCTTCAGAGAGAATGGACATAGAGGACTCACCATCCTCACTTGCTGTTGTGCATTCTCAGCAACTTCCTCAAGTTCACATTAATGTGGACTCTATAGACTCTCTCATCAGGAGTCTCTTTGAGGAAGGCATACCAAGGGCTGTCTCATCTCCACCACTGGGAACTGGCAATCACATCATAAGGTGGAGGTATGATGATGACAGAAGAGCCCTCATACTTCAAAGAGTTCAAGGCCAACAAGAAGTTTTTCAATTCCAAAGCCTGAGCTTTTATGAAAGACTGGATTTAGTCAACTTGCCACTTGTCAATCCAAGCAATTCAAGACAAGCTGACAGGCTGGCTCAAAGAATCCAAGACAGGATCCTTGCAGAGTTCTCTCTAAGAAGGAGACTTAGGGAATCAGGCAATGTCATCGGTCAACTGGATGTTGAGGTGGACCCTAAGATTAGTTTCATAAGGGAAACCTTGACTGAAGGCCCAGTGACAGAACCTGAGACCCCTGTCTCATCATCAACAACTGCTGCTGAGGTCCAAACTCCATCTGAGACACCTGCTGGTGAAGGTGTTTCTCAGCCTCTCTCTGGCCAGAGCATGGAAGCTACTCCAAGCAATGAAGGCCAAGCTTCAATCCACCCTGAGTCACAAAGGTCTGTTGGTGACAAAGGGAAAAGGATAATGACTCCTGAGGAAATTGAGGAGGAAGAGAGAGAGAGGAAAAGGAGACTAAGGGGAGAAAGTTCCACTGGGTCATCTAGCTTCATGCAAGCTGCAATCAGGGCTGCCCCCAGACCAAATACTCAGGATGATGAGTTAAGGGCAGTCAGGATTACCTACTTACAGACCAGGAACTATGACATTGATGAGATCATCTCCCTCCCCTTAGAAGAACTAAATGAACTGGCTGACAGAGAAGTGTCAAGAGAGTTGAAGGAGAAAGAGGATGCAATGATACTTCTCCAACTCAAAGAGGAGAAGAGACAGAAAAGACTTTACAAGCATGCTCCTACTCTCTCACCAGTTCAAGAAAGTCCTGCACAGGAAGATGTGGCTCCACAAGAACCTCAGGTAGATAAAGAGGAAGATAGGATCAAGATGATCAACTACCTGAGTGCCACAGGCTTCTATCAGGCAGATGCACTTCTCCCTTTGTCCTATGACTTTATTGAGTTCGAGTATTAAAGCAACTTGAGCTTGAGTTAGTCAAGGAAAGAAAGACAACCAAAAGAAAACTAAGGGAAGAAGCTGCAAAGTCAAGGGCCATCATTCAAAAGAATGCAAAGAAGTCTGCTGACAGACAAAGAATGGTGAGCTTCTTGAAGCTGTATGGATTCTCCGGAAGGAGACTTGGCCCCATGTCTCTATCCACTATGGATGAGCATATTAGGGTGATCAAGCAGAAGATTAAGAGTGGAGAACTTATTGACTTGCACTCTCTTCCAAGTCAAGTCCCACCTGAAGTGGAGGTCAAGTTTGAACAACCAGAGACACCTCAACCAGCACCTCCAGCTGAGCCCCAGCAAGCTTCATCTTCTGATCCTAGGCAGGGTCAAACTCCCTCTCCTTCTGAACCTGTGAGGGAGGAACACCCAACTGAGAAAGACACTGATGATCAACATGGTGCTGCAGACCAGTCTTCTCAGTTAAAGACAACCAAGAGGAAGAAGAGGATGGCTTCTAAACCAAAGACAAAGAAGAAGAAGCCAAAGTCATCTACCTCTGCACCTCAGGCTGAATCAGATCAACCTGAGGAAGTGCATGATGAGGCAGCCCAATCAACTCCTATTCAAGTGGCTCCTCTAACTAGTGAGACACCCATCTTGTCCTGGACTTACTCTACCAATCCAGAGAGATGGACTGTTATCAGAGATCAAGGTGTTGAGAATGTCTACTCATGGCAAGACATAATCAACTTACCTCTGCATGATCTCTTTGAGATGAGAAGATACTATGAAAGTCTTGATGATCCTGACCATCTCATGAAGAAAGGAATGGTCCTGATTGTACTGAAGACTACCAACATTTGAAGATCTTCCAAGTGTTTTGGTAGCATCAGCCTAGGGGGAGTTTGTAAGGATTCCTGAAGTCTGATGCAACCCAAAACAGCCTAAGTGTCTCAACAACATGCACTAAGTACTGAAGTGAAGAATGCTTCGGAAGTTTTACACAAAGCATTAGAAAATACTCTAAGTGTAAAATCTTCCGAAGCCAAGACCAATATCTTCCGAAGCCAAACATGAAGTCTTTCGAAGCTTCAGAGACAAAGTCTTCCGAAGCCTCATCCTATGAAGACAGATTTCTTCCGAAGACTTTTAGTACACATGCTTTATCTGATGTACTGTTCCATAAAGCACCTTTTCCGCTGCATCTCTGTAAAGTCACCAACTTACATGAGTTGGTGAAAAGGGCCTTGCTTTTGGTAACTGTACATTGAGGTCTTGAGTATTCAACTTTCCACTTTATGTACTTTATCCTTTTTGTATTGTATAAGGATGTGAGCTATGGCATGTCATAGTCACAAGGTCAAAAGGCAGATATGCCTTTTGATCCTACAATTGATTTTGTTAGTGTCTAGTCAATTGTATCCAGCTGGCTTTCAAAGTATAGCCGGCTGTAGGTTGTAGTATAAGTATTTCAAGTTCTTGTATCTTTTCTTTATGCTTTGTAACACTTGTAAAAGAACTTGAGAAAGCAATATACTGTCTCCTTGAAACCCATACTCTCTTGTTCTGTCTCTTGCTTTACTTGTGTTCTTTGTATCACTTTGGTTACCCAGTTCACTGTTTGATTAGAGCTTAGTTATTCTCCTCATTGTGTTGTTGTGTTGTAATTGTGCTTAAGCCCTTAAACGGTCCTGCACACCTGCTTGCAAATGTTTCAAAATATATACATACATTGAACATACATGCTTACGTATATATATAAGCATATGTTTTAATAAGAAAAATAATAATCAAACTATTGAGATACATACATATAACAACAAAAGCTATATATAAAAAGAACAAAACCATCGTTTGTTACATTATATAACTTGTATACATTTACATATATGTTGCTCTAGCAAGTTCTTAGTGTTATTACTCTTTATATCTCTCTTGTCCAAAATGTAAACATAGTATGAAAACCTTTGTTACATGCTTACATATACGTACCTCACATGCTTACGTATATGTAAATCCTTTCAATTAACCAGTTTTCTCTTCAATTTGCTTAAGTATCGTGGGCCTCTTCAAATATAAGCGTAATCTGTTACGTATATGTAACTAGTAGATTATATATGCAATTATGGTTATATATACGTAACTCATCGTTTGCATCATCTTGTTGTCCTAAAATGTTAATATAGTACATAAACATTTGTTACAAGTTTACATATATGTATCTCATATGCTTACGCATATCTAAATCCTTTCAATTCACCATTGTCTCTTTAATTTATTTAGATATATCTTGGGCCACTTCAAATCTAAAAGAAACCTGTTACGTATATGTAACACGTAGATTATATATGTAATTTTGGTTATGTATACGTAACCCGCCATTTGCAACATCTTGTTGTTGTTTTCCTTATTTCTCTCATTTACAGCAATTACCATTTTATTTGCATCACACAAACATCAACTAAAAGATCTCTCTTTCTTTTCTTCCCGGCCCCAACAAACTTATGGGATACCCTAATCCGCCATTTTTTCATAGATGGAGAAGAAGAATCGATCACGTTAGCTGTTCCATCTTCATGAGTACTAACAAGGGTTTTAGAGTTACGTATACGTAACTCGTCTTAGAACCAAATTTGACATCAGGAGCATAAGTCGTCTTTAAAACTTTGACTGCAATCAGCTTTAATAAGGACATGTAACTTACTTTCATCCTCAAAGTGGTGTATTCTTCCTCTTGTTAGGTTAAGTATATGGGAATATTACGAAATTGACCAATTGACCAAAAGTAATTATCAAAATAACCGGTCAAAATTGAAAATTAAAAAAAATCCAATCGCAGCCCGCCACGTGTCATCCCTCGCTGACGTGGCGAGGGAATATGGGAATCCCTCGCCTGGGAAAATGTGCCCGGCGAGGGAATGACATAATCCATCGCCCACGTGTCATCCCTTGCCCACCTCGCTGACGTGTAAGCCTTTTCCTCACTGAGTCAGCGAGGGTATGAGAATCCCTCGCCCGTATTTACGAAAATGCCCCTCCTCGCCCAACATTAAAAAAAATTAATCAAAAAATCCGAGATTTTTAAATATTTATTGTTTTTTAAATACTTAACAAATCTTACATTCCCTTAAACCTTCTTCTTAAAATTCTCTAAAATTTTTAAAATGTCAGTTAATATCATACTATACAGCAGTGGTAAATGACATTTTGTAAACGGTGTTGAAAAATATCTACCATTAAAAATGTGTTAGACATGTTCTTAGTTTATATAGTAATATAACATTTGATGAATTAAAGGATATTAAATGAATAAGTGATGCATCATTACTAATATATTCACATAATAATAATTTTGCAAAAAAAGTGTTGTTAAACATAAGAACTTGATCAGGATTGTCTTTTAATTTATTATAAATCTGTTTTACAACTTTACATTACATCTAATAGTAATACTATTGGATGCATAAAAACTCTGCAAAAATAATAAGCAAATTCAAAATATAATAAAAGCAATGAATAATAAAAATAACAGTATAAGTAGAACGTATTAGACAAAAACTAACCTCGTGCTCCATCACCACGATGTTTGAAAGATTTTTTTAACGAAGATTTTTTTATAGTTTTCCGGAAGATTTTTGGAAGTTTTTTTGAAATTTTCGGAGACCCACCCACTCTCCTTCCCCCTTTAAATAGTCCTCACCATATTAATGATCCTCGCCTCGATTCTCGAGTTCTCGCTGACCAGGCGAGGGATATGTCACATTCCTCGCCGACATTGACCTCTCCCTCGCCTTGGTTTTAGTGCCCTCGCTGATGTCACCTTTCCTCGCTGACGTGGCCGAGAGGAGGGTCAAATCCCTCGCCTCATAGGAACTGCCCCTCGCCGACTCGACGAGGGATGTGACCTATCTCTCGCCTAGATATATGAACCCCTCACCGGACCCTTTTTTTTAAATTTACAATTAACACGTGGGCGAGGGAAAATTTTTTCCACGTGGGCGAGATATTATGAGTTTTCCTCGACCGTGGCGAGGGGTCAAAATCAACTGTCCCTTTTCGTATTTTTTTGGTCAATGATTATTTTGGTAATTCATTTGGGTCAATTGGTCAATTTCGTAATTTTCCCTAAGTATATTGATAATCAATTTAAGCCTTTAATGTAATAATCAGGTTTCTACACATGTTGATCGACCAGGCCCGATCATGACAATCTCTAATCCATTGAAGCGGTTACACGTAGTCGTCGCATACATTTGCTTTCATCTCTTGAACCTTGTAGCCAAAACATTCGATGATGATTTGAATCTATTATAAATGTCGAGGGTCATGATTTGATGAGATACTAGTCAAATGTCAAATAAGGAATTGAGAATTTGAAAAATATAATTACTTTAAATAATGGAATGAAAGTTTACTTAAATATCCTTTTCTTAATAAATTAAAAGAATTATTAAAAATTATGTAATTGATTGTAATTAGTTTTCTTGGTTTTCTAGTTTTTATTTAATCTCTCATTTATATTATTGTTATTTTAAGTAAAGTGAGAAACACAGCATAAATAGGGTCATCTGACAGTACAAACCAACCCTCACTCCCCCTCGTTGTTCGCACCTCCACAACTCCGTCGCACCGATGTCCACCTCCGAACCCCTTCCGGCCGACGGCGAACAACCACCGCCATCGCCGGCGAACCCGCCGGAAACTCCGACCGAAGATCCGCCCCAAACACCCGACCCGCTCCTCGGATCCGGATCCTTCATCGATCCGAATAACGGAGGAGGAGACAAGAGCGCCTCGAAGGAAGCATCAGCTGATGTCTCCGCGAGCTCCGATCCTCTGCTGCAGAAATACGGTAGGCCGTCATGGCTCCCCGACGACTGGGAGATGATTCTGAAGAAACGCACTTCTGGAGCCACCGAGGGCACCGTTGATAGGGTCGGTAATCCGATTTTGTTATTGTTGATATGTTTTGTATCTGTTTTGTTAGGTTGAATGCGTGTGTTTGTTGCAGATTACGTATTGTGGATTTTGGTTGTGTGTTGTTAGTGTAAGGTTGATTTGAAGAAGTTGTAATTAGTTGATTTGAGTCTGGTTTTGGAAATTAGGGTTTAGGTGATTTGTGTGAAGAGAGGGGTGCAAATTTGGATTGCATATGTTTTGTTTGACGTGAAGCTTATTAGGGTGGTGGGGGCACCCACGGGTAGTGAATAGTGATAGCAGGTTTAGCAGTTACCACAGCTACACCGCCGTGGGTGGCCTGGGTAGCCTAAGCGGGTGTCAAATGCTGCCACGGGTGGAAGGAGATTGAGCCGTTTAACGGGTATAAAGGTGTTAAAGAGTCGTTATGCATTTGTTTTTAGTAAAAACAGAGAAAGGGATTAGGGCAGTAGAGGGTAGTTGCGACACCGACTAAGGTAGTTTAGGGTATATTTGAGGTAGCCTAGGCGGGTATCAAATACCGCTACGTATAGTAGGAATTGAGCCGTTCAATAGTTATAAAGAGGTTAAAGAGCCGTTATGCATTTATATTTAACTAAAAAAAGACAAATGGATTAAGGTAGTTGAGGGTAGTGGCAGCATCAATTACGGTAGTTTAGGGTACATTTGAGGTAGCCTAAGCGGGTATCAAATATCGGGTAGAAGGAATTGAGCTGTTCAACGGCTATAAAGAGGTTAAAGAGATGTTATGCATTTATTTTTAATTAAGAAAAGGAAAATAGATTAAGGTAGTTGAGGGTAGTGGCGGCACCAATTATGATAGTTTAGGGCACATATGAGGTGGCCTAAGCGGGTATCAAGTACCGCTACGGGTAGAAGGAATTGAGCCGTTCAACGGCTATAAAGAGGTTAAATAGTTGTTATGTATTTATTTTTAAATAACCAAAGGGATGATGACATTATGAATGATTTACATAGTAAAAACAGCTAATATGTAAAAAAGTTAAGACAAATGCAATTTTTGGCTGTATATATGTCTTATTTTGCTGTACAAAGAACAACGCCTCGCATACATGAGGCTCTGCCTCATGCGTCACACATAGCGCCTCAGTTTTTAAGACTTAAACGCCTCGGAGCGCCTAACGCTTTTTTAAACCAAGTCAACGGCTATAAAGACGTTAAAGAGCCATTAAGCATTTTTTTTATTAAAGAAAAGAAAGATGGATTAGGGTAGTTGAGGGTAGTGGCTACATCAATTAAGGTAGTTTAGGGTACATTTGAGGTGTCTAAATTTTGTTGGTTGAATGTTAGGATACTAGAGGGTACCGAAAGAAACACCCCACCACCCTTATTGATTAACTTCATAGAATTTTGTTGGACTTGTTAGATTATAAACACCACCATTTAGTATTAACTTGAACAAACTTCTTGTGATAGATAAAAATTCATAAAATTTCTCTTAAACACGTAACGTTTAGCAAGCTTAATGATGGATTAGAATTGTTACGGACGTAGCACGTAATGGTAGGGTGACTTCTGTTGGAACTATAGAACATTTTGGAAACACGAAGTAGCATTATGTGTACCTATAAAGACGGACAATATAGGGAACAAGGGTTATTTGGGAAGGACTATGTGTTGTGATGAAGACAGAGTTATGCCACACTTTTAGGAAAAGAAAATCACCATCTACTAATTAATCATCTTAAACTTATTCATGGTGTAGATATACTATGATTCAGGTTTAATTAATGTTAGTTGGTTGGGATGTAATGGTTATGATTAGTATATAACAAAAGAGAGCTTCTAATAATTTCAATAAGTGATACCTTATATAACATGATGCTCTTTTAAACAATAAACCCATATACCTATTAATTTTTTTGATTTTGATCGGTATAGGTTAAAGAGATTGTTTCTTTCCCATTTAGGTATCTCTCCTTGTTTTTTCCCAATTAGGTATCTCTCCAGGGTCTTTTTCTCAGAATGTGCGGTTAGTCTCTAATTTCATTGTTTCAGTTTCACCATTGGCTCCTCCTATTACCGAAGTTAGTTGACCTCCACTCAGTAATCTCACATGCTTTGTACGTGTGGGAATTTGGGTTATTTTGTTTCATCTTCTACGTCTCAATGGTCAACCTAAGTTAGGCTAAGAATTGATTAGAAAACTTGGTAATGATTTCGCACTGCGAATGGACATCAAATCATATTAAAGTTTTTGATTTGTGGAGTCGGGTTTTGTTTATAGGTCGTTCATTAATTTTTCTAAGCTTTTAATGGAAGCTTTTGTTAGTTTTGTTGATGTTATTATATATAGATATATTTAAATGCTATTTAGTGATGATTTCTAGCTTGAACCAATTTTACATGTTTGATTATTGATTTATTGGATATTTTTTTGAAAAATCCATAAATTGTTGTTTAATGCTAATCCTAGATATTGGCTGTATTTTTAAATGGTGTTTAGTATGTATATACATATATTGTTGTTTGATGCCAAACCCATAAACTCAGCTTCATTTGAAAGCCTAGTTATCACCAAAATCATGGCCCTATTTGAACACAAATCTAAATGTGATGATGAGGTGGTGAATTGTGGCGACAATGGTGATCCTTGTTATAGGGTACCCTTTTGTTGGAATTAATAGAACACTTTGGAAATAGAAAGTAGCAGTATGTCTACCAATAACGACGGACATTTAGGGAGCGATGATTGTTTAATGGATCAATGTGTTGTGATTAACACAACAATTGTGTCAAACTTTCTGAGATAAAGTTGCCATCTAGTAATTATTTACGTGAAACTTATTCATGGTGTTGATTTACTAGGATTCGGGTTTGATTAATGTTAGTTGTTTAGGGATGCAAGGGGTATGAGTAATTGAGTATATAACAAAATGCAACTTTTAATTAGTTCAATAAGTGATAACTCATAACTTTTAATTAATGTTTTTGATTTTGACCAGTTTAGGTAGTTAAACTTCTTTTTTTCCATTTAGGTATCTCTCCTTGCTTTTTTATTCGCAAAAGATAATATATTGATAATAAAAGTTGATTACAATGATCCTCTCTCCCTTAGGTTTAGAAATATTGCATCGTGGTTCTTTCCCTCAAATTGCACAATTAGTCCCTCATTTCACTGCTTTGGTTTCAACATTTATTCCTCCTGTTAACAAAGTCAGATTGACGTTGGTTAAGTAGCATCACGTGCCTCGCACAAGAGGGCATTTGGTTCATTTATCCGTCATCTTCTACATCTCGATGATCAACTTGAGGTAGTTGAAATTCGTAAAAACTTAATAAATTGAATCAAAAAATTAAAATCTAAACCATGCAATTTGTTTTAGCCCATTAAGCGATAAGAATTGATTTAAAACTTGGTAATGATTTAGCAATGTGAATGGACATCAAATCATATTAAGGTGATTGCATTGGTGGGTTATGGGTTTTGATTCAAGGATTTCAACATATGTATTAACACTCCTCTATCTTTGTCTCCAAAAGACTGAATGAGGCACTAGGAAACTATTTCACAGGGTGTTTGTATGTACCTTTTTTTAACTTAGGGTTTTTTAACCATCTAGTAACAATTTTGTGGATACCCACTTTGTGCAGTACTATATTTCACCATCTGGTCGGCGTCTACGTTCAAAGAATGAAGTGATGACTTTTCTTGAGACAGGGAGCAAGCGAAAAAAACCTCCAACTGCTAGTCCTGATGAAGCTGTAAGCTATTTAAATCTATCTTTTATGGAAAATTGCACGTAATGCATATGTTCAGTCGATTGCTATTTTAGAGACATTCATTCAAGTTCAACTTTTAAAGTCTTATCTCACAAATTCAATTCCAAACTAGGAACCCAGTTGCAGTTACTGGTTAATGGTTGTATCGGTAACTGAATCCAGCTAACTGGATTCCTTTTCTGTTGGGATTAATTTCATGTACATCCATAGTTTAGAATTTCAGACAAGTATCCTTCTAAACTTTGTAATGTCATATTTACCTTGCACAACATATAAATATCATATCTACACATTTAATAACAAATAAATCAAAATCAATTGCTTATAGCAATATCTGTTCCACTGAATGAACATATGAGGAAAAAAAGCGTTATGAATATGAGCCGGTTCAACGCGTATGTTCTCTTTCATTCATTTAGTGAAACATGGTGTCATATGTAACTGGTTTTGTTTCATATTTAGTAAATGGAACATGACACTCTTAGTGTTTTGAAGAGGAAACATGATATTATGAATTATACGAGAATATAAACTTAGGGGTGCATTCAAAACTAAACCAGTTTTAATAAAGGTTCACATAAGCTCTTGTACGTAGTGCCTACTGGATTTAGTGGGAGAGAAAAAGAGAGGCTGATATGCGGTGACATAACCGTCTTATTCATCACAATTAAAGCAACACTTACAAGTGTTTATTCGGTCTCATGGTTCTATACTTACAATTAATTCTGTATTGAACCCTCTATCAACTTATAACATAACCTTTTAAACGTTGTCATGTAATCGTCTCTTGAAATATAAGGACTGAAAGCATGTTTTCCATGAGTTTATATGAAACTTGTCCTTACTTTCGCATTTGATTTTGATTTTGTTGATTATTATTTGCAATGATATTGTTTTCTCAGACCTCTGAGGCCCCCAAGGCTCCTAAGGCTCCGAAGGCTTCTAAGTCATCTACGCCTCAAACTAAAAAGAAGACTAGCGCCCGAAAAAAGGTCCATGCTGCTTTCTCATTCGATTTCAAAAATCCACCAGAAAAGGTCAGTTGGTGCCTGAGCTATGCAACCGAGGATGTGTGGTCACCGACCATTGGTGATTGGACTATACCGCTTGCTACTAAACAGGAGTGGGCTGCTGTTTTCAATCATGCATGCCAAAGTTAAACAATCCAGTGTGTTGCTGGTACAAGTAGTTATTATAGACTTGGTGAAACCAAACAGGCAAAGGTTTGCACTCATCTTTCTTTTTCTTTTTTAAAACTTCATGCTGTTTCGATGGATAAACAAACTAGTAAAAGGTAAATTGTTTACTACATCCATCATGATGCTGTTTATCATGAGTTTGGTGGTTTATTAGATGTTTTGATGGATATCAAAGTAGTAAAAGGTAATTAGCTTTTGGTTTATTAGATGTTTTGATAGATGAAAGGATGTTTTGAGTGTGTTTGAGATTGCTTATGTGAACTAGTTAACTGATTATTTGTTTTTGAAACAAGATTAATAGGTGGCTTAAAGTTGTTTAATATAAATAGCGTATTTTAGAACGCAATAATCATATAAGTAGTTTTAATAAGTAATCTCAAACATTCTCTAATTGCTTTTGGAGTAATGAAAAGGCATTTGACTTTACGGTATCTAGATGTGTAAAATAATGCATCTTTTTATGACATTTAGGTTTGTGTCTCATAAACCTAACGTTGTCTTCTGTTTTTGTCTTTGGTTCCCCTTTGAATAAATACAAAATTTTCAATTGTAAAATTCTTAAGATTTACCATGAATTAGAACATGATGAGAAACGAACATTCGTATCTTCTTTATGAATAATCTCTAACATGTCTTTAACGTTTACTAATACAATAAGTACTTTTTATAACACCGTCATTTAACTCTCTTTAACTTGTGGTCATGTTAAATGTATCATGAATTGTTCATGAAGTCAATATATCTATGCACTTTATATTTTTTTCTTCGTATCCTCTCAGCGAGGTTAACCATAGGGTTTATGATGTCTACACTTTTGGTCACAAATTCACAATCATTAATCTCATGTTGTCATCAATTGGGTATAACATGTTTTTTTTTCTCATAAGACATGCAAGAGGGAAAAAAATACACATAAGCAAAAGAACTAATGGAATCTACTATATATTAATTTGTAATATTGGTATACATCATGAGTTGTAGCATGTGTTATAATGTGTTATACTCATCTTTTTTTATAATTTTTAATACTTTTTATTTTAACTCAATGCTTTTATATCTTTACTTTCAAATTTAACATGTAAAAAGATTGCAAAAAGATTTTTGGAAGAAAACACAGATTATATTATAAATTTTTATATGCAAAGGATTGGAGAAGCTAATTTTGTAAGAAATAACAAAAAGTATGCTGTTTTCTTAATATAATTATTTATTTGTGAACCCAAAGTTGTTATTTTTTAAAATTAGTTATTTTATTCTATAAATAACATAACACCAACACGTCAACAATGACTTGATTAATATCTTTTGATGCTTGTCGTTGTCTTTATATTTGTTAGATTGTCGTATTATATTAGCATTTATCTTTCATGCTTTTTGGTATTTGTTCTTTTTATTTCCTTGACAGAGTCATACTATTTGATTTGATTTAAATATAGAGTTTTTTTTGTAATCTTAACAAACAACAGGTCTCGTGTTTGATTCTAGTCTGCGCCCTCCATCATCTTGCCGTTGAATCAGTCCGTTTCACCTCTGACGTATGGGCTTGGGGCGGCCAGACGTGGACTGGTTTGCGTGTCCGGTATAACACATACTATAAGCTTGTTTTCGTCTAATGATCTCCTACTAATTAAGAGTTAACACTGTTAGTTTTTTTTTTTTGAAAAAGTGGACTACTTATGTGGCCAGAACACTAAGCAGAATATTGAAATCTACCATTGGGTTCTTTAATCTGAAACTTTTGCATCTTATAACTCTGTCAATCTCCACCTCTTGATTTGAACCACATGACTCGTTAGAGGTAGACTTCAGGTGACAATAAAGGCTATGCATCAGAAAATAGACCTTATAGAGGCTGGGCGGTGACGGAATTGAAAAATCTCTCAAAGTTAACCCCCAAAAAAATAACAAGGGTTAACTCTCAGTTAGTGAGAGATCTTTAAAGAAAATAAACTTAAACTTGAAAATATTTATAATATTTCTTCAGTTAGAATTAATCTCGGTTAATAAATAAAAATTAAAATTATTAATATCCAATTACCCTTATAAATAATAATCTTTGGAGAAACTAAAAAGAGAGTATAATACCTTTATAAAGTCGTCCTTGTGAGACGGATGGGTGGACCCGATCCTCACTTTGTTATTTATATTTAACGGTCGATTTGGTTAATGTTGCCGGCCCTTTTTACTCACTTTTCCAACATAATAGATCCGTTGAGCTTCTACTTCTACACACCTAACACACGCTTACTTTTCAACTTTTTCAATATTTTGATAAATTATTATTTGCTTGAATATCAATACATTAACTTTTTATATAATGAAATAAGTACAATGTTAAGATGTCGATATGGATTCATTCGTTTGTATTGTCTGTTTATAATTCCACAAAAGGTTGGATTCATTGTTTATCTTTGTTAACGTCAAATCTAATTTACTTTTAAATTACACCAATCGACCAATATACATCATGGCTAAGTTTAAACACAGGATCTTCAATCTAAAAAAAAGTTTTTACTAAGTGGTTAGTCTCACATAATGGATAATGTGGGACTGGGACTAACCCATTTAGTAGAGGCTCTATTAAATTGCATCAGAAATGAAAAAAAAAAATAGAGAATTTGTTTTACTAATCTATAAGACTTATTTTATCACACTTAAAAAGTGAAAAAACTAAATCTGTGTAGTGTGCAGATTTTAGGTCAATATCATAAAACACTACCCTGTCAAACCAAACCTAAGTTGGTATACTCGATCCAACTTTTCATTCGTATTAGGTTTTTAGTCTCTTTACAAAATCGACATCATTTAGGTGATGAGTGACGCCTTAAAGCCAATATCAAAACTTAGAGTCTATATAATTAGATGATTTTTTCTATTCTAGCATAGATATCATATTTAAATTCACCTTATACTGATTTCATTTGTTCCTCAACTGATTTCTTTTCTTTTTATTAAATATCACTTGTCTAGCATAAGTTATATGTTACTTAGTCACATTTGTTAGCAAAGCACTGACGAGGCTGATGACTACAAAAAATAAAAACTTTAAAAAATATATATATATATATATATATATATATATATATATATATATATATATATATATATATATATATATATATATATATATATATATATATATATGTATCGATCAAAAAATGACAATTTCATGCATAATAGTCTCATAAAATGAGAAACTAGTATACAGATGGTCATTGTCAGGTACATTAAGTCTCGGTTCAACATCCATTTTAACAGTTTGAACCGAGCTTTCACACCCGACTACCCGACCATAGTTGTATCATTGCATCCATATATGTCCACTAGATGATTTAAAAGAGTCCGGCCTAAAAATATGTTCGATTATTATAACATAAATATAAATAATATAAAAACGGGTACATCGGCATAAAAGGTGGAGTAATTTACAAAACTATCCATATCACCAAACGGCAATAATGAAAACGCGTAATCGATTGACCAACACAAAAGCAAACAGCTAAGGAACCTAATTCTAATAATAATAATAATAATAATAATATTATTATTATTATTATTAATATTAATCACTCACACTCCACACACCTCCACGACACACTTTACTCTCTATGGCATCATTAGTTATTTTCTGCCTAATTTAATAATTAATTATGTATTAGCTTGAATTATATATATTATTAATTACTAACATTTTTATGCATCAAGTGTTGTACTTTATGTATAACAGGTTGTACCCTTGGTTTTTTTATTTTTAAAATTTTACTTTTAGCTCTAATACTTTTACATCTTTTACAATTTATTATTTAAATTTGTCCTCTATACTTTTCATATTTTATAATTTTTCGTCTTACGAATTTTACGAGTTAACACTCCGCAAAGTGCGTGTGTGGTTCAACGTTTACGCTTATTTTTCCCCTTATAAACGGTTCCGGCACAACGCGCGGATCTTAGATCAACTTAGTTTTTAATTTTTATACGTTTCACATGTGTGATTCAACGTTTTTACATCTACTTTCCTTTCGGTTTTATATTTTTTTGTTTTATTTCCTCTTTTAGTACGAGTTTTTCCAGTGTTGTTGGTCGCTGACGGTGATATAACATTGATGTTACTTGGCATGGTTTTACGCCTTCCGTTACAACGCGAGAGCTTAATACTTGTTTAATACTAGTTTGTACTTAAAAAAAATATCCAACTACGGAAAAAAGAGTGATAATGAATCAAATTTAAATCCACTAATTCGACCCGAATATTGATGGCACATGATCGTCCGTGAAATCTCTCCAATGGGTCTAAATTATTATAGGTGATAATATTATTAACAATCAAAATCAGCTCAAGATTTTAAATGTATGGTTTAAGTATACCTAAAGTCAAGTTGATCCGTGAATATTTATCCTTTTTTATCAAGTTAAGTATTTTGCAAAATTATACTAATGAAATAATGATTTGTATTTTTAACAACATGATTCCGTACGTCATATAACATCTGATATATCATTATGTATTTTTTTTCTAGTAAAAGCATAGACGTTCAACTCTAGACCTACTTTATTGTTATAATCACCATCTGCACTTTACATTATTTAAACTCGTAACCTTTTGTTTGAAAAATACATTGTTTTACCATCCGTATGTCTTCTTAAAAACTTGAATACAGTTTATATGGTTTGTTTAACATCTAACATGCTCTAATTGCATCACTTTCCTACAAAAAATCATTTTATCTTGCCATCCAAACTCATATATGTTCATATGAAATGTTAAACGGATCATGCTCGTAATTGACAGACTAAAACAAACACAAACCTAAATTTTTTTAATACACTCTCACTCAATACAACTCAAAAACCATGCTAAACACATAACAATCAAACACAACGAGTGTTTTCACTGGTTGACAATTACACGACTCCTTTAACTTGAAATTCTTATTTGATCTTTTCATCAAACCCTTCAAAATTCCTAATTTTTTAATAGAATAATAAAAATCTTGTTTTGATATATAATATAAATCTTAACCTCACTTAACAATAATATTATTATTGCATGTCCCACCCCACACCAAGTTGGACTCCTATTATAAAAACTCACCTCCTCCCCTTCACTTCTTCATCTTCATCTTCTTCATCTTGTGTTCACCATTAAAACACAAACTCACAGTCTCCTTCAACACCTTCAAACCTGCAACAATGGCAGCAATCTGCTCAAGAATCTTCATCTTCTACAACCTCATCTACTCCATCTTCCTCTGTCTCCTCCCCAAAAAGCTCAAACACTACCTCCCCAAATCCCACAATCAACAACAACAACAACCACAACAACAACAGATCCAAAACGACACTGTTTCCCCAATTCTCCAACCCCCACAAACCCCTCGTTTAAACAACGAAGAACTCCAACGAATCTTCCAAATGTTCGACAAAAACGGCGACGGACGAATCACCAAACAAGAGCTCAACGATTCGCTACAAAACATGGGGATCTTCATCTCCGATAACGATCTCGTGCAATTGATCGACAAAATCGACGTTAACGGTGATGGGTGTGTCGATTTCGACGAGTTTGGTGATCTGTACACAACGATTATGGATAATCGGGAAGATGAAGTGGATATGATGGAGGCGTTCAATGTGTTCGATCAAAATCGCGATGGGTTCATTGCGGTTGAAGAATTGAGGTCTGTTTTGGAATCGTTAGGGCTGAAACAGGGGCGTAAAGCGGATGATTGCAGGAGGATGATCATGAAGGTCGATGTTGATGGTGATGGTATGGTGAGCTTCAATGAGTTCAAACAGATGATGAAATCAGGTGGATTTGTTCAATTGGATTGAAATTTGATCGAATTATGGGGTTTAATCTGTTCAATTGTTCTTTTGTTGGGATTTCGTGGGTTTAGATCCATGATTTGGGGATGATTTTAGGGTTTTTGTTCTAGGGTTTTTGTGTTCTTAATTTGGAAATGTTGAAGATACCCTATGGACGATGGATTGTATGTTCTTTGTAAGGGTGTATATAAATTCATTATCTTGATTCTTTAATTTTATATGGGAGTATAATGTTAATGTATTAATTTTGTTTATGAGTAATTGCATACGTATGATATTATGGCATGCATGTTTTGTAGTTTTGGTTATTTATTTTTTTAGAAGTTTAAATGTGATTTATAATTGTTTTCAAATCGTAATACGTTTGGTCTTTAGACCTCTTCTTATGTTTCCTCTTCATCTCCGCTCCTAACTTTCTTTGACTATCTGTTGATCCTGTTTAATCGTCTGTCACTCAATCTACTATCACCGTTATTAGAAGAATGAATCATCTGTGTTTAACTAACTTTAATCTTAAACCATATTGTACGACAAAAAATCTACCTACTGAATCATCTAAACCGAGTTGGGATTTTGGTTTATGAGTCATCTCAACCATATCAACACAATATGCTTACGATATCGAGTTTTATGACTACACCCTAGCCTTGTACAAGGGTTGTTGACTTGCTACTCACCACCCATCTAAACTACATCACTTTTTATAAAAAAAAATTATAATTGATATCACTAGACACAAAAGCATATACATTTGATCAAACTATTTAAATTGGTGTATTGAATTATAATTAAAGGAAGTTTATAGAAAATATAAAATCTAAAAAAGAGCCGTTATAGGGAAATATAAAATTAGAATTTCGTTATAGACTAAAAAGCTACTTAATTCATAGTGGACTCCCACCAAAATTCAAAACAAGAATTCAACTATAACTGAAGAAGTAATTGGCAAAAATAAATGAAAATGAGCTGAAATTTGGTTGCATGATTGTCATATCGCTAGCTACCATTTGACAAATTGGATTCACACAAGTATTTGTATATATAAGTTTGCTTCAAATAGTAACCTTATATGTCATATATTCCATTCCTCTCCAATAGACGTGGACAACAAAACCGGATCCTAAACCGATCCAAAAACTGGTTTGTTTGAAACCGGTTCATCTGATCCATCGATCTAAAACTGGTTTAGGTGAACCACTAGTGTCAAACCCGATATTTAAACCAATCCAATCAAATCTAGTATGATTTTTTTAGAAACCGGTTTCAATAAAGATCTGGTTTGACTTTCATTAACTTGATCCGTACTATTTTGAAACCAGTTCAGTTGGGCCCGAAAGCCTTATATGATCTATAAAATCTTGCAGCCCAATGTACCTAGAAAAAAAGATTTTATGATAATTATAATCCATAAACATTGTGCTTGTACAATGGTATTAGTCTCGTTCTCAATGACAAGCCATGAGTAATGGGACTGACGGATCAGAATATGACCCGTTAACAATATGGTCGAAAACCCATTTATTCGCTGCTTCAGTGTAATGTATACCGTCCCACATGATCATAACCGAAGGATTTTTACAAGATCCCACAAAGATCTCTTTCCCCTTGTACTCGACTCTTCCTCCGCATCCTACATGTATGTTATAGTTGTACTTCGGCCCATAGCCACAACAAACTCTAAGAGGATGTTGAAAGCCTACATTTCAACAAACATACAATTAGAACATTAATGTTTTTTTTCTGTTATAACTATGTATATTTACCATATTTGTGCGCTTGACTAATGAGCGTGTATCTTGCTTTATAGATATCAACATAGGTGATCACCGCCTCTAAAAGTTCTTCACGTAGCTGTTTCACGAGATCTTTTAACTTATGGTTGAAGAATCGAGCTAGCTCGTTATATGGATTAGCACATCCATTCTTGTCCATTTGTCCATCATTGATGGGTAGATGTTCCAATACATATGGTAAACACCCTATCGGGCCGGTGTTGTGTATCCAAATAAATCTCCCTCCTTTGTCGTGTACATCCTTAACAACGGCTTTGAATTGCCCTAGGATGTCGGGAATTGATGCTTTCACTTGATCAACGGTCAAGTTTAGGAACAAACCACCCGTCAAATCATTTTGCCCGATATCAAATGTGTATAAACCACGCGTAAAAGCATCGGGTTTTGGAACTAATTCCTTAAAGAAACCTCCAACTGTTTCAAGATCTATATGTTAGATTATAATCCATATAAGTGGACCCCAAGTGTTGGGTACGAAGAGTCACTTAGGTCATCACAAGTATTCATGTGTTGACCCAGTTAAGCGACTCTTGGGCCCGTTAGGCCCATGTAACAATATTTGTGAAAAGAAATGTACAAGGTGTTGTTACCTTTGCGTATAAGTTGAGTCCTGAGGTAAAAATCATTGAATTGATACGATTGAACGTTTAACGAGATGGGGCTCAAACCACTTTGACGTCGAGTCGTATTTTGGGGTCGAATGGTCGAACCACCGGTGGCAAAGTTGGCTCCTTGGGTGAAGTTCGAACCCAAAGCATCAAGATATGCACTAAGGTACCTTAAGCCCAAACTTTGCACTGTAAACACCGGAATTTGCAGGTTATACTTAGTGAAATTGGAATTATTTTGTCTTCTGAAATTCAAGTACTTGTAAAACATGATTGAATTACTGTTTTAATCGCTAAAATTGAAAAGAAACATTGAAAAACATGCACATTGATCAGTTCTAAATAAACCGACATGCGGCACCCTTGCCTTAGAACTACAATTGCAGGAGGCAACCGACTCACGGATCTTAGTCAGGCCAAGGGGTGATGTTCGAACCACAATCTCCGCCCATGATCATGTTAGACTCAAACCTTAACCTGACCGGATCTTAGTAACTTGTGCTAAACCATTAAAATGTCTGACCGAATAAGAGTTAAACTTTGAATCAGTCAACATGTTTCTAAAACTTACCAATTAAAACACTCCAAGAACCATTAAAAGATATCTTTTTAAGCAAACCAAACACAGTATACCTATAACCGATCATTAAAAAACTACCAAACAGCCGAGATCGAACCTAAATATGATGGTTAGAAAGGAGTTCATACCCATAAAGTCGACGACAAGGCGGCCATCGGAGTACCTACCGGCGGGACGATGGAAAAAGGTCTCACCATTCGGGGGTGGAGGCTGCCCAAATGCCGCGGCTAAGCCACCGGTATCGGAATTTGAGTCACCGAAGTTGAAAACCGCCGGAAAATCACACGGCTTATTGTTAAAGGTGGCAGTCACAAGTTTAAGTGACGATAAAAATAGTAGTAGTAGTAATAATAATAATACAGAGGCTTTTAACATATAAGTTTTCTGGGCACCGTGCTCCATGGTTGCCGGTGGGACATTAGACTTCACTGGCTAAAATACAAGGTTAACAAGATAAGGGGCAAACATGTAACTTACTATTTGGTAACAAAACCATTGGATAAATTGACAAATTATAATTGATTAAAATAATTTCGTAATGAAATTTAAATCTGAGTATGCACACAATGAAACGTACATTACTGTGTTTGGTTGTAGGAAAAAGAAAATTTTTAATGTAACCAGAGGTGATTAGCGTATGTTGCGGCAGGTTGATTTTACGTAAATGCAGAGGAGTCGATTTGTACATGTAAATAAGAATGTTGTAAAAGTATGATTGAAATCTAAAAAGAGGTTGTGTTCGTGTGAAAATAAATACCGGTAAATGCATAAGCTAATTTAAATAAACGATCACGGATTATTTTGTAAACCAATATAGGTATCGAGTACGAGAACATAAATAATTAATTTCTTCAGATTAAAAGCTTCAAAACTAAATTAGAAAAAGTTTTAATATAAAAAAACAGAAATAACATGTGACCGATATGAGAAATATGAAAAATGTTAACTTTAAATTTTTACTATTCCTCAAAGATGCTAACTAGTACCAGCGCTAAAACTAGCACGTTGTAGCAAGGAGCGGTGATGTTAATTCGGCAGAAAGTATGTACGGTTCAATTTGACGGTTTGTACATTAGTACTTAACCAGTGGTATCGAATAAAATGTACCTCATAACCTAGATAAAAATTATTATTTCCCATTTATTATTCAATTTTAGAAGGATAAAAACTCATCAAAATACTGATAAAAAAAGCATAGCGTAAATACAAATCCGAAATTTTATCAAAACATCATACTCAACGATTTACCTTGGAACTTGAAACTCCCAGTTTACTTCTTTCTTTTAAATATTTAGATTTTTTAACGCCAATAAAACATTTAGAGTTTTAGACTATACAAAGTGGACATTTTGTGGGCGCCAAATATTATAACATGCATGGACACAATTGAGGCTTCAAATAACATTACAAGATAGTTGAAAGGAACTCCAAACAAATATTTTCCTATAATATTGCATCAATAAAACCTACAAACACTAATTAACCACTACACTTGATTTAAAAAGGACTTTAGTGAAATAGTTTTATATCTACTTGAAATTCACATAACATTTTAACTAAACAACATTACACATAGTCTTAGGGGTTGTTTGATGCAGCTGACTCAGTAATATCTGACTGAGTCAGAAGCTGACTCAGTTAGAAGTTCTGACTGAGTCAACAATCTGACTGAAACTTGGCTATTTGATAGTATCTGACTGACTCTGCTGAATGATAAAATCCCGAAATCACATTTCCCGTACAATTCTTAATTCATTCAATTTTGTGTTAGATATAACTCTTTGGACATCTAGAAACCGTGTTTTTGATTAGGAACAAAATTGAAGGGGTTGAAATTGAAGAGATCTACTTTTCCGACCACCGCTTCCGCCGCTGCTCACGGTGTCGGAATTCAACTTCTCCTTCAAGTTCTCAATCTCCGCCTCCTTGTTCTTCATCTCCGCCTTCATCTTCTCCATTGCCGCCTCGTACGGCGCCACCACCTCCCGCAGCGTTACTCCGGCCACCGGAGTGGACATCGGTGAAGGGACGTCGGTGAAGGGAGGGGCAGCGCCCCTTTTCCGATTTGGAGTTAGCTTCTTCGTAAGGAGTGGACGTTGGTGAAGGGAGGGGCAGCGCCCCTTTTCTTGGTGAGCATGTTTTAATTTAGGGTATGGGTCAGAACCCACGGACCCGGTCAAAACACAACACAACCACATCAAACATGCTGAGCGGCTGACCGAGTCAGACAGTCAATTGGATCAGCCAAAATCAAACAGCCTCATAGTTGCTATTATAACCATGTATCATACTTATATTCTTATAATTTTAAAACGAAGAAATGATTTTAAAACTAAAAATAAGCTTAAAATCAAGTTAACAAGTAAACAATCTTAAACCAAATAAACTCACTTAACTAAACTCCAAAACAAGATCAATAACAAAATCCAAATCAAAACATCCATTTAATCTACATAAAACCCTAGATTAATTAATCAAAAACCACAAACTTCAATTCATATATGTACCCCCAAGCTTAGAAGCTTGTCACACTCCGGCATAACAATTGGATTTTCCGGCGAAAACGACCGCCACCAAAGATGATGACTGCAATCTCTTTGCAGCATCTGCATGTAACCGGCTGTAATATCATCCTCTATACGTTCTCGCGACGGTGTTCCAACCGGATACCTTCGATCAAACCCATCGCGCGATCTCACGTAAAACTCTATCCCATCTTCATCGGTCTTCATCGGCATCTGAAACTCATCATCTTTTTCGAACGAATATGGAGTGTTGGAAGCTATCAGATGAACCCAAAGGGGAATGAGAATCACTATCGTGATTAACAGCATCAAGCACACTGATTGGTACATGAAGATCACAGGCTTCTGTGTAGAACTAGGGTTTCGAATATTCGTGCATTGTTTTACGTTTGATGTACGGGGAATCACTGAATTTGTGTCTTCATGTGATGCCGTTAGATCGTTGAATCGTTGATTGCGTTTGATCTGGTGGTCTTGAACATGATCCATGATGATTACGCAAATCCTACATGAACAATTATGTGAAAATTAGGGTTTTGAATGAATGTTTAGGGTTTGTGATTAATCAGTTTTACACATGCTTCTGCAATCTAATGGATGAGTGATTTGAAACGTAAATGCATATATTAATTACCTGTAAATCGAACAAAATCGCAATGATTTTCCCCTGTGGATGATGATGATTCTGTGGTTGCTTTAGGGTTTATGATAATGAAATAGAATGTGAGTTCTATATAAATATAATCGAACTCCTAATTAGATAAGATTAAAAGGAATATTAGTTTCAATATTACTATAACTCAAATTCTATTCAGATGTAAGCATATACAAAACAAACCCCTTATTTCTCACTATTGACAGTTTTCACCTTCAACATTTTGATTGTTTATTATTATTACTAGGTTAGAACTCATGTATTACATGAGTGGAATAAATAAAACATGCAAATCATTAATTTTATGGATATTTTATTTTCTAGATGTTATTAGTCATTGGTGAAATAAAAATATAATAAATATTTAAAAGTTATAACAAATAATAAAATTAAAAATTACTACTCTATATTTAAAGATAAAATATGCCTGAAATCATATAATTTAGTATGTCTTAATAATTTATTATAATAAGAATATTTATATCTTAGATGTTTAATAGTTTAGTTTACTTATTTAAAATAATTATCGTTTAATACGAGAGAGAAAAGAAATACAAATATAGATATATTTGTTTTGACATATTTTAGTAAAAAATGAAAGTCAAATTGATTGTTTTATAATTTTCATATTTATTATGAGAGAGAGACGGGAAAATGAATTTTTTAATATATGCTAGAATGATAAAACGTGTCCTTTAATATATTAGAATGATGACATGTGTCTTGACAAAACCTTCTTTTATTATATCTTATTATAGATTATAGATATATTAGATTATAGATTTTATTTTTTTCAAATTGTGCATTTGAATTTTGAGTGTGAGTTTGAGACAATGTTAAATGAATTTATTGATTGTGAAGCCTCATTCGCTAATTTCATTTATCTAAACTTGAACTTTAATTCTAACAAATAGTAAGAAACAAATATGTTAAGAATGAAATTTAGATTTTAATTGTTATTGAAATCCTGGTGAAGCTTTAAAAGCCTCACTCTTTCTCCAGGCCATAAGCCGGATGGTAGGTAACATTGTTGACTTCGAACCACAAGCCGGGTGGGTGGTAATGTTGTCGACTTGTCGACTTTGAACGAATTATTAATTCCTGTCAGTAACCAAACAGACGTAACGAATGCAATTCACCCAATGGGAAAGGTTAAATACAAATAACATAACTTGTTACAACAAAAAGAAAAAAAAACACTAAAGATACAACAATCGACTTCAATACCAATCCCAATGTCCCATCCATCCATATTCTCCCCTTCCTTGAATTTCCAAAATTTCATAATCTGAAAACTTGTGTCGCAACCCGTTAGAACCTCAATCTTCGTATTGAAAATCACAGGTATAATCACTAGAACCATTAAAACCTTTGTTGGATCTATAACTAGCTGGTGATGATAAAGATCCCCGCTTGGCCCCGCTGAAACAGCTATTGGGATCTTCATCTTCGTCCATCCAACCACCTCTACGCTTCGGTTGAGGTGAAGTATAGTATCCATGTTCTGTTTTATTCCTTTTACAAGCCTCACCTAGCTCTTGAGGTGCAGACCGAACCCCTATATGGTCTGTGTTATCTTGTAAATTACTTTGCTTTGCGTTTTTCCTCCTTCGCTTCTAAATAAATAAAAAACCACCTTGAAATGTGTTACAATCCAGTATGACATGATAGACTAAACGTTACTAGCGGTGGCAAACGAGTATAAATTGGTAGAATTTTAGTAAGAGTGGGAACAAATTGTACCAACCCACAACACATTTTATTGATTTTCTGAAACAACATGCTATGCATGATTACAAAAAATCAAAAACTATATAACTATAAAAATAATCTGACCTTTTCAATAGTGTGATTTAGGAGTGTTTATGCATTTGAATATACTTCCTGTTTGAGCCATTTGACCCGCTACCTTTTTAGTTAAATCATTTAGCTTAACCCATGTGATTTATTAGGGGAAAAAACCTAAAGCAACTAGTTTGTAAGTATATGATTTTAAATGCCACCTATAGAAGTTATTGTTGCAAAGCAGAGTCTGTTACCTTAGCAAAAGTTTTACATTTGCGTGACTTGTGGCCTTCCTGACCACATTTGTAGCAAGATACAGGAGATGCCTCTGCATGTACAGTTGCACTTGAACTTACACTCGCACATGTCTGTCAACAGAAATTAGAATCATAAAACTATAAATGTGTAGAACCTTCCTTAAAGGCTAGCATCTTATGAATAGGTTGATTCAAGTTCTATTGGTCCATTTTCGTACAAAAAAGCATCCTTTTGGGTTCACATATTGATAGTTTTGCATCTACTTGGGTCACAATTTTATGTTCAAAGTTAAAATTTTGATCCAAAATGAACAGCAGTGGCAAATTGGTAATAAAAAAAGAAAGAAACATACATTTTGGTAAGTTTCTTGAATACATTATGTTTTTATAATTGTATTCTATACCTGATATTTATGACATCCTAAAACTTGAAAAAAGGATGTTAATGGATCATCCCGACCCATGACCCGTTTTGACTTGTCCAAAAATTGACCATGTGACATGACCAATTGGGCTGCTGCTCAATCCACCCATTTTGCCACCTCTAGGCCTTCATATCTCATAAAGACACCCAGATTTGCTCACATAATCCATTAAATAATTAAGATCATATTTCTCAGGATTATAAAGGCATCAATTGTTATCGAACCATAAAAACCTTATTTGCTTTTGCATTCTTCTTTAACCATGAATTAAGTAAAACCAAGTTTGCTTTCTAATGAGCTCACAAACACCCTGTTCGTGATATACTCACTTCAATTAGAAATGAGTATGCTCAAAGTAGATTTCAAAAATACTAAAGGTCATAATTAGGAGTTGTGAACATTCTAAATTTGAAAAAATCATTCATTAAAATTCCATGTTTATGATCATTTAATTTTAATTTTGATGACAAAATAATTACAGAAATAATAAGTGACGACATACCGAACCAGTATGGCCCAACTGACCACATCTGTAACAAGAAACCTCACTTGGACCTTCACCATAGTCAACACAACAAATATGGCCCATACGTTTGCAAATGTAACATTTTATTTCCTGAAATAATATGTCATGAGTGAGTTTTAGGTTGAAATAACAAATAAAATTATCATAATTAAGTGAAATAAGAAGCACAAATGCGTAGTTTCTAATATTGAAACAGACTAGAATTTTGAGATTGACCATTTGACCTTGAGGTCATCCTCAGAGTAGAACATAGTCTTGCATGTGTCGAGTTCATGCCCAGGATCACCACATTTTAAACATATTTTAGCCTTTTCGAATCCCTCAGTGGATTTTTCTGGGCAGTCTTTTGCAAAATGACCCTTTTGTTTGCAGTAAAAACATTCCTTTCTCTGCAGAAAAATATATGAATAAAAGTTAACTTTGTGTACTGTATACATACAACAACTGCAAGGAAATACTACAATTCATAACACAATATATTGGTTTCTTTGCATTATTACAAATTATGATGCCAGAAGGTTACTCAACATGTATGATTCATTATTATAAAACCAACAGTTTGCTTAAAATCTTTCCGTTTCTAACCTGCTTGCACTTCCTTGACTTGTGCTTAAAACTGCCACATAAAAAACAAGGCTTCTTGCGGTTAGCTGCTGTACAGCCGGTAATTGTATGACCACCTTCACCACAATTATAGCAATTTTCATCATTGCCATCTGGAGGATCAAAATACCTCCGTTTCCGCTGGATACAATTAACCAATTAAACCATTATCATCAATGATACATTTGGATTGCTTATTGATATCTTAAGTTCTTAACACATTTGTTCAACTTACAAGAAGCTTCCGCAGTACAGAGTTTTCAGATTTCTCCACATGATCTATCTCCAAACACGGACCGCTATCTTTTAATTCATCATCCTCTTTTTTCCCTTTCACATCTGCAACCTAACGCAATCAATTTCCAAATGAGCCATTTTACTACTAAAAAGGGGAATGTTAAACTATGATATTAACAGGAGAGGTTTAATTTAACGTGCTCCAAATATGATTATTGTGATTTGAAGTTTTAATCATGGAAACAGAATGAAACAGGAATAAATTCAAGCAGATTAGATCCAAACAATGAATTTGAGCACATAAATTACGAACTTAAACTATCGAACAATTACGACTTCAATACGCAGTGTAAATCTAACTAAAAACAACAACAGCAGCATCAACAAAACTCTAATTAGAAAAATTCAATTGAATCTGAAGTGCTTACATCGTTTTGTGTTCTCGAGATCTCATTCGTCTTCTTAAGCTTCTTCTTCGCATCTGTTATAATAGATTCAGAACCTATAGAAAATGATGAAGGACTAGCATAGCTATCAACATTGCTACATGCTCCTGATATTGATGTTTCCACCATTTTCAAGCTTCGGTCCTCGTAAGCATCGCTACCGCTGCTGAGAGAAATTGGGGATGAAATGGATTATTGTTGTACTTCAAACTGAAGTTGATTGAACTGAATCGTTGATTCGTTATATGTTTTTAGGGTTCTTGTTATCTGATTTTGCCCTTGTTTTACAGAGAAATCGAGAAGAAACGTAGCTTCACGGGGAACTGTAGTCACCCACAGCTCACTTTTCTACAGTTAATTGTTATATACAAGTTTTGTTAGTGGTAATTCTTTTAACAGTAATATTAACTAATGTTTTTAACAGTAATATTTACAGGAATACATAGGATTTAAACTTTCGATATTTACCAACGCTTAAAGGTCCCGTTCGCTTTACATAATTTTTTGATTGTTTGGTTGATCACAAGATAAAATTAAAATTGAAAAATTTTCTACATTTGTTACAATCATTTTTATTTCACTTACTTGTGAAATGTTATCGATCTAATTGAATATTCAAAATAACAGTTTTGCAAACCAACGACTTCTAAAATTTACTAAATAACACCTTAACAATTTTAATAAGATTTCATTTCAATTTCAATATCTTACAACACTTAATACGAACCAAACGACCCCTAAAATGTGATAAGGCGTTTGACATGAGCAATAGGTGACAACTACGTCTAAGACAGTGCGCGGGGTGTTGATAACTATGTTGATGCATGAAGCGGATATTGTTTGTGTATTGAGCTATATTGCATCGTTCGGGCTAATGAATGTATTGTTTTTTGTGTATTTTGAAATGACTTATGCATTAAAGTCTCATGCTCTAAAACAAAGGCGATTAAGCAATCGAAAGAGAATCTTACGTGTTAAAAGTTCCCAACTTTTGTTTTTTTTTTGTCTAAGAACACACAAAGTCGTCCTAATTCTTCAGGATTAAAGATCCCAATCTTTTTTGTCGACATAGACACAACTACATCGTTTTCAGAAAAGTTTTTTGTGGTAGCACATACTCTTAAATTTTATATAACATTTAGACAAGACAAAAGTACTCGATAGTGTAAATATTTTTATATATCGAGTTCCCCCGTGAAAAAATTAATTTCGCTCCGGTCCTCCCTATAAGTTTATTCAAGCTACTCCACTAAGTTTGAGTCGGGGTTTTATCACCTATAGTGGTTTTTCTTCTGATTATGATCTCAGGTTCAAAACTATAGTTCATTAGAGCATTCACAACCCATTTTTACACTAAAAATCAGTATTTTTTCTATCTCATTTTCAACTTTATTATTATTTTTTCTCTCTAATCCACTCACAACCACTTAAAATATATTAAAAATATTATAGAGTTTTGAATAGTGTTTCCCAAAAATACAAATTGAACAGTAAATTTTTCATATATTTCACTCACAACTATAATATAGGAAATAAACTTATATAAATTTAGGAAACGGATTGTGAATGCTCTTGCTAAGATAATACAGATGATCGAATGAGACAATTAACGTTAAAAAATTAAAAAAAACAAAAAAAAAACCATGTGTATTGTTATATGTTTAACCCAAGAGTGTTGTTTGTACCAAAAATCAAATTAGCCTACAACTAGCCTGCAGCCACCCGCCGGAGCCTCACCGGAAAATTGGACGCCGGAGATAATGGCCTGTGAAGAAGAAGTCAAACAGAAGGATGTCGGTGAGGCAGAAGAAGAAGATGATGATGATGAAGAAATGGTGATTGGAATGGGATCCTACAAAGGAAAAGTTAGAATGGTGAGAGGAGATCCTTCTGATGAGATGATGCTGCTTTGGGGACTTCAACAACCAACTTTATCTAAACCTAATGCTTTCGTCTCTCAATCTTCTCTCAACCTCTCGATTGATGCGTGTGGTCGTTGTATCAACATTTCTCAGTCCCCTTCTTCATTGGTCAGTTGCTCTGTTAACACCTTCAAATTGTTGCAGTTTAACGTTGATATGATATTCTGATTGTAGTTGGTATTTGATGAAATTCTAAGCAAAAAATAGAATTTAATGTTAAGATGACCTAAACATGTGTAAAGTATAGATACAGTGTAGGATTATGCAGAAAATTGTAACAATTAAGTGGTTTTCTCAAATTTTAAGTTGAAACCCTAACCCTAAAACTCTGTCTGATCGCAGTAATAACTGATAGGAATTGTTTCTCTATCTCTACCAGTTTCTTGTTATGTTAGTATCTGTTAGATATAGTGTGTGTTACAAACATGTCTCTTATCGCGCATCAGTTTGAAGAGCGGCTATCGCAGACACCCGTATCGTTTACCACCAACATGTTTTGAATGTATTAGTTGTGGATGAGAGGGGAACTTCAAAGAGTAATCCTAGAAGCCTCCACTCGGGCAATCAAAAACAAAGATGTGAACTTTTTGTGTGCAAAGTGGATAATCTTGGTTGGTATGAGGGTCGAATGTTAGATTTTGAATTGTAGGAAGACGAGATAGGACTTGAAATTCAAATGTTGTAATTTACATTTTTCAACACTTGCCTAAGACTCTTGCTTTTTAAAATTTTTAAGTAATATATGTGTGCTATCTGTTCTAGTTTTTTCTATACTGCAAATTATAAGTAATATTTTACTAAAAGTTCAACAGAATCCTAAGATCATACACTTTCCAGGAGTTTGACGTAGATTTCATCTGACTTCAGACCTACAATTTCATGTGAATTCTTTTACGTTCCATTGGTAGTTATAATCATATGAATATATGAACTATGAAGCTGAGGTTCATTCATTCAATCAACTCTTAAAGGTCAAAAGCAGATGAACAATTTACACAATTCTTATCATTCTTGAATTTGGAATTTTCTGTCATTGACCGGAAGTTAATATATGTACCAATATATGCTGAGAGTAAATCAGTTTACATGTTCAATATTTTACTGCTGTAAAAAGTTCTCTGTTTGAGCCTTGAGGCTTGATGGGTAAATAAAGTGGTTTTAATTACTTAAACTAATATATTTTAGTTACTTAGATCTCACTGGTGGTTATATTGTAGGGTGCTCCTGGAGTAACTGGATCAGTTATGTGGGATAGTGGAATTGTGTTAGGGAAGTTTCTAGAGAATGCAGTGGAAACAGGATCACTTGTTCTTCAAGGCAAGAAGGTTGTTGAAGTAGGCGCGGGCTGCGGTTTAGCTGGGTAACAAATTTCTTATGCATCCTTTGCTCTCCTTTTTAGAAATAAAAAATTTTCTCATATTGTGTTTTCAGTTGTATTGCAGCTCTTTTAGGTTCTCAAGTTATCCTTACAGATATGCCAGACAGATTAAGGCTTTTAAAAAAGAACATTGAAGATAATTTGTATGGAGACGTACGAGGTTCTGCAACAGTTAATGAGCTCACCTGGGGAGATCGCCCTGACCCAGAATTAGTTGAACCTTTACCTGATTTTGGTAATACAAAATTACAGTTCTACCGTTGATTTCTTATGTTATTTACGCGTTCGGAGGAATTGCATATACTCCCTTCTAAAGTTGCAAAATTGCATCTCCCTCAAAACACAAGTTTTCAATGCATAATGTACAATGCTCTTCAAGCATGATTTTGGGAAGTATGCAATTTTGCAAGTTTAGATAGAGATATGCCATTGCCCCCATTCATTGATATTGTTTTTGTGGAATGTGTAGAGTTTATGCATCCATTCTTCACAGTCACTGCATGAAATGGAAAGTTTTGTCATCATGTTTGATGAACCTATTATATATAGCTGAGTTCTTTTTGTTGTAAAGTTAGATTATTGAGTATGCAGGGTATTGTTAAAAAACCATGTGTACGTTCACAAAATGTGCGATTAAGTCCTCAACTTTTTGTGTGATTGATCAAGTCCTTGTAGTTTCTTGGGTCAAACGTATATAATACATAAGTCATTAAGTCCTCAAACTTTGTTTGATCTATCATTTAAATCCAAGAAAACCTTCTGTTTTATACATTATTGATCCAAGAAACAAAATACAAGGACTTGATTAATTAAGAAAAAAGTTGAGGGACTTAACCGCACTTATTGTAAATGTATGTAGGTTTTTATGGTGATAACCGTTAATCCCTTATTGTAAATTGTAATGATGTACTTATTTTGTCATAATTTTAACGAATTGAATATTTATGAATGTAGTGATTGGATCAGATGTGATCTATAGTGAAGAAGCAGTGACGGATTTGTTAGAAACACTAGTAGAACTCAGTGGGAACGAAACAACAATTATTCTGGCTGGAGAACTTCGAAATGGTAATTAATTTGTGTTTGAGTTTTCACATTATTAGTTTCAGATGATAATCACTTTGTTTCTGTTGTTTTAGCAGACGCTGTTCTTGAATGTTTTATGGAAGCAGCCATGGAGGATTTCATCATAGGTCGTGTTGATCAAGCTGGTTGGCATCCAGACTATCGTAGTCCACGTGTTGCCATGTATGTGCTTGTTAAGAAGATACCATGATAATCACATGTTGAATTGTACCATAAGTTAGCTGAAGAACCCCTTATTTGGTTATCATATAGGTGATGTTTGATCTCTTTTCTATTTGTACGGTTTTAGAAGATTCAACAAGTCACATATGTTTTGTGACAGTATATTATACATCTTGGCAATTTGGTTAAAGCTAGCTGACAATGTTTTTATTTGGTGACAATGTTTCCTAACCATCAAGCCAACTATCTTGCTGGTTCACTAATTGGATAGAATGAACCAATTTCAAAAACTATATAACATCATATATTGTAATTTAAATATTAAAACACACACATAGACATAATTTAAAACAAAATATTAAAATTCCTTTTTTTAACAAAATATTAAGCATGGAATGAACATATATAAAGACAAAGGTGTAAGATTTAAGAGTAAAAACAGAGGACTAGACATGGTAAAATGTTGCGACGTTACGTTATCTATGGATCTGATACTTCTATTGAGCGTCGATCTAATACTCCTAATACAAGACTATTGTCCATTGCGGGCCCTGTTGTCAATAGCGGCTATAGCGACCGCTATATCGCGCTATGTGGCGATGCGATCTTCCCCCGCTATTTGCAGATAGTGACTGCATAGCGGAATTTTTTATTTATTTATTTATTTATTTATTTTTTATTTGGTAAATATGAGATTTAGATGATTAGTAATAGAGTGTTTTAGTTATTTTGGGGGTGTTTGCTTAGATTTTCTACTACTTTATTGCTAAACATGCTTATTTATTGAATGTAAATTATTCTTATATATTATCCTACTTAATCGCTAAACACAAAATAATGGTCGCTATTTACCGTTATTCGCTACGTAGCATATAGGTGGTTTGTCGCTATTGACAACTATGATTGCGGGACTCGAGCCCTTGACCTTGTGGGGAGGGGCACTAAGGCCAAAGGCCCTTTGGCATGTATTTGATACTTTGATACTTAAGTTACACTAATTCATTGAACATTTTCAAAGAGTGACCATAACATAAAAAGCCGCAGAGAGTTGAAGGCTAGTAATTCCATGGACTTGTTCTACAACAAATATTGAATTCAAAGGGGACAAAAAACATGTAATCATTCATTCTTAGCTGGGAAAAATCCAACACCATGTATATTTGCTAACACATTCTTCCCAAATACTACTAGACCTAATTTCTTATGTGCAAGAAGAGAGAAGGGTATTACAGAAACTATTTAGAAATTATCCTTGGCTTGTCGGATCACACCCAATGCTTCTGCATCACTTGCATCGGCCGGAATATTCAATGCCCGGCGTATTTCTTGGCTTGAAGTACGCAAGAAAGGATTACATAATTTCTCTTTCTTTAAGGTGGTTGGAATCTGTTGCACAAAACCAACGGTCAAAGATGCTTAAAACTCGCAATAAAATTTCATCTAAAAAGAATAAAATTCCAGACTTAAAATGATGAATATAGATAGAGATGGGAGGCTGGTTGAGCTAAAACAGACCATTTGATCTGTCAAATCGATTTGGATTGGGTCCGCAAACATTTTTTGTTCATTACATACTATTGAGGGAATGCTTGTTTGTTTCACATGACAAGTAATGCAACATTCTTTGCTACAAATTAAGTGCAACTATTACGACATTTAAATCCTAAGCATTAGAGGTGGCAAAATAGATACACCTACAATAACTAATAAGAATCCAACTCTTCTAAAAGACTATTTAGGAGGTTGTATGTATTTACATAAGGTGTGGCAACTTTTGACCCGTTGCCTTTTCTGGTGAGTTCTTTAGTTTGGTCCCTTTGATATACAATATCGGCAGATCATAGACAGAGCAGGACAAAAAATATTGAAAATCAAGCAGTTGTAACTAAAGTTCGAAAAATAAGAAAATGCATAAACATATGGTGAGTGACTGAGTTCATAATTTAAAACAAATAATAATTACCGTGGGCAAGTGCTTTTTACGAAGATTGGCAATGTTGGCTGCATATGACTGTAGTTCTTCATTCCCAGGCTCAATAGATAGTGCAAACTTTGAATTACTCTGCCAATAGCATGCCCACTATTAAATTTCCAAGCTTGATTGTAGACCAAAGGATGAGGGAATGGTGCACATGATTGAAAGGAACTCAACTTACCAATGTATATTCATGCCCACAGTATATATTTGTGTTTTCTGGCAACATTAATAACTTCTCAAGGGACAAATGCATCTGAAACACAAACAAGCATAAGGGAAAGGTTAAACTAGATAAACTGTCATGGTGAGCAAAATGTAAACCAAAAGATACCCAAGTGTTGCTTTACAATAAATTATTTAATTAGTTTATGGATAAATAATAATCAAAATATCCTCTGCTTGTTATCAATAAGAAAGGTTTTAATGGTTTTCTTGAATAAGTTTTAGTATATGCTCAAAATGAACCATTTTAAAATCAGAATGAAATTTCATAGCTCAATGCACAAGCAAGTGAGAAACTGCTAACTGATGTCCGAAAATATCTAGAACCCCTTCAATTAGATAAAAAACCAATCACCAAAATCAACAAATTTAAAGACTTATCTAGATTTAGATACATGATCTTGATAATATGAAAATATGTGCAATGCACTACCATCTAACATGAAGGACAGGGTAAACAAGTGATAGATTTTAGTTCTGGTTATATTGGTTTAACACATGATCTTTTCACAATAATCAAATTCTTTAATCATACTCTGCAATGTGAGGCCATGGATCCACCTCATCATTTGAATTTATGCTACCTATCATGTGTAAATGCTTAATGTTGGTGGCCAAACATTATGCCACCAAGCCAAACTAAGATCATTAGCAATCTATCCATATCACTCCAAGATATACACTCAAACACTAGTTATAAATGCCATGAAGGAAGGATTAAATAATCTTACCAAAATGGAGGTAATTTCTTGAATGATGATTTTAAATTGTATTTTCCCTTTCAGATTAAATTATTCCTATGAGGCACTCGACATCTCAATCGGATAATTCAGAACTCAAGAATTAGTATGCATATTACTGTTATGAAATAGACCTAAGATTATGTTATACAAGCAGTGAACCGTCACAATGTTTTGTAGAAACGACACAATGCTTTATGAAACAGTGTGATTGTTTGGTGCTATAACAGTTGACAGTTGAACAATAATCGAAGCCAGGGTGCTGCCCTTTGACCCCCGTTGTTCGCGGAAGTCAAAAATTAGATTAGTCTCAAACAAGTGTGCATTCACACCTTCTAACTTGTATCAAAGCTTATTCGAATTTCCCATTGGTCTCAAATAAATTTCAGTTGCCCATACATGGATATGTGTGTTTGTGTAGCAATGTAGTTAAGTCACAAACACAAGCAAAATATGATAAAACTGCAAATCTATGTTCGAACTTCACTTTAACGATCGAAAATAATAAAACTGCAAATCTATGTTCGAACCTCACTTTAAGACCCAATGAATCTTACGCATGGGGTACATGCTTTATTACAACAAACAGATCAACAGAAAAATATAAGTTTCATCCATGGAAAGACATCAGTACTTTTTAAGAGAAATCTAAACGAAAAATATGTGACAGGTACAAGTGTAGACATGGGTTGCTTAATTGTGGAAGATGCAAGAAACAGTAATAAATATACAAAAGCTTCCGAAAGTGAAATCTGCAACCAACCAATTAAAAGAAGAATAAATAGTCTGATTACCTGTTCAGGTGTTCCTTCAAATAGTTTACCACATGATAAGCTGAATAACGTGTCTCCGGTGAATATAGCCCCAGAGGCTGGAAAATAAAAGCTAATATGGCCTGCCAGCACAAAAACAAAGAATTAGCAATTTGTTAAGTCGATTATCCTATTTGTTTCGTTCAAGAAGAATATGTTACCTCTTTCAATAATCCTAAATTTAACCATTTACAGATCTGTTTATACAACTAGCAACATATAGATATTATATATAAATTTTTATACCCATACATGGATCACCATTCACCAAACAACACCACATTGATGTGCAATGAAACTCAATAAACTTAAAACAATGGTAGTGTGTATTAATATCGCCTCAAGAATCTACATAGCATGGTAGTAATTTTCATGACAAGTCCAGGTTGGTAGTTTTGTCAATAGAGAGAATAACAAAATGAAGTTACCACATAACAGCATGTGGACTTCAAAAGAATGTGATATGTCCTAAAATCTGAATACATTTAGATGGACGCATGAGCAGGACCAGATAAATCATTCCCATGTAAAGTCACTCCAAAAGAATACACTCCAAAATTTATTGATAAAAGTACAAGTCAGATATTAAATAGCAAAACAGAAGATATCAGGTGACCAAATGATGGTGTGTGCAAAATCTAATGTGTAGCAGAGTATGGGAAACCTTTAGTGTGGCCCGGTGTTGCAATGACATGCACCTCATGCCCAGCAAACATCCATGTGTCACCGTCATTCAAGCTGATATCAATGCCAGGAATTCTATCCCTGTCTAGATTTGATCCAATTACCTGCATGATTGCAAACAAAATATTGAAGATAACTGCATGTTTAAACAAACTCCCATAACAAGAAAATAAGAATTTTTAACAACAGTGATGAGATGCTAAGGTCTTACATATTGCCTAGGACATAATATAGGGTTGTGGCACTACCAAGAAGGTATGGCAAAGTAGCAAGACTTGTGTTGCATGTGTATTGGATACAAGGGTAGTTCAGAAATACTAAATTTGCTGACTTCAACATTCTCCATGAAATTTAACCTGGAGTTGGCCAACCTTTTTATAGGCAATGTTCAAATTTTAGACTACAAAATCATGTTATTTATTTCATCACTATATGTCTTTATAGATTTAAACAATGTGTTAATGTAATTGGATTTGTCATCTTCATGTAATCATATCCCCATATTCTATGTCAAAGCATCAAAGCATCTTTGAGTGGCATACTTGTATCTTATCATCTAATTCCTTGTTTATTATTGTATTTCGTAAGCTTATATGTAGAAACACTTGTGTATTAGCGTAATGTAGAGGATCTCAATCTGTACAGATCATAAGGATGATTAAAAGAACTAGCACAAAAATCATATACGGCTCACCTTTGCCCCGTACCTCGCTTTCAAATCCACATTCCCACCAGTATGATCATAATGATGGTGAGTATTTAAAATGTAGTTCAAGTTCCGATTATTCCTGCTCAAAGCATCTACTATTGGTAAAGATTCAGAAGGATCGACCACTCCAACAGTCCCAGTGTCCAGATCATGCAAAAGATATGCATAATTGTCCTTAAGACATGGTACCTAACATAAGCATAAAAAAGAAATATATGCACTTGATGAAGTCAGCAAAATGGTGGACAACAAATGAAAGTAGTTAGCGGCTGTGCTTGCGTGGTTCGGTAATGTGTTTAGTAATAAATATTAATTTATCATTGTAGGAAGTAAAAGCTCACCAATTCAATTTGCAGTGATGAAGACATGTTAGACATGCTACATAAATGAGAAACACCGAGAGATCGACTAACTCCTCGCAAGGTTTTAAATGGAAATGAAAATAACTGCATAAACCCATACATAAGGTTTTTCCTAAGGCAGATTTGCCTCATACCTGGCCATACACAGACCATCCTTCTCGCCTGAAATATTAGAAGACGATAAAATTAAAACATATAGCTGCAATACAAAATAAACTTAAAGAAACCACAAATGTGTATATGAATTCATCAATCCTAACATGTTACTAGCATCAAATCGTCAATATAACTATCTTCTAGTATCCCCTCTTTTATAATACACTAATGCTGACCTAACTCTTTGATAACTAAAACAAAGAGCAAAAAGTAAGTTACCGGCTTTCCACAAACACTATCCAGGATGGCCATATTTGCTGAGTTGATTGTGTCAGCTTTTTTCCAAATTTGACAAATTATTCCTGCTCTTTTCCTTTGCTTTTCTATACGCCTTCTTTTCCTTTCATCTTTTTTTCCACTCATAATCTATGACACTGGTCTTGAGTAAATGACACACAATGCCATATCAGATTAGCCTAAACCCTAATACTGTAACACTGTAATTCAACATACGCATATGCAAATATAAAATCCTAAAAAGCCACAAACATCTTCAACATTTAAGCAGCAGCTCCAGAAAAACAAAGCGTGCATCATATGCATGTCTCGTAAACCCCCAAATTCATCCACCACAACAACAAATCAGCAATCTCAAACATCATAAATTCATAATCTAACTACGCACGACCTAAACGTACATTCCTCCTCAAACATCCTACTCAACAGCAATCGAATCCCTAAATCTCAACGAATACGATGCTAAACTGAATTAGATCGAGAATCATACAAAACACACAACAATTTGCATCTGATGTTGCGGATAGTTACGATCGTAAGTTGAATAAGAGATGAAATGACAGTTGTATGAGTGAGATAGTGAAAATTGAAGATGAGATGATGGAATATAGATACCTCTGTAGAAGGGAGTGCAGACATGACGGAGGGAACAAGTGATCTGCAGAGCATTTGCATTGTGATTGTTGTGGGGATTTTGCTTTTGTAATGATGGACAACCCCAACGCGAAGAGAGAGAAATGATGAACAATAAACGGGTATGGGTTACATAGTGTGTTTCGACCAACACACCGACCACGCGTTTTCTTTTCTTTTCTTTTACTTTATTATTATTATTTCTATATTCTATTATTATTGTTGTTGTTTTGATTCATTATCTTTATCATTTCACCTTTTATGCAATGTTAAGACTCTACCTTTAACTTTGTAAAATTAGTTTTATTTTTTTTAAGTTTTGAGTTTATTTTTTTACGGGAAACATGTCTCAATAATCTAATAAGCTTTTAAAAAAACCTCCACCCATTGAGTATTATACTGGGCTTCACCGGCTCTTCTTTTCAATCGACCCTCAATGGTCATTTGAAATTTTGACCATTTCAACCGGATTTTTTTTTTAATTAAGACTATAAATTTCACCCAATATTTATCTTTTTTTTTCTTTTCACATGTACTACTTATATTTAACCATCTACTTACTAAATATCACTCGAGTCATTGTTTGTTCTCTAAACAATATGAAATTATCATCCCGCTTTTGCGCCAACCCCTCCCCCCCCAAAAAAAAAAACACACAAATAAAAAATTCTTATAAAAAAATAAAACTATACGACTATGTGTAATGGTTAAAGCCGCTAATGGGCATTTTATGTCATGCCGACGCCACCTCAGCATGAGACGTTGTAAATAAAAAGGGATGTAATGGATAAAGCCCATTCATTATTGTGGTTTTGGTGATATGTGGCGTTATTATATAACATTTGTTTCTTTTTAATGTAACGCCCCACCGTAATGGTGATGGACTGATGGGGGCATTATATGACGTTATTGAACTTATTTGACACATAAACATTTTATCTACAATTATAACAAGCGTTCCCCTATTAATATATTTTTATAAAATTATTTTATGATGTATTTTGTTAAACATAGTAAAAATTTTATTTTAAATTTCCATACTAATTTAATTATATATTTATGGAATATAAATACAAACGAGAAACTTAGACCCGCGCGTTGTAGCGGAGTTGTATGATAATAATAGCATGATTAATGGCGTGTTTGTGGATTTTGTTAGTTGCCCCGGTGAAACTAACATAGATGCGTTGCAAAGCGTCTACCAACTTCATTACGCGCATTGTCTCGATGACACTAACGTGGTTAAATACGTAAAATTAATGTACAAGGTTGGCGCGGTTTGTTTTCAGAGACTGATATTTTTAAAAACGTGCTTTTTGAAGAAAAAAATATTTAGAAAAGTAAAAGATAAAGTAAAAAATTTAGAAAAAGTAAAAAAGAAAAGTAAAATAATTTAAATAAAAAACACAAGAATTTGTAAAAAACAACCTTAAATATAAAAAAACTGCTAGTGTGATTCAAACTCAAGATCCAACCTATAAACTTCAACAATCCAACCACTACGCCACTTGGACTTTTAAGTTTGCCTTTGAAAAAGAAAATGTGTAAAATGTCATAGAACGCGTACAAGCAAAAGAAAAAAAACATCAACTGACATGGAGCAATTGGAAATAGACACGTGGTATGCCGGTGGGACAACCCACCAACACTTGCAAATGAGTATATATATAATATGAAAAAATTTATTTTGAGAAAATTAGAAAACTAGAAAAACTAAAATGATACTTATAAAACAAACAAAAACTTAAAAAAATGATGAAAAAAACAAATGAGTAATGCTTCAGATAAAATTTAAGAAAAACGAAATGATTTTTCGTGGACTAACACCTTATAAAATCAATTTTAAATCAACAACAATTCACTCGAATCCTCTTTGTTCATAACGTGCCCTTTTGGTGTTTCGGCGCCAATCCCCTCCTCTTCCTCCATCGTCAACATAACAAAACCTAATCAAATCCCCAAATCCCCAAATCAATGCACTGCAATTAACACTCTTCTCTCTCTAACTTCTTCTCTTTGATCCAGAGAGAGAGAGAGAGAGTGGAGAGATGAAATGACGACGGTTCACCACGATCAATCCAAAACCACCGTCGTCCTCGGCGGCAGAAGTTTCGTCGGAAAATACCTTGTCGCGAGGCTATTGGACCGAGGTAACTGGATCGTTCGAGTTGCCGATTCCGCTCACTCACTCCAACTCGATCCTTCCGATCACGACTCTGATCTGACTCTCGATCTCGCTCTCTCTGCTGGCCGTGCTTCGTACTTTCATGTTGATGTTCGCGATAGAAAAACCATCGTTAACGGTACTTTTTAGCTGTTTATCATTTATGTATGATTTATGATGATGTTATCATTCTCTTCGTGTTTTGTATGTTTTACTTTCTCTACGTGTAGTTTGCTGGAAATTTGTTAGTGTGATTTGGTGATTTAGGTGAGTGCTTTATAACTTTAAGCTTGAGGTTTGTTTAACAGAGTGAGAGTTTATTTGCTTTTGTTTTTTTAAATGTGGTGATAAGCTTTTGAGGATATGTGATAGATGTTTGTGTTGTTATATTGTAGGAGGAAGGAGTATCAAATTGTTGCCTTAGGATGTAACTAATAGCATCAAACTGCGTTTGATTTTAACTGTTAGGTTTAGCTTACTATTGTAACTAACGTTTTAGGATTTGTGAAATTAGTTTCCGTGAATGAAGTGATAGTACATGCTTGAATATGATACTTCTAACAGTTGATTGAAATATGTGTGTTTATACTAATATTATGGTCATAGAAGGACTAGTGTTTGGTAATTCATTTTTTTCTCTGTTAATTGATCATGTGCAGACTTTAATGTTAACAAAGAGGCAGTAAGTAGTATGGGGTGTCTTTTCATATTCATTGTGGCATGCCTTATGCTATGACTAAAATCTGTGGACGTAGGATGGAAACCATAGGCTACCCTCACAGCGGTCATCAATGGGTTCTAGAGTCACACAAGAAAGTTATATATTCGCATGATGAGCTATGGTGGAGAGTCGCATTAGCTTATGCAACGTGATAGAATATTGGTGCAAGGGTTAGTCTTAGGAAAAACATTTTACAAATGTAGATTGAAACTAGAAAACTTAGCTCAAAAGGCAAACAGAAGTAGATTCCTGTATTGGGTGAAAAATTGAGACGCATAGCTGGTGTTGGATTTTATATTGGCTATAGAACCAATAATTTATCACAGATATAAAAGAAGAGAGGAACAATAATTTGGTCAAGAAACATCATTGAAGTGAAGTCAAATGTGCGTTTTCTATGGATAGAGAATTTTAGATGACAAAGTTAATGCATATGTTTCGGGTTTGTGTATGATATTCAAATTGTTACTTATATTCATTCTGTTTATTTATTTATTTTATGTAAATTTTATTCTACCACTGGACCAATATTGAACTGCAAATCTAACTGAAAAAGAGGTTAACTGCACAATAGCTAATTCTCAGAAATTGATACTCTGGCAAACACCAACAGCTTGTTGTTCATTTGTGTTCCATGTATACACTTTAAATTGTAATTCTACCTAGAACTTTAATATTAGGTTGATGTTAAACTTATTTAGCAGTTTTTTTCAGCTATTGAAGGCTCATCAGTTGTGTTCTATGTGGACGACGATGATTCCTGCAATCATGATTTCTTGTCTGGGTACAAGTTAATTGTTCAAGGTATTCTTATTATACCTAAATTATGCTGTTCTAGAGTTATACACTATGTTTTTGTTAAGTTGCTTATATCATATTAATTATATTTTATTTAGGTGTGAAAAATGTCATCAGTGCTTGTCAAGAATGCAAAGTCAAAAGATTAATATACAAAAGTACTGCAGACGTAGTGGTGGACAGTTCACATGACATACATAATAGAAACGAGACACTATTATATGCTACAAAAGTATGTCTTCAGATAGTGTTAATGTTTTATTTCTTATAAAGTAATAAAAAGAAGATCATATTTTACCCCTAACTTTTAATGTTGTAAACATAAATTTCAAATTTCAATTGAGTTTTCTACAAATTTTCCTGTACTTAAAAATGACATGTATATGACTTGTAGTTTATTTTTATTCAAATTTTCTATGTTGTGTGATCATTTTTTGTGTATTGACATATGTTGATTCATACTGTCTTACTCATTCCTTTCCAACATTGTCTTCATTAGAGGTGGCAATCTTGATTCAGTTACACATGAGTCAAGAACATGTCAATTTGGGTTGTTTCAAAGTCAATTTTTAAAGCATACAACCTTCTCCATATTATTTTATTTAAAGATTCAAGCATTGTTGTAATAACAGTGTTAGTGTTTTCGCAATCATATTGATCTCATTGTTTTTTTTTTTGTTGAATAAAGTGGATTTCTGATCAACATGACCCGGCCCAGTCGGTTTTGGTCCATACTATCCGTTTCAATCCAAACCCATTACCCCACTCTTTCATTCTATTTTTTTAGTCTTTATACAATGAATATGCATGCAGAGTCATAAGTTAAAACTAAACTAAAATGTTAAAATTTTCTATCTTACTCGTAGTCATATTCAGTGCAGAATGTAGGTTTTGTTTATAGTAAGCTTTATCATGATCTTTTCTTTTTTCCTTTTACAATGGCACAGTTCAAGAGCGTATATTATGAACTTAAGGCTCAAGCCGAGGCAACTGTTTTACTTGCCAATGATATTGATGGGCTTCTTACTTGTGCTCTTCGCCCTAGCAACATTTTTGGACCTGGAGACAAGCAGCTTTTGCCTTCTTTGATTGATGTTGCAAAATCCAGCTGGGCTAAGGTGTGGAAATTATATTGGTATTAACTATTTTATGTACACATATTTTTCCTTCTTTATTTGTCTGTCAAATCTGCAACTTTTGAAGTTTCTTCTAATAGGATCAAACGCATAATCAATTTTTTGTTGGGGTATAGTTTCCAAATATTATAATTACTTTTTCATTTCTTGTTTTCTAGATGATCATTAGTGTTAGTTTTATGTTACCTTATATGTTTGAGATAATCTTAGATTGGTTGAATAGAAATTAGATAGAAATTAGGACAAGTTTTCTGTATCTATATATGTACTTGATTTGATCAATAATTGAACACAAAACCAGCGTTTTAGCTTTTTCAAGTGTCCACAGTTTTAAATTTCACAGGGTTGCATTTAGTTTCTGTTGTAGGTTCTTTCTGTTGTTATTGTTTATTTGTTATAAATTGTTGTGCTAGAAAATGATGAAGCGTAGTGCTACTTCAAAAATCAAGAGTTCATATTATTGATTCTATTGCATGGTGAGAACAAGTTTGTGGAACCAGGATTTTCGGTTGCAACTTCTAAACATGGTGTTATACCAAACACAAATTATTTTTGGCAAAAATACCGTTGTGTAGGTTAGTTTAACTTGTTCTCTTCTTTTCGGGCAAGAATAAATTATAGGAGAAGTATTAGGGCCATCTATAGTCTACCTTTTGTTTTCTTTCTTTGTTTTTGTATATATTGTCTTCTTGGATATGCTTTTACAAGTAATAGAGTCCATCGCCGTTCCAGGAAAAAAGAAAAGTAATAGAGTCTATCGTTCTAGTTTATTATAGGAACTGATGGAAGCATGTCTGACTACACATATGTGGAAAATGTCGCTCATGCTTTTATCTGTGCAGAAGCTGCGCTGGGCTCTCGTATGGTTATCGTGGCTGGAAAGGTAACTTGTATTAACAGATTACTATCCTTTAAGTGTGGTTAGTAACTAAATAATTTTCAATCTACTGTAGGTATTCTTCATCACTAATCTTGAGCCAATGAGCTCTTGGGAGTTTTCTTTACGCATGCTCGAGGGCTTAGGTTATTACAGGTAATGAATTCATCCGTTTTTAATATAAAATATTGAATTCCTCCAAATTTTTTCTTGGTATGTATAATGATTTTTATTGTACAGTATAGAAAAGCAAAGTAACTCACTCATTGGATTCATGTAGAAGATCATCATTATCTTATCCAAATGTTATCATAAAAAGGCTTATTTTTCTTTCTTATTAGGTTATTTATTATGAGGTATTCCAGAGTTTTGCTGTTCTTGGAAGTTTTCTAGACCTAACGTTAGGAATGCTATCGTTGAACATATATGGGATTATTCACTTCTGTATATATTTGGGATGCTAAGTAAATCTAAGTATTCAGATATACAAGTCTAAGTTTTGATTTGATTATTCTTTCTTTGTGTTTATGGTTTCTTTATGATTGACCATCATGTATTCATGTGTATTGGAAATCAATGAAACTTGATTTTTTTTTTTTGCTTCTGATGGACCTGCATAATAACTTGTAGGCCAATGGTCAAACTCCCTGCTGTGGTTGTCAGGTTGATTGTTTATCTCATTAAATGGATGCATTCAAAGACAAACTCCAGAAACATTAGTAATTCGTCGGTTCATGATATTGTTCATTTAATGTCACACACTACGACCTATGATTGCTCTGCAGCCCAGCAACACATTGAATACTTGCCTGTCGTCTCACTGGATGTAAGTTTTTTACTTTGGAGTGTTGAAATTTGCTTTCATTTTATATATACTTGCTAGTATTTTTAAATACACTAATCCTAAAATTATATTTGTTGCTTCTTTGCACTCATAGGATGCATTTGTATCAGTTTAGGAATGTGTGTTTGTATAATACATAAATTTTAATTAAAATGGGAAGGAAATCAGTTACAATCTCATTGTGTTTGAGATATTTTTCTCACATTGTGATTAATCGTGAATGTGCAGGAAGGTATAAGATCAACCATTGAATCATCCTCTCATTTAGCAAAGGGCTCGTCTTCTGTAATTCTTGATGAACTTTGTGAACAATCAAAAGTGGAGCATCTGCTAGGCGGTGGGGAAGGTAAATGACAGTTTTGCCCTGGATCTTTGTATCAATTTTCAGTTTAGCTACTGCAATCTCTGTTTTGCTTGTTAATTGGTGCTAGTTGATGACTATGCTACTAATATGGGACCCGAATGCCATATGTTTGATAAGTGATTGGGCTTGTCATCTTGCGTATGCAGTTGCAGAGATCTTATTGTGGAGAGATGAGAGGAAATCATTTTGTTGCTTTTGTGGAGTGGTTTCTCTCTTCTACTGGTTTTTTCTTTGTGAAAGAACAGTTGTCTCATCTACAGCTCATCTGCTGCTGCTCGCTTTAGTTTTTCTATATGGATATTGTCTACTATCAACTGAAGTGTAAGTATTAACCTTTGAAACCTTATCCCATCATAACATTTTGATTGAAACTGATTAAATTTATCTATAACTTCTAACATTTGAGTATGTTTGCCTGCTACAGGTCTAGCCATCCACGGTTTGATGTCTCTGAAAAGGCTATGAGGAGTTCCATGAGAAATACAGTAAACATTTGGAATGGAGTAAGCCATGCTGTTAGATCATTGGCACAAGGAAAAGACTGGAGTTTGTTTTCTAAGGTACCATGCTTAAGTTTCTCTCGAGCTATATGATCTTATTTTTCTTTTTATGTTTCTAAGACGTGCTAAGAATGATCTGAGAAAAGCTTGATTGGCATGATGGTGCAGTAGTGGATTGGGGAAAGCCTATGGGTGGGTGGAGTTGGTTGGCTGGCCCATAAACACTTTTTTGTATACTTTTAAGTTTCATTTACTAATAATTTTGCATTATGGTATGATAACAAATATTTTATCGCTGCATTCACAATCTGGACTTTATATGAAACAAATAAGTGGTTGCATGCTTTAAAAATACACTTTGGGTGGCTTTCGCGTTTTGATCATTTGACATGTTTTCTTTTTAGTTTCTTTTTGCTTGAGATAAAAACATAACCCGAATCAAGATGTTCGTAAATAAATGGATGGAAGTTCTCAATAATTATCTCTGATTTTTCGGGTGAATTTGGGTTTTGTATCATATGTGGGGTGAAATGGGCAAAAATTAAAAAGTTTAGTTATAACTTAAAAAGCAAATGTTAAGCGGGTCAAAGTTGAAATGCTTTTGGATTAAAATACTGTAATTATATAGTTTTTGTAAGTATATTTAAGTATCTAAACACTTAACAATTTATGAAAACTCAAAATTTATTGTACAAAAAAAGTTTCAGGGTAACTTAACAAAACCCAACCTGTTACCCCACCCGACCTCTGCCCATTTTACATAACCCTAGCATCATGGAATGACTTGTTTTTCTTAAATACTCCTTTCAGGTGGTAGTTTCTCTTTATCTTTTCAAGTTGCTTATTGTCAATTCTTTCCCCATTTCATTGGGAATAGGTATGATTTGTTTTCAGTATCCTGTTTTCACTGCTTAATTATGCTTCTTTTTCTTTCTGATTATTGATTAATCTTGATGTAGCGCTGGCGTTTTCTTTTATCTTTTTCTGCATTTATGAGCAATACGAAGAGGAAATCGAAGGATTAATAGGCCTTTCAAACGAACTTACAAGGCAGTTTGTGGCATCCGTCACTACCTAACACCTCAACTAGACCTTCAAGATGTGAGACAATGTACATACCTGGTAAAACATTGTTGTATGGCAGCTTTTCATAAGCAAATCCTCATGAATTTTGACGAACTGAATTCGGCGGATATCCTTCAAATAGCAAAGGATTTCATAGTGGTTAACCATGGTAAATTTCAAATTTGGAAGATTATTAGACATTCTGTACAATAGGCTCAGTAGCACGTGTTTTGTTCTGAAGTAGAATATCGTTTTGCGATAGGAAATATGTTATTGCTTGTTAATAATGTTGTTTTTTTCACGTTCTGGTGGTGGTGGTGATGTTTGAAGCAGGACTGCCGCAGGGGTGAAACTGGTTTTCGAACCGAAACAGAACCCGAATTGAAACCGGTTAGGAACGTATAGAAACTGTAGGTTATGGACGGGTTTACAACTCTCTTCATTGAAACTGGCTTAACCGAACTGAGCCAGTCAAAAACTGGCAAAACTACTCAAAACCAGTCTCAACACGAACCAAATTTGAACTCAATTTGGTATTCATTTATTGTTGACCAAACATAACCGTTCCTCGACCCGAATTGGTTTATAAGAACAATAGTTATGTGCATTTCTAGTTTGAAAGGTCAGTAATGGTGTTCAGCAGGGATTGATGGTGGAAGATAGTGGTGTATGGTGGGGAGGTGGTGTAGATGAGTAGATCTTGAACACGATGATTCTAGCAAATGATTAGTATTTGAACGGTATTATGATATGTAGTAAATGTTTTTATTCTTACGCGGTTGAGAGTTTGTCTTATTGTAACATTGGTGAATTGGCCATTAATAAAAACACTTTTGAGTTTATTTAAATAATTTGCATATTGTCTATGTGATTAAAACAATTTAGTTAATTACATAATGGTCTCTTCGGTAAAATAATCATTAATAAAAACATAACAAAAACCTTTATGGAAAGTAGTGTTACAGTTTAAACTCGTCACAAAATGAAAGCAATGTAGCTTAAACATGTAATTTTATCACACTTAAAAGCTTTTTAATTGTTATTACTGTCTGATAATATTAAATATTTGCGTAATTTAACTCTAAAAAATAAGTTAAATAGGACGATTACTTTTTCGTTAACCTTAAGAAAGGCATGAAAAGAGAAAGAAGTGAGATGCTTATGTTGCTGATAACCTTCTTATGTGCCATAATAAAACGTTAAAACAAATCTATAACCTATAATAAAAAAAGGTTTTCTTAAGATATGTGTCATCATTTTAGCATATCAAATGACACGTGTCATCATTCTAGCACATCAAAAAAATCATTTTCCCGCCTCTCTTTCATAATAAATACTATAATTATTAAAAACAATTAATTTCACTTTCCTTTTTAATTAAAATATGTTAAACAAATATATTTATATTTGTGTTTCTTGTCTCTCTCATATAAATGATAATTATTGTAAATAAGTAAATCAAATTATTAAACATCTAAAATATAAATATAGTTATTTTAATAATTTATTAATACATATTAAATATAGAGTAATAATTTCTAATTCATTATGTGTTATAACTTTTAAGTATTCATTATATTTTTATTTCACCAATGGGTAATAACATATAGAAAATAAAATATTATTAAAACTAATAATTAATCTGTTTTATTTATTCCACCCATGTAATACACGGACTCTAACCTAGTAACACAAATGTTTACAAGATTCTCATATATTTTCATTTAAAATCAAAATCTATTGAGCTCCCCATGTTTAAATAATAATCAAGTTTATTTTTATTAAAAGTCCTCTCAATTATTTTTGTTTTTTAATACTTGTCACTTTCCTTTTATGCATAAATTTAAATGCTAAAAAGTCAAATATGATATTGTCGCAAGAAATTAGCAATCATCGCCATTCATATGTCATATGCCGATGTTGGGGTCTTTAACCTCTTTTTGTTGGACATTTTATTCGGTATAGAATCTTTATGCCTGATTAGTTAATCAAACTAAACGAACTAAAAACATGTTTAAGTGAACGAAATTTAACCAATTAAAAAATTTTATAATTCGGATTCGACTGAATTTGGATAACCAAACCGAATAAGCAAAATTTTTACAGAACCATTAACTAAATTGAAAACCAAAATCACAATCACAATTCATATATTGTTAGAAACTAAACCGATAAGAGCATTCACAATCCATCCCACATCCTCATCCTTATAATTACACTAAAAACCACTATTTTTTCTCTCTTCTTTCTAATTAAATAATATTTTTTTCATACCTTTATAATTACATTTTTTTTCATCCACTCACAACCATTTTAAAAAATATTAAAAAATTTATGGGGGTTGTACCGTGTTTTTCCCAAATATAAGAAATCAAGGTACAACCCCTATAAATTCTCCATCCCCTTCACTCACAATCATTTACTATGATATAAGACACACATTCATATAAAAATTGAGAACGGAATGTGAATGCGTTAACCAGATTCACAGTTTATTATCCTTTTTTTTTTAAATACAATTTCGGTTTTCAGCCCCTAGTGCCCTATGGCCTATACGGGTCTACAGTTTTACACTTTACACCCTCTGCCTTCATTTTGTTTCCCCAAACACAACAAGTAACAAACCTGTAAATCATCCATCATTGCCCTAATTATCGCCATTTCTTCACTAATCGCTGTTCAAATTCACTCATTTTCTCAATCAAAACACCTTCTAGATACTAACACTTCTCATCTACATCAAAATCATTCTCCAGAATCCAAATCAATTGTTCAATTTAGGGTTCGTTCGAGATACACAATAATCATGAGTTTTCAAGACATCGAAGCGGGTCGCCCGCTCAATTCTCGACGTGGAGGATACACAGGCATGAGGCCACAAGATCCAACACAAGCTATCGCTTCTGGAATCTTCCAGATCAATACTGCTGTCTCTACGTTTCAGAGGCTTGTGAATACCCTTGGTACCCCTAAAGACACCCCCGAGCTTCGTGAAAAGCTGTATGTATGATTCAATTTTGTTATTTTTTTTGTTGATTTGTTTTGTGGTCGTTTTAGGTTTCGAAGTTGGTATTTGGTTAGTGTTTTGGTGTGTTATTGGGTTCAGATCGCTAGAATTTATGATCGAATTAGACATTTTAATGGATGTTTGATCACTGTTTGCTTAGCTGAAATGCGATTTGTTGACAATCGTTAAGAGATTAGCTCTCGCATTCAATTTTAATGTCGAATTGAACAACGGAATCTTAGATCATAATTTGAGGTGTTAGGTATTAAGATTTTTTTTAAGTTAAATGAACAATAAAAAGCAGACTTTATGACTGATGCATGGAGATTTATGTGTAATATGATCTATAAAACCTTGTAAATGTGGAGTTCTACAAATTTTTATACATACCCAATGTTATGTGACTTTTGTTCTCTTTCCGATTTATGTCAATGGTTATTAACCCTATTGAACACTGACAATGATTATTTGTTTTTGCTCAATGATAGGCACAAAACAAGACTACATATTGGGCAATTGGTGAAGGATACATCTGATAAACTCAAGAAAGCTAGTGAAATAGATCATCATGCTGAAGTTAGTGTAAGTGACTCCCACACCTTATCTTTAAATTCAATACAAAAAAAAAATTGTTGTCTTCTTTAAGGTCAACAGGTTGGCATGATTTCTAGATCAGTAAAGGACAGTTTCATTTCTAGTAAGCTGCAACAGTAGATGATAATATCTTCCATTGTGCATGAACTATTTGAGCTCTCAACTCTTAAATTGGCTTTATGTTCAACCATCTTTATAAGTTCTATGGTCAGATGCATGGCATAAAACTGCACTCTTTTTTCTCCATTGTTTTACAGGCCAGTAAAAAGATTACAGATGCTAAACTTGCAAAAGATTTTCAAGCAGTTTTAACTGAATTCCAGAAAGCACAACGGCTTGCAGCTGAAAGGGAGACAGCTTACTCTCCTTCTATTCCTCAAGCTATTCACTCATCACGGTAAATAGTCATGAAAGTAGTAACCGCTAATGACTGCCTTTCGAAGTTTGTTATTGTTTCAATTTGAATATGTGCCAAATTAACTTTTTGTTCACGATTTCAGTAATGAAGCGGGCGAAGTGGATGCAAGCTCAGGCAGAAGTCCAGAACAGCAAGCCCTTCTTGTCGAATCTAAAAGGCAAGTTTTGCTATGCGTCTCTTATATACACGGGGCACTCTTGCAATTTTGTCTGTTTGTTTATCCTTAGGAGCATGTGATGTTATGTTAAATATGTCTATTTTGTCCTTTCTGCAGGCAGGAAGTGTTACTGTTGGACAATGAGATTGCATTTAATGAGGCTATTATTGAGGAAAGAGATCAGGGAATACAAGAGATCCAAAACCAAATTGGTGAGGTCAATGAAATATTCAAAGATCTTGCTGTTTTGGTGCATGAACAAGGAACTATGATCGGTAAGTATGGTTTTCACCTTTTTGAACTTCCTACTTTCTTTTTTCTCTTTTTATATTCATGCTGTGACTTGTGAGTTGAGTGTGATCAAATTGTTCTAGATGATATTGGCTCAAATATCGAGAATTCTCACGCTGCAACTGCACAAGGAAAATCCCATCTTGCGAAAGCATCAAAGGCTCAAAGATCAAACTCTTCCATGGTAATTCTTATTTAGTTATTTTATGAAATAGTCCAATTATGCTTGGCCTTGAATATTTGCAAATCATATATTAAAGTTTGGCTAAAGTTGGATGGTATACTAATGATCACTTAACTGTTCAACTTGTAACAAAGTACTCATTTTGACTAAACTTTGTGCGTTGATTCATGCGATCATATGCTATTTGTCTTCACCTATGTTGATATTTAGCTTGAAAAGCCAATTGAGCCCAAGATTGTATAGTTATTGGCAACTATATGTGTAATCATGCTGATTATCTAGTACCTACAAGAGAATTTTAGGGGGTGTTTGGGATTTGCTTATCTAAAAATTATTTGACAAATGACAGGTGCTTATTCTGGTATGCTTATTTTAAAGTGAAATCAAATAACTTATTTTTCAATAACCCTTTGAGATAGTTTATCAAGTTGATTATCCTTGTGGAATTTAAACTCACATTATTACCCCTAGAATGAAATAAGCTGTTTTCAATAAACTTCTGTTTATAAAGCACAAGCATGAGCTGTTTAACTAAGCAATCCTAATCCATTTTGAACGCGTTATATATCTTTTTTATTCCTGCTCCTATAATGTTCATTCTTTGACACTCGGTCCATGCAGACTTGCTTGCTTATGGTGATTTTGGGGATTGTGCTTCTCATTGTGGTCATAATACTTACAGTTTGACCTTCCACATACATTGATCATGTATTAAGTATATCTGGTTTGTTACGCGTACAGGTAAATCATATCTTTTTTAATATCCTCCCAAGATTCCTTGTTTGTACAATATGAGTTTATTTTTCCTCTTACATTGTGTGATTTTATGGTTTGCAGGGGTTGTTTCTGCTAAATTGACTTTTAAATCTTTTTTTTTTCTGTTGGTATTTGTTTTATTTTATTGCTTTTTCTTCATATATAAATCACCCAGCCTTTTTGGTAGCATATGTGGGAGCTGAGAGGTTGACAGTTTCTCTATGGTTCTTAAAAATAAAATTATGTAATTTTGTTTTGTTTGAATTTAATGAAATTTGTAAAGTTTGCTTCTAAGCTTGTCTTTTCATTTCTAATCCATGATATTAATGTAATAAAAATATAGATGAGAATTTAATGAAAAGGTGTGCATTTATAAAGTACTAGTTAACTTACCTGACACAACACGTTACATCGTTATACTTGACACAACACGTTACATCGTTCATGAAAACAACAATTTACCTTTATAACTATGCTAATATACAAAGTGACATTACATGAAAATTAAATAATGAGATATTACCTTTTTTTAGAAAAAAAACAGTTCACTCTTACATCTTGTTGTTTATTCTTAAAACTATACATTCTTTTTTACTATAAGATTTGAACACTTTATTACATTTTTATACACTTTAATATCGTTAGATTACGAACTCTTTGGTAAGAAATTTGATTCTTGTTTAAAATAGAAAATAAAACAGACATGTTTACATGGCTCTGCAAATTAGACAAGCGAAATATAGATATAGAAAAAAAATGCTCAATAAAACATCCAAATAATTTTTTAAAAAAGAAGGCAAAGATAGTTAAGAACTTAAGTTTATAAACTTCAAACAAGTATGATGATTTATGATGATTATAGGTGAGTGAAAATATACTAAAGACCCAACAAAACTTTCACATAAAAGTTAAAATGCACTTCTGAACATACGCATAAGTGATCTGAAAAATCAATCTCCCAAATTTTTAATAAAACCTAGAGTAATTGTCTAAAGAGTAATTAACTAACTAAAATCTTAACATTTGACCTCCTTCAACCCAACACCAAAGTAGAGGAATGTTGGATCTGTGGCTCCTTCTTTGTAATAAGCAAACACTATGCCACTGTCATCATGCATACCCTCTCCAACAAAACTGCATAAAATATAAACACCATATGTCATATTTCATGCATAGCATAATCGAAAGCGATCAACAAACAATACATGGATTTTAAACAATATACATAATCGCGTTGAACCACGTAGTCTGTTTAATGCATAGTGATATTCCAACATTTGCATTACGTTAGATATAAATGATTATTTGGTCAAAAGAACATGTAGCAAAAGACTTACAATTGGAGGTCTTTGAGCTTTGAGAGGAGGAACTTTGTTGCGGGCTCGATGTTCTTCTTAAAAAATTCTTGTTGTTCCGCATCAAGCTTGGGGGTCAGTAGTTTGATGTACTTCTTGATATACGCAACAAACTGCTTCTTATCAAAAGGAGGTTGTTCCTGCAAAATTTTGATCATAAGATGACAGAATATCAAAACCTACAAATGTCTTAAACTCCGCAAACCTTCAAAAGTAGTTAAAAAACCAACTTAAAAGAGACAAAACTTTTAACGCGGTTGGCCTGTAAAATACTAGGATATAGCTGAAAACGTTGTAGCAAAACAATGAGATGCGGTATTATAAACTTTTAATGTGGTTTTTACCTGGAGTCTAAATGTGTCGACAATATCAACAACTTTTACAGCCTGATCGTCAACACCTTCATCTTCATCACCCCCTTCAGCAGAAGGATTTGCACCAATGTCAACGGCAACAGCTCCTTGGACAACCCACTGCACGCGTAAAAGGAAATAATATATAATCATCACATAATATTATAAACCAAAAACCATATGTTCAATACATTCTACAAAACTGTATGAACAAACATATTACAAACCTTTCCTTCCACCTCCCAAAGAATCCCATTCAAAAGTTCTTTGTACGGAAACGAATCTGAAAGAAGCTCATCACCTGCATTACAATCAAAATAAGACATATTTAACTACTAACACAAAAACGTTCTAAAAAATAAAAAAAGCCTCATAAATAATCCTAAATTTGCCAAAAAGATCTTTGCTGATAAATTAAACCAAAGTATTCAAATTTCCTCATGATCACTAACAATCACAATAAGTAAACCACATAACCAACAAATTTAATCTAATGATTAACGCATTAATCATCTTAAACTACTCAAGAACACATTTATTTTCTGAAACATATAAAACATCACACAAATAAAACTTATGAATCGATTATAGATCGAATGTAACAGATGGTTGAAAGAAGTAAAAAAGATTACCTGTAAGCAAATCCTGATAAACCAACATCTTTGCAAGTTAACTTTTTTTTAATCGGCCTTTGCACGTTAACTATGGAACAATTAGATTGAGATGGTGTGGAGGAGAGGGGTTTATGTAGGGTTTTGGAACTAGAGTTGTACTTTGATTCTACTTTCGAAATTATTGCTGATTTTGTTTCTTTATTTTTATTTATCTTTTTTTCCCCTTAATTAAGCCGCAAGGGTGCGAAAAAATAGCAAAAACCTAAAAATCCGAAAAGCAATCTTATCCATAACAAATAATAATAATAATATATCTGTGGTTTTGGTTTTTGGTTTGGTTTCTAATTGTGTTTAATTTTGGATTTGGTTTTCAGTTCGGTTATCTTTTTATATATATGAATTTATTTAGCAAACCGAACAGGATTTATTCGAATAAACCGAATAATAATCAGTTTAGTCGGATAGTCGAACCGATTAAATAGGTTTATTCGGTTTATTAAGATGATTTCTTGATTCAATTAGACACACTTTTAATTCGAGTTGGTTGTCTTTTTGGATACACCTTAAAAGTTTCAAAATTAAATAATTAAATAAACTGATATCCGAACCCATTAACATCCAACATCTTTACTATATTAAATAAACTAGAATTGCCACATACATCAAAATATTATCTTATTTAATTCTACAAAATCAATTTAAATATTTTATCTATGTGAAAGAGATAATAGGGGGTGGTTGGTGTTATTTTAAATATATTAAAAATGTTATCCCGTGATTTTTTTTTCAAAACAATCATCCCGACTTTAATATGTTAAGAGTTTACTTTCTATAATTATAAAGATAGCACTCGAGAGTAACCTTTGAATATTTTACATCGATCTTTTCTCGGAAAAAAATCAATTCTCTATATACTATTCACCTAACAAAACCATTGATAAAATTATTATATGTTATCATATAATTGAAAGACTTGGGTTATGGCTTTGTCATTTAGAGAGGAGTTTTTAGATTCAAACTCAGGCATAGTGTAATTTGGTGTAATTTAGGAGTAAGAGTAGAATAGATTTGCCGTTACAAAAAAATATAGATATTTATTTTTGTTATTTTTTTATAATCTATTTATCTCTTTTTATCTTTATCTTTATCTTTATCTTTACTACTATATTATATTTTTTAGGAGGACAAGATAATTATTTTACTCAGCTTGTAATACGTCTAATACAATATTTTAAACATAAAATACAAGTATACTATGCAATAGTTCTATTTTTACCCTTATTCAATAACCTCTTTTAATTAATATACTATTTAATAGACATTATTAATGCGTTATTTAATATGATATTATTTAATTCAATACATTAAAGATTATATTATTTGTAATACTTGAAAATAGCATTTAAATTTATAAAATACCATTTAAATAATTAAGTATACAACTCATATTTATAATAACTAAAAGTTATATTTTACGGGTAATATGGGTAGTCGATAACTTTAGAATTTATGACTAAATTTGTTAATAAATACATACTATTTAATATGTCTAAGAATATAATAATATTAGTATTAATGATTGAAAATTACATTTAAATTTATAAAATAGTATTTTATAAATTTAATTCAATACATTAAATATTATATTATTTGTAATGCTTGAAAATGACATTTAAATTTATAAAATACTATTTAAATAATTAAGTATACAACTCATATTTATAATAACTAATAGTTATATTTTGTACGAGTAATTTGGGTAGTCGATAACTTTAGTATCTATGACTAAATTTGTTATTAAATGATATATTATTTAATATGTCTAAATAATATAATAATATTAATGTTAATGACTATTATTATTAAAAGGCTAACAACAACAACAATAATAATATTCTGTTAAAATTTAATACTGTGTTTTTGTCATGTTTTTGTATATGTGACAATCTAATAATAGCATATCATTAATCATGATACAATGTTCTATATTTTTATGATAGTTATTTATTTAAATAATTTTAACGTATTTGTTTTACTTGATAACCATGACTTATTAAATATCATATGTTTAATAATACTATCATGACATATAATACGAATCACTAAAGCATGTGTAGACATCCATGAGAATTCGAGCGCTTATATCATTGAACTCACTAAAATCATGAGAATCCCAAAAACTATCATTGTGACGTTCACATATACATTTAACAAACCTCATATTACTATATAAAGCAAAAGCTTAGGATACAAATGTAATTTTACAAAAATATAAGACACCTAATACAATTTTTTAAGCATTAGGTACAAGTATTTAATGCAATCATTCTTATGTTACCCCTTCTTAATAAACTTCTTGTAATTAATACATTGAATTATACATTATTTAATGCTATAAGATTATTTAATTCACTACATTAAATATTATATAATTTTTTAATATTTTAAATTAACATATAAATTTATAAATAAGTATTACCTTATTTGAATAATTAACTAAATACTTTTATAATAATAATAATAATAATAATAATAATAATAATAATAATAATAATAATAATAATAATAATAATAATAATAATAATAATAATAATAATAATAATAATAATAATAATATAATAAATTTATAAATAAGTATTATTCTATTTGAATACTTAACTATCCAATTACTAAATACTTTTATCATAATGATAATAATAATAGTCTATATCTATATCATCTATTATTTATTACTATCGATAAAACATCTCTTTAAGACAAGATTGTAATTTTATAATAATTTTAAGATAACATATAAATAATTGCAAGCTTTAATCTTTAATATTATAAGAAATATTTCTATTATACTCTTATTTTGTTTTAGAAAAATGTATCACATAGTTTTCTATTGATATATTTATATTAATATCTAATGTCATAACAAATCTTTTCATTGTTGTATCAAAGCAATTCAACCTATATTATATCGAATGTGATCTTTTTGAAACTATTCGTTAAATTTTAATCATGTTCAAATGTGATCTTTTTGAAAATATTCGTTAAATTTTAATCATGTTCAAGTGTTCAACACTTATGTTTACTTAATAGTTGAGTCATTCAACTATTCTTGTTAATGTTAATTAGTTTTGTAACAATGTGTTAACTCTAACATATAATAATAATCATAAGCCGTATAAGAGATTTAAATATCATAAAACAAAACAATTGATAAATTAAGTGACATATAACAATTATAACCTTTTAAATTGTTCACTCCGCCGTAACGCGCGGGTTACCCACTAGTGTATCTATATGTATTTATAAAAAAAGATAGAAAGAAAAAGTAATAATTAGGGTGTATAAAAAAAACCCTTACTGGAATAAACTAAACTAGAGGCCGAATTAATTATCCTTATGGGACTGGATATTTAGACATCTCAAAATTATAAATCAACACCCCAATATATATACGTGCCGTATAGCCCCATATGCGTCGTATATGGGGGTCGTATAGCGCTATACGTGACGTATAACCCCTATGACAGCCACCTGAACTTTTACTCTTAGTTAGTGTCGAAATTTGATATACGCGTAGTATAGCCTATATGTGTCGTATAGGGCTATATATGGCGTATAACCATCTGATAGCCCCCCCTGAATTTTCCTCGTTTTCAGTGTTTTCGACCTTATACGTCGCGTATGATACCATACAAGGCATATATAGGATGTCGATTTATGATATGGTGTGTTTGTATATTAAAACATCATATATATGATGTAAAATTACTATATTAGTGCCTACAAAAGTCAAAGCAGGTGACGTGAGACCTAAATTACCATACTAGTACTTGTTTATTCTCATTTGACTAAAAACTTGGTATAGAAAATACATGGTTTATGTCATTCTTCAAGAGTTAGAAAATATCACATTATTCTTATTCAAAGGTAATAATTAATGTTATAGAAAATTGATTGTCATAAATAATCACATTAATCATAACCTCCATTCGTAAAATAATATTGTCTAAGTTTCAACTATTTATATTTGCATAAGTAGTATGACACACATACATACGCACATATATAGATAGAGAGAGCTATTAAGATAACGCACATGTATCATTTAAATTTCAAGAAAAAAAATGTCTTTAATTTCCTATTCATGTTATTCAATTGAGCATTGTTCAAATCTTGAAAACTTTCTTCGTTTGGTGACTCCTATTATCAAGCATCCTTCTCTTCATGCGGTAAGATACGTCTCTCTATGTACATACATGTGTGAGAGATTCTTATAGCTCTTAATAGAATATTGGTTATGATATATAAATTTTATATCAGGACGACTCCAATCAAGTACAAGAAACTAGCCGGTTGGGAAAGGCACATATAAAGCTACAAGATATATGGGAATTTTATGACGAATGGAGTTGTTGTGGCGTTGGCATACCAGTTTTACTAGAGAGCGGTGAACGTGTTGTTCAATATTACGTTCCTTATCTTTCTGCGATCCAAATTTATACAAAAAGTCCCTTATCAGCCAGTTCTGATGACAACGATGATGATGGAGGTGCAAGCACCAAATCAAACGACAAGAATATTTGTGATGATCATCTTTACGTGCAGTTTTATGAATCTTGTTCTCCATACTCACGGGTGCCTTTTCTGGACAAAGTGAGTCAACAATTTTAATCTCCTTTAATTTGTTTTGTAATTGCATTTATGATCTTAAAAGTTAAAAACTTAAAACCGCTATTCATGCATCGAAATTTGTATTCACAAACAAATGCATGTATACAAAATGAAATGGTCATAAATTTGACATATTTAATGCTAAGAAATGACCTTAAATAACAATTTTTGAAACGTTTAACAAATCACATACTAATTGTCGATCGTATTTAACATTTTATTAGTTTTTTTTACATATATAGGCTTTTACATGTTTTTGTTAATTGCATTTATTATACTTTATAATGCAGGTTATGGAATTGGCTCAAAGTTATCCTGGACTATTAACCTTTCATGTCAACGATATATCTTCGGCTAGTTGGATGTCTGTTGCTTGGTATGCATTTTATTTATCATTTTAGTCTTCTTTTTACACGTTTATGATTGATCGCGCTCAGTTAACTTTAATATTTAATGTTTGATGACATATTCTAACATATTTTCAAAAATAATGGTATGTTGTTTTTCAGTGATGTGGGTTTAAATCATTATCATTGTATTATGTATTCATATACAATTATTTTTTAAAATAAAAATAATAATAACACATAGTTTGAAATTTCAAAAGTCAAGTATATTGAATTAATATACATAAAAAGCCAGTAAAATTTCAAGGGTCCTAATATAAAGACACCCACCAGATAAATCGACACCCCCTTATACGCCGCGTATGGGTCCATACGCGGCGTATAGGATCGAATACACTGAAAACGATGAAAATTCAGGGGGGCTGTCAGAGAGCTATACGCCCCATATAGCCCTATACGACCCCCCTATACGACACATATAGGGCTATATAACGCGTATAGCGAATTTCGACAGTGACTACGAGGAAAAATTCAGGGGGCTGTCAGATGGCTATACGACACATATAGCCCTATACGATCCTCCCCTATACGACACGTATGAGGCTATACGACACGTATAGAAATCATGTGGTGTCGATTTAACGGAACCCTATTTCAAATGTCAAGATGTAGCTACCTATCTTGCATTTATTTTACGTGAGGTTAGACATCTATAAAGTACAAAAGTATATTCTTAGAAGCATTAAAGTATCCTTATAATATTTAATGCTTTATAGACAAAAAAATCAATAGTAAAAATCAACAAAAAGGAGAAGAGCTTTTGTGACGTTATTTATTTATCAGTAGTAATGACTATAATTAAAAAAATGAGGGGTTTGTAGAAAATCATCATTTAATTAATTAGATATTTTGCTTATTAAACTTTCATTTATCTAGATTATAATTTAGTTGTTTTTCTTAATAGCTTCTTTTGCTCGTAAATATTATTTAAAATTATTTGTAAGGGGCAATCATTAAATACTAGCGAGTTGTTTAGCGCTAGTTTGTACTTTTAGACTTGTTAACTTGTATAGATCAACCTCTTATTTTGAATCCAACATTTTCTTAGCTTGTGTCGGTATAAATTATGATATATTTTGTTTTAGGTTATGTTTCCATTTATATTATCTAGTTAGTCACTAAAAAATGCATCTGACGTTGATTTTGTAGCTATTAATTTTTCCTTGTAGTATAAAATAGTTTTCATCATTAGTCCATTTTTAAAATTATCTTTATAAATGGAAGGAAAACTGGATTTATTTATTCTTAAAATAAATGAATTATATAATTGTTCTCTTATTATACTATAATAACTTGATTACTAAAGTCGGTGGAGTTTTTCTTTAATTTATTACTCCTGTCTTCATGTCTTCTACATATATTTTTATGATCATAAACAAAAGATTGCGTAGAAAACTTAGTTTTTCTTTTTACTTATAACCCTACCTACAACTTCTTTCGTTTTGCAGTTCTTTTGTTTTGCAATTCTTTTTTATTTTATTTTATTTATTTAATTTTTTTCACATGTTTCTTTTTTATCTACGTTTAGACGTTATTTTTTTACAGTTTAGCTACATTATATGGCTTTTTGAATATTATCAATAGTCTTCGGCAACCCATGCCTTTTTTATTTGACATTACTTTTTTTATTGGTTTCGTTCCTCTATTTTGTTATTTTTAACTACTTTGTTCTTTTTTCGCGTTATTTTTTTAACAACTTCATTCCTTTATCACGTTATTTTTTTAACCGTTTCGTTTTTTGTTGTATAACTTTCTCTCTTAGCAACACACATGTTTTTTTAGTTTTTGATACAAAGTTTCAAGAAAACTTTCGTATGCTTCTTTTTGTCCTTTCAAACTTTTATAAACTGTTAAGAACATTAGTTTTGTTCAGTGGTTTAATGCGCTACAACACATGCAGGCGTGTTACTAGTTGATTCTTATTAAAATTCTAGTTTTTTTTTAAATTGTAATAAAGGTTTCTTACCATCTCCGTTAAAAGCATGCACAATATTTTAATAAAGATTTATTCATATTTTTTTAATGGTTAATTAGATCCTAACGAGTCACTAGCATCCCTGATCAATTTCATTACTTAAGTACGGAACCTCGGGCCACTAGACTGACACGTCCCCAAAGGCCTAAAGGCCTTTTATCATTTATGTTGCAGATTATTGGGCATGATATGTTTATGGTTTAATATTTTTTTTTCTTCTTTGTATACACAGGTACCCTATTTATCATATCCCGGCTAGCATTTCCAGTACCAAAGACCTCTGCACTTGTTTCCTCACATTCCATGCTCTATCATGCTCTTTCGAAGGTAAGATATCGTAATGGTATAGTGGTACGATGTTTGACTCTCACAAAAATTATGTGGGTTCGAATTCTTATAAGTGCATGATAAGTGGTATTTAGGTGAAAAACGTGTCGTTAAAAAAAAGGTAACATATTATAAATCCAACGTTTTTATAAACACAACTTTTATTTATTCATATATAAATATAACTACATAAGCATGTTAAAAAATGACGAATAATAAACGAGCCAAGATTCGGACGATTTTAAGCTTAAGTTACTCACAAAGCCAAGTTTTATATTTAGACTAGAACTTAAAACAAGCTGAGTTCAATCTCTTTTAAATGAAACGCTAACTGAAACAAGTCAAGCTTGAGCGTAGTTAGTTCAGTTTGGTTATAACCCAATTGTTATGATGACAAAATTTATATTTTTTACAATAACAAAAATTTATTTTGACATTACATTTTGATCCTTGATTATGTTTTAATTTTTTATGTTAATTGACCAAATGCGAGTTATGATTGTTGATTGATGTAACAGATAACGATGAAGAAGGTGATGAGAGCGAACAAGTGTCATATCTTGTTCCATTTGGTCTAGCGACTTACAAAATGCAAGGCGACGTGTGGAATAATCGTGACAAAGGTGATGATGAAAAGATTAAAGATTTGGAGAATGCTGCTTCTTCATGGTTGAAACAACTTCATGTTCATCATCATGATTTCATCTTCTTTACCCAATAAAGAGTTTGGGTGCATTCAATAAATTATAGGGTATAACTTAAGATGCAAGTTGTTGGGATCTTAATTACTAGTTACAAATTTTGACTTTCCGGAAAGTCAAGAAACACATCTTTGACTTTTAAAGAAAAGTCAATAGTTGCTTAGAACATGTTTTGATGCTTAAACTCTTGTTTGAACATTTATTATCGCTTTATATTTTGTTCGGATTCTTAAAAGTTAAAACCTTAGTTTGCCAAGCTATACCCAATATTTATAGGGTATCCGTTCAAAAGAAAAATATAAATTAATTCTTTCAGTTTTATTTTTTTTAAAACAAAATAACCACCCTTGAAAATATATCCATAATAAACATCATCATACAACAGAAAATAGCTCATTTTAAAATTTTGTAATAGCATTTACTATGTATAGAGATTAACAGACAACACGAAGACATCGTTGCGTCAATTCTCGTGACAAAAAATCGGTATTTAGTTAATGAAGAAGGACAGTCATGTACATACAAAAATGATACGGTAGCATACTAGGATCTTCAACCTCTAACATGCAATGTTTATTAGGGCATCTACGGTGGAAGCGCGTGTGAGGCCAACGACACATTGACCAGTATGAATGACTCCCCAAACGTTTATCTTAAATTATCTCCGCTTCCATGAACATCTCTATCCAATCCCTCTCACATTCCTACTCATGTCTGCCCTAGCCACTAACAAATCCTAATTGTCTCTTCTTCATCAATAGAGTTGCTAGCCATGTAAGCGCATGAGACTACGTGCTGGTGACTTTAGGTTGGATTGGTTGCTACTTGACAAGATATAACTGATTTACTTAATAAAAAAACAAAGTTGAAGTAAAACGACCTAACGGTTAGAACAGCTCAGAGCTCGACCAAAAGCATCCCACATTGCTTATCTCATTATACACATAAACACATGGTATTGGTCCACTATTTTCTTTAGTAAAAGGATAAATCCAAAAGATCCAATATTAACTTATTCCAAATGGGTTGGCTTGGTTTGTGAACGCGTGTGAAAATTTAAGTTATGTTGAGTTTAAAAGAAAAAGGAATTATGTTTTAATAAAAGATCGAGTTGAATTAAGTCACCATAGTGAATAATCAGATGCCACAAAGGTCTACTATGAGACTAGGATGCTCTTATAAAAGTGAGACTATTTTAAAACAAAATATATGTAAAAAGTGATGATATTTTAAAACTTTTGATGGTTTTCATGAATTTGGGGTTGTTTAGTGTTTAGTAATATTGTATTGAACTATTTAGAGACCTAATCAAATAAGAGTTAATCTTTAAATCATTTAACATGTTTTATAAAACTTATCTATTGAAGGACCCCATGAACCATCAAATGGTGATTTTTAAATGAAATAAATACATTTTACTTCTGACTGATTCAAATATATATTTTTAATTATAAAAAGACTATCAAACAAACCCTTACGCTGCATTCCTGAGTTTAATAAGCGAAAGAAGAAAAAAAGAAGTGAAATGAAATTAGTAAGAGAAAAGAAATGATGATAAATGAAATTAAGAAGAGAAAATAAATGGAGAAAAATAAAAAGACATTTTAAATTTTCTTGTTTCAGAGTTCTAAGAATTTGAAAAGAAAATAAGAATTTATGTGTTTAATTTATTTTATTTTCATTTCCTTTCATTTTAGAAGAAAAGTTAGAAGGGAAAATTATTGAATTTTTTTATTTATTTACATTTTTTTCTTTAAAAAACTCGAGAACACAAAGTTTTTTTGTTTACTTGCATTTCTCTCTTAAAAAAACGGAAGAACATAATTATTTTCCATTTTAAGTTCATTTATATAATACTAATTATTAATTTTTTTTATGCATGAAGGTGTTGTACTTTATACCTAGGGAGTTTTTTAAAAAAATTGATTTTTCACTTTTAGCATAAAGTTTTCATTTTTTACAATTTAACTTCTCAAATTTGTCATTTTTTTGTTTTTAACCCAAAACTCTTCATCTATTGTTATTTAATCTCACAACGTTTATATTTTCAACTTTGTTTACCTATACTTTTCATATTTCGTAAATCATCGTTTTACGTTTCATTCCAAGTTTTGCAAGTTAACATGACGTAACATGAATGTGTGATTCAATATTTTACATTTCGTTCTAAATTTGGTGAGTTAACACAACACAATGTGCGTACGTGGTTCACATTTTTACGTATATTTCCCCGTTTGAAGGATTCGTCACAACGCGCGGATCTTAGATAGACTTAGTATGTTTTACGTTTTGGTCTAAGTTCTTCGTATTAACATACCACAACTTTAGTGTTGGTGGTCGTTAGCGGTGATATGACAATGATGTTATATGACACCGTTTTACGCTTCCACCGCAACGCGAGTAGCTTAATTTTAGTTTACTTCTATTTCTATTATTAAATAAGACTTGAGAACACAGCTTTAATTCATAAAATGAAACTATAATCGATAATCATGTAAACTACAGGGACCCAAATTGGTGAACACCATTAAGCGTACGAAGGAACCCAAATCGTTGTGGTGCACACACATCGGTTGATTGACTCTTGATGACAATAGTAAACTAAATCACTGCTCCCACTGTATTTAGGTTACGAAGATCTCTAAATTCATCGATCATCCGTCCTCTGTTCACACGTAAGGTTAGTGAATCTTACCTTCAGTTGCTCACCATTGATCTTATGAGAATATATGTTGATTTCAAGTTCATGATTGCTTGTATAGAATCATTAATCAATCGGCATCGTTTAGATTAGCATTATGTTCTTAATTCGTCTGATTTCAGTCATTCAGTAGTTCTGATTTGTGTTTCAAATCTTATTATCTATGATAGTATGATACCTTTGGATGCATCATTTGTGTAACATATCGCTTGATCCTTTCGTGTTTGTATCTTTGTTTCCTTTATCTGATTTACAGATTTCTAGTGTAATACTTGAATTGGATAGATGAAGGTCTTGATGATAACCTAATATTCGGATATTTAGATTGAATTAGTCTGATTCCCCACGAAACCCTAATTTTGATCTTTTTTCTTTCTCTTTTTCAAATTGGTAAAGGTTGGTAGCATTGCTATTGGGATTTGGTGAATGTGATTGGTTAATGTGTTGAGCAACTTCAGTGTTGAGCTGAGTTTGTTCATCATCATGGATGGTAATAAAGATGAGGCGGTGAAATGTGTTGGCATTGCGAAAGAGGCGATTTCGTCGGGCAACAAGGCGCGTGCTTTGAAGTTTATTGGCATTGCACAACGGCTAAATGGTAATTTGTGTTTAGATGATCTTTTGGCAGCATGTAAAAACCTTGATTCTGCAAATTCTAGTCCATCTAGTGGTAAAAGTCATGTTACAAGTAAGCCTGTAAATCCTGAGCCGGTCGAAGGTATGAATGGAGAGCGGAATTATACAGAAGAACATGTTCAACTGGTTCGTACAATTAAAAGAAGCACTGATTATTATGAGATTTTGGGCGTTGGTAGAAGTTGCTCTGTTGAGGAGGTGAAGAAGGCTTATAGGAAGTTATCATTGAAAGTTCACCCTGATAAGAACAAAGCTCCTGGATCTGAGGAAGCATTTAAGAAAGTTAGCAAGGCTTTTAAGTGTCTGAGTGATGATAACTCAAGAAGACAGTATGATCAGACAGGTTTTGTTGAGGGGGATGACTACAGTCAGCACTATAATGTTATGAGAAGAAGAAGGAGAACAGGACACACTATGTTTGATGATGATTTTGATGCTGATGAAATCTTTAGGTCGTTTTTTGGTCAAGGTGATATGTTTCGTACAGCTCATGTGTACAGAACCAGACGTGCTGCAGCAGGTGGTCAACCTACTGGTGCTGGTGGCGGTGGGGGGAACAGTCCTAATTTGTTGATACTTCTTCAACTTCTACCGTTTTTGCTACTCATACTGCTTGCTTGTCTACCATTCTCAGAGCCTGAATATTCATTACAAAGGAACTATACTTATCAGTTTTCTAAGATGACTAAAGAATATGGAGTGGAGTTTTTCGTGAAATCATCTGATTTTGATCAGAAATATCCACTGGAAACGCCTGCAAGAGGTAATATCGAAAATAGTGTAATCAGAGATTACAAAAATATGTTGAGGCGTTATTGCCATGTGGAAATGCAGAGGCGTTCATGGAGCAGAAACTTACCAACTCCTCACTGTGACAAACTTGAAAGTTTTGGAATAGCATGAAGGTAAGATCTCATTCTCTTCATCATTAATTCTGATATTCAAAATTTCCTCTAGATGGATTTTTTTAAATTGTGTTTTCCTTTTGTGTTAGAATTTATTTGATTGCGCATTAACAGCTCATTGGTGGGTCCTTATTCAGTTTATGCATGGGGCTATTCAAGTAAATTATATATAAATAGTCCAAATGTTCAAACTTCCAACATGGTATTTTCGTAATGTGTTGTTTCATGATTTAAAGGTGGGTTTTGTCTTTCAACATGTAACTGTTTAGGCTTATTTAAAGGCCATGAAAGATCAGATGACGATAGATAAGTTATATTAACATGATAATAGCAAGTGTTGTTCTTACTTTCCACCTGCAATTTTGTTTTTTATTCTTTTTTTTAATTTCTTTCAATAGGTTCATGCCTCATGAATGAGATAAAATCCCATCTGCCACTAGGAATGCAGATGCTTCCAATATGTTGTTGATAGACTGTTAAACATTGCACTACTCCAGCGTGCACCGTCACATGAAAGTCGCAACAATTCATCATTTGAAAACTTTTTGAACTCAAATCACATATTCCTCATTTGGAAACTTTTTGAACTCAAATCGCATATTACCCGTTGTTCTTATTGCAAAAAAAAAAAAAAAAAATCTGCTAACATTATATTGCTTCAACAACTGCTCTGTATTTTTACAATACTTGAATATCACACTTTGCACCCAACAATGCTATAGAAACTTGTTCTTTTTGTCTTGCAGAGAATCTATGTGGAGTTGGTAGACGGAGAATTGTTCTTCCTCCGGTAGTGATTTCTGCATATCAACTTGCTGGTGCGCTATTGGGAGCTGGGTTTGTATCTTATATTTAATAGCAGCATTCGCCCGGCTCTGGAATGTTTAACTTCATCACGGATGTAGTAGCATTTGTGTAAAGATACTGTCGGTGGCAGGTTAGTTTAAAAAAAAAACTTGTTATGAGAGGATATAATTGATGGTGTTTTGAGAGGATATAATCATATGACGGTGCTTTTGAATGTAATTGTTCTTTAATTATCAGCGATAACGAGAAAGAAGCTTGTTTGATCTTGCAAACGAGTTCTTATTGTGTTCAATGCAGAGATAGCTGGCCCAAATTTAAGGTTATGTCCTTTTGGAGTGGAAATATAACCACAAAATGATATAAGTAGGTAAAGAGCACGTTTGAGGTAGCACTTTCAACCCATTTGCTTTCGAATGTTTCGATTTAGTTATGTTTTATCTCAAACCAGTCAAGTCAAAATGTTTAAAGGAAAAGAAACGGATCAAACGAATTAATTGGTTGGAAGATCATTAGATACTTTCAGTGTATACATTCTTAATTGGTTAAATTTGGATAATATACAAATCATCATTTATATATTAAATAGGATCTAATGTAGATGAAATTGAGGTACAAATGAGGGAAGTAAAACGCCTTCAAACAAAGATAATCAAACACGATGATAATAAAGTTGGATTCGGTTGATGAAAACAAAGGCTCAAGTTATCCGTAATGGAACATGGTGGTCTTTTTGGTACTAAAGTAATAAATCTTTGAAGTAACGTATCAATAATATTATTATTTGTTTAGTCGAGCATGAGCTCACAAGTTTGTTTTTGATTATCTGTCACGTCCTAGGAGGTCGCATATCATCGCTTATGAATTTCTACACTTATATACAACTAAAGTGTCCAAAAGGTGTTATTTACATTTAGGGTCAGTTGGTCCTAATAATTCAATTTATCACTTGTTCACATATCGTTATAGGATTTATCCAAGGGGTCAAAGTATGAATTAGGTAACTAAAAGTTAAAGGCGAACACAAAAATGGAATGTCTAAATAACTTAGGAAACCGACCGTTCTCTTATAAATATTTTATAACTGAGTTTTGTGGTTCTCTTATGTTTTTCATAATCGAGTTTCATAATTCGGTTATGGTTGCATGTGTATACATAACCAAATCGAACTGACTTTAAAACCGACCGTTATGCTTTTTATAAAGTATATGTTAAAAAAACTTTCATTATTGTTTCTTTATAAAAACAAATGTTACATCACAACTAATCTCAATCTTATTCCTAATCAACATGTTTATTGTGTATATGTGGATCCAAAACTTGAATTTAGTAACTAAAACTATCTTGAATGGACCTACAACATAACCAATGTGCTTAATCAATGGTTAAGTGAATTAACTAACCATAGTTAGCCGAACCATTCAATCAACTAATTCTAAAATCAGTTATACTTCTAATTTAACATATTAATAATATATATCCAAATTGACTTATGCTAGTCATATTAAAATTAGACTAAGGGGCTGGTTATTTCAGCTTTTTAATGGTTCATATGTCTGAATGGTTTAACACTTTATGGTTCAAACTTTTGTTTCACGAGAAGATATCTGAATAGTTCAGACATTTGCCCCTGAATGGTTAAGCGTTATACTAATACCGGATTGTTAAGACCTCTTATCTGAATTGGTCAGACATTTGCATTAGAATAGTTAAGCGATATACTAGCTCTTAATAGTTCAGACCTCTTAATAGTTTAACACTTAATGATTCAAACGTCTTATTAGTTAAGCAATTAATCATTCAGAAATTAACAAACAGCCACTAACACAAGGAGATTATGGCAAAATCAGAAGTAAATCACAGAATTGATTTCTTAAAAACTCTTTAGTTCATTAAAGAAAGCCCATTTGTGATCAAACATAAGCCCAGCCCATTTACCCGAGTACCCCATGTATATAACTGCTTGAACGAAATTAGGGTTTACTTTCTGTTCCTTCAACTCAATCGCGCCGGAGCAACTCTTGCCCATTTGCAGGTATGTTTTCTCTAGGGTTTATGTCATTACAATTAATCGACAGTTATACTTCACTACTGCCTTTGTTTGTTATCTATTTGATCATAATAATGTTAGATTTAGCTCAATAACCGATCGATATTCTCGAGTGAAATTGCTACGTATTTAGGCTCTTGTGTTACTTGTTATATGAACTTCTGCATTTGTTTGAATAATTTCGACTTTTTCCTCGATCTCAAAATGTTCATTGTCTGCTGCACTTGTTATCTTTGAGTTTTGTTCGCGATGCTACATTTGTTGATTGCTGCCAAATTTATATTATAGTTGGAGTTTGCATATGTTAGCAGTTGTTTATTACATGAGTTTTTAATCCTGCAGTAATAGTTTTTGTTGTTTGTATTCATGTTCTGATTTGATGTTTATGTCAATTTGTAGTTGCTTTGCTAGGAGCTACAATGGTGTCCGGAAAGAAGACGGTAAATCATTGGTTTTGTTTTATTTTTGCCAGTGTTAATGTTCTAGAGTACTGTGTTCATGATTAGCTAAGTTTGTTGATTGTTGTTTTGTTTAAAATTGCAGAAGAAGACTCATGAGAGTATTAACAACAGGTTGGCTCTTGTAATGAAGAGTGGAAAGTACACTCTTGGTTACAAGACAGTTCTTGAATCTCTCAGAAGCTCTAAAGGTTAGTTTGAATCTTACATGAACTCATTGTTTGGTTTCTGTTGAATTATTTTGGTTGTTTTGTTGGGGCTTATTTGTTGTATAAATTATTGGAATTGCAGGTAAGTTGATCATCATTTCTAATAACTGCCCGCCATTGAGGAAATCTGAGATTGAGTACTACGCCATGCTTGCCAAGGTTGGCGTTCATCATTACAATGGAAGTAAGTTCATTATTAGTATCATCTTTATTTTTTCTTTTTTATCTTTAGTTCTGTTTAGGTTTATACCAGGGATAGAATTATTATGGCTTATGCGATGCATTAAACACAGGTTTTTCTTTATGTATGACAGTATGAGTTGCAATTAGGGTCCTCACTAGTAGTGATTCTACTTTGTCTGAAAAAGCTTATCTGGACCTATGCATATAAAGTTCCACAACCAGAAAAAGAAAGAAATACACATTTTGGCCTTGAAATGACATTGTTAAAAAATGTCAAAAATAGCATAAAATGGAATGATTGTGTGATCAGGCAGTTTCAAGTTATAATCATCCTTTATGGAACACAAAGTATGAAGAATGTGGAATTCCTTTATTTTTTAGTTAATTAAATACCAGGTTTACCATAATATTCGTAGGAATTTACAATTAATGCAGTTATTTCTTTTTTATAATATGTGCTCAACAATATGACTCGTGATGACTGTAGTTGTGGGTAGAATGAAAATTTTGTAATTTATTCATGTCCACAAAGGTGGACTGTATTTTGGAATGGATGGGGTACTTTTTTAATTCTCAGACTTAAAATCTAAAATTTTCAATCTTAGTTGCAGAAAGAAATAATGTATGTGTAAACATAAAATAATGTTTTTGCATTGGTTCATTGCTTTCTAGTTTTTCTTTACTGTTGCTGATTACATTTTTCTTTAATCTTTTGTTTAGACAATGTCGATCTTGGAACCGCATGTGGAAAGTATTTTCGTGTGTCATGCTTAAGTATCATTGATGCAGGTATTTAATAAGTAACATGTTTTATTCTAAGATTGTAATTATTTGAAAAGTATGTGAGTGAATGATGAATTTGTATTTGGGTTCAGGTGATTCTGATATCATCAAGAGTCTGCCAGGAGATCAGTGAAAGACGATTATCTAGTACCTTGTTTTTGTTGCTGTCATTTTGTTAGTATAGTCATCTTGTTTCTTTGTATTCAGTTGTTTTGTACTGGCTTTATTTGTTTTGGTTGGTTGAACTTTCACCCTAATCAATTACGTGTTTTTTTAATCTTGCTTTTTAAACATTTTTCTAGAACTAGTCTATTTCTGACTATTTTAAACATTTTAATCTTGCTAAAATGTCCTCTAAGAACACTGGTTATGGCCATGTTTTTATTGTTATTTGAGCCTTGTTATGTTTAGATTTTTTTGCATGCTTAGTTTGTGTTGTCTTGTATATATCGTCGAAAAGATATGATACAAGAGTGTGGGGATGAGTGGTTATATAATTGTATTATATTTAAAACAACTAATTATGATGTGAATCTCACAAATTTTAAACTTAATAAATTCGGTTCTAACAAGCAAATTTCAACTTCAATTTGATTACATTTTCAGTGATTCTTAATACGTCATATCTTATATTTGTCAATAGTTCCATGATCATTCAACGTTTTCATTTTATAAATTCTCTTTGCATTATATTTAAGATTTCCCTATTTATGACTCACTAAATGTGTAATTTTTATTATTTTCTTTTTGAACGGTCAACTAATTAAAGCCCGGCTGGGTAGCCCAAGCCCACCAACCATCAATTCCGGGGAAAACCCGCCACCAGAATGCCCATTGCGATAAAACTCGGCCAATCAATACCAGTTAACCAAATGATTTGAACTGTAATTTTTATTTCCAGTTAATTTTTTTTCTTAAACGAATTAAATGTACGGGTAGCGTTATTTAATTTTGCATGCAAACATATTTAAAATTAATTTAATATACATATTTATACTTTAAATTAATTAAATTAAATTAGAATCGGGATCCAACAATCTACGGATCTGGGCACGTGCGAGGAGTTAAGGTGTGAATAAGAATTGAGGAAACTAACCACACAAACCCACGCGCCACCTGGCTACCATATATGATTCCAGCCCCCCAATTGGAAATCTTGGTCTAAATGCACCAATAATATTACACTATCACATACCTCACTCCCTCTCTCATCAACATTAAATGTATTTGAGTTAAAAAAATTTATACACATTTCTATTCAAGGGGATGATACAATGATAAGCATTTGATATTTTGTGTTCTCGAGTCTTATTTAAAAAGAGAAATGTAAGAAAATAAATAAAAAGTGAAAAATAATTATGTTTTTGAGTTTTTTAAGAAGGAAGATGGAAGAAATAAAAAAAATTGTGTTTTTGAGTTTTTTAAAGAAAGAAAATAAAAAAAATAAAAGAAAATTTTTCAATAATTTTTCATTCTAACTTTCCTTTCAAAATGAAATGAAATGAAAAGAAAAAAAAATAATATACATAAAATTCTTAATTTTTTTTATTTCTTTCAAACTCAAGAACACAAAAAATAATATGTCATTTAATTTTTCTCCATTTCTTTTCTCTCCTTTCTATTCATTTCTTTTATCTCGTTAATTTCCCTTCACTTTTTTTCTTTTTGTTTATTAAACTCGGGAAAATTTTAATCCTGCTTTTACTAATTTACTCTAACATGTGAGGTGCAATTACAATCTACTTGATCTCGTTGCTAGGTGGCGTCACTCTCTTCATAAGCTTCCCAGTAATCACCATTAGATAAAAAAACTTTTGCTACGGATACTCTTAGACGACATATATACATCAAATTAACTCCCTTCGACAATCAATGGCATTTTGATTGTACCATTTGAGCAAAATCACCATTTGTAGTCTAGCGATACTATGATCTAGAAACTATACAAAATGACAACTTGTAGTCTAGCAATATCATGATATAGAACGCGTCTCTTATAAGCGATCGAGAGGGTTAAATTTCTACATCAGACAAATGTATAAATTCATCGCGTTAGTAAGTTGCTAGTTCTAAAACAAAATTAAAATACAAAATCACCAATATATTCCTTCCTCTACATACGTATAAACTAATCATATTCCATAAATTAACTACAACAACATCGCAAAAAATCAAAATCAAAATCAAAACACAATAGTAGCAGATCGAAACATTGTAACAAACCAGATCACCGGAGGAGCTAAACCACTAGTCATCGGAATCTTCATCACCACCGAAGATCGAAAACTTGTTATAGAGCAAAAACAGCACAAGCAGAAGCATAAGCGCCACACCTACCGGAGATCCACTGGCACGGTGGATCGAATTCGGTTCTCCGGTGGCGAAGATGGTGGAGACGAAGGATCCGGAGTCGGAGGAGAGGTATTGGATCGCTAATAGGAGGATAATGGGGAGGAGAAGGAGACCTAAGGGGCTCAGGAGCTCTGCGATGAACTCCGTTAGGGCTTCGCCGCCGTCGCCGAGGAACATCGGGATTCCGATCAGGACGACGACGACGACGGCGAGAAGGATGCCGTACGGTGCGCCTCTGCGTTCTTCGATCATGATGATGATGGTGGTGGTGGTGGCGGTGGTGGTGGTGGTGGTGGTGTGGTGGTGGTGGTGGTTGTGAGGGTTTGATTGTTGATGTGGAGATGTGAATGGTAGTGTTTGTCTTAAAGTAGAGGGGTGATGGTTTTGTGTTTGAAAAAGGACGCCCTTTGTGAATACGAGAGAATAATAATATAAGGGGTATATTATTGATACACTCGGTCAGCCGGTCAGTCGGTCAGCCCGTTTAATACGACACGAAATCAGAGCTGACCGGGTCTTTTTGGTTTGACCCGGACCTGAATTTTAAACGTGCTGACCGGGTCCTTTTCGTCTGACCAAGACCGCGGTGATGCTGGAGGTGGTGGCGGTGATGCTGGAGGTGGTGGCGGTGATGCTGGAGGTGGTGGCGGTGATGCTGCAGGTGGTGGCGGTGATGCTGCAGGTGGTGGCGGTGATGCTGCTGGTGGTGGCGGTGATGCTGCTGGTGGTGACGGTGATGCTGCTGGTGGTGACGGTGATTTGCAGAGACGGTTTTTTAGTCAGTCAAATACCGAATCAAACAACCAAGTTTCAGTCAGACACATACCCAATCAGAACATCTTACTGGGTCAGCTTCTGACTCAGTCAGATCTTACTGAGTCAGTATGATCAAACAGCCCCTTAGTTTATTTTATCATCTCTATATCTTTCTATACATGAAAAAAGATAGAGATAATAGAATGTCTCAATAACATAAATGTGTGTTTGTATAACCTAACCCTAATATAATCAAATCAAATGCATAAATATATTGATTTTCTGAATATATATTTGACAATAGGTTTCAATCGCTTGTGTAATATGTTATTATTATTATTGTCTTTAGATAATTAGATGACAAGGATGTACTCATTTAAGCATGAGTCATGAATCTACACCACCACACTCAACTTTATTATAAGATACATGTTAAAGTATTTAGAAAATGAGTTTTTTTATCGTTAATCTTATAATTACATTAAAAGTTATTATTTTTAAAATAATATATTTTTTATATTTTTATCATTACATTTTATATTATTTTTATTTATAATCATTTTTAAAAAATGTTAATAAATTATAAGAGATGGATATGTGTTATGTTAATCGGGCTCAACTATCCGTTTTCCAACCGGGATCGCACCCCCAATTACATATACTCATTTCTAGATCTAGTCATATATTTTTTTTATTACAGTCTTGAGTGCTTTCATTAGTGTTCATATCTTCTTCTAGAGTGTTAGTTTGCCTCATGTATTACCTAATGGATCCTTTCATTCTCTTTGAACCAAAACTACTTGATCCCACCACCATCAACCCTTGCCTATCCACCTTAGTTGTTCACTAGTGAAATCAAGTCAATAACACACTAAGAAGTATATTTGTAATGTAAAAAGGTGAGGACTATACGTGTAATATGAGTAAACCAGATGGATTATCTATATAACTAACTTTAAAAACATATAAAAGGAAAAAACTATTAATGATTTCAATGTATGTGTATAATAGGTTGTAATATAAGTAAATCTTTTGGGTTACTAACAACTTCTAAATAAATGTATATAATTATATGATAACTTTTTTAACATTTAATTTAAAAATGTGTTTAGTAAGAGGGCCCGGTGGTGTAATGTGGGGCTAACCCACTTGGTAGAGGCTTTGGCTCTTAGAAAGAAGATCTTGGATTCAAATCCAAAAAATAATGTAATAAGAGCAGTATATGTTTGCCGTTCAAAAAAAATAATAATAAGAGGGCCTAGTGGCCCGCAATAAATATCCTTGCACATCATGAATGGACCCTATTTTTTGTATAAACATTGATAAGCAATGTGTGTTTTTAACGAAGATGTCAAGTCATTATCAGTAGGAAATGATGCACCATAATATATGAAAATAGATAGAACTTCCTTTAACTAGCTCTATATATCTTGTAACATAAAATAATCTTGCTATATTTGGTTGTATGTTATAAAACACAAGGTAATTTAAATTAATATTTTATAGAACCACTAACTCACATACTATTCAATACATAGCTATAAAACTTGAATCGTATACCACATTGGAAGGAACACATTTTATTGTATAGTTAGAGCACAAGCCTATTAATAATTATTCAAATGAGTAAACTTTTTTTTTATAATATAGTAAAAATAAAGAAACTTAATGATGCAAACAAAACAATGTGTTTGTGGGAAAGAAAATACAACATTGAAGTTATACACTTTTTGGAAAGATTATTGAAATGTAAATGCCCCCAAAAATTTGTATGCAATTTTTGTCCAAAATCATCAATTTTGACTAGAAAGATGTTCTACTTGGAAAGAAAAGCACCATATATTTAGCAAAGTTTTCATTCACTCTACTTCATATATTTCACCAACCAATATATAATGTTTTCAACCGCGTATACGAAAGTTATTATTCTAAGATGTTTAAGAATGAATTACTGGAATAGTAGCAAACTAGCAAATCATTTGCTAACCTAATTCGTGTTTTATAAAAAATCGACAAATCATTGTAACGCATTACATATGGATACATTTTAGATAAGTTTCAACCACCTTGACTTGTTTCTTAGTTAGATGTTTAGCTTAACCTATTTGACTCGTTAGATGCAAACCTTATAAGCTTTGATTCTCACTCTATCTTGAAATGTATCAAATCAATCAAACAATAAAGAAAATTAAGAATTCACAAATTTCAAACAGTTGATGATCACAATGGTTGGTGGAGATAGTAGTCAAAACTATTGTACAGTAACTACAAAATTCATACATAGGTATTAGGTCAAATAAACAGAGAAAAGTTGGAGAAAGTATCATCAAATTAATCAAATCGAAACTAGGCGTATGTAATGCCAAACAAATTTTAAATATAGAACTACGGACACAACACAAACATATGTACAAGAATAAAGGCAAACGTTAAAAAGAGAGGGTGAGGAGACAGAAGCCCTCAACTCGTGGTTACAGACTGTCGATGGGAGAAGGAACCGGTTTTGTTGGCAGGGTGTAGAAAAAAAATGCCGTAGTCCGTGACTCTAAAAACAAAAATGAGCGTTTTTTTGGGCAACAGTTGCTAGGGGTGGCGTGAAGGCTTCCTTCACCTCTTGCGTTGTTGATTTTGTATAATACTCACATACTTATAATTTATAAAGAGAACAAACAAATGTTAAAACTATGATAAGTATCACAATAGTAGTTTGGTTATTGGAATTCAATAGATTGACAAAAAATTTGGTTTAAACTTTAGTTCCCCACGTCATGTATATCTGTTTACCCAATTAAAATAAATAAATTTGGCAGTTAATATTAAATATATTGTTAAAGATGTTTTTAGTGGCTGTCGCAAATGGCAATGATGGTGAAATGGCCTAATGATGCTTATTGTGAAACTTACTTTTCACCAAATAATTTAATAGTCTTTAAATATATAAACACACATCATCATCTTTCCAATTGCATGACAAATATTTTAGAGAGTAAATCACAAGAATAATTAATTAATTTATATATTTACACATCAGTTTATTAAACAAGTTTTTACCTATAAATACCTGAAATTATTTATGTAACTAGTTTTAACTTTTTATTCGTATATAATTAGAAATGTCTTGAAATGTATAAGACTGACAACTTTCTATTTTTTTTAATACATAAAGTTGATACATTTCAAGTCAATATTTATGATATGTGCATATAAAGTGTAAATCTTATTCATATTCCTACTCTAATAAAAAAGTATCATGTCAACATCATATTGCTGCTCAATAATTTTTTTTTGTTTCTCTCCTATTTAATAATCACAATAATTACTAATAATATTATTTAATTTTTTGGATTAAAATAGTTTTTTAATAAGTTAAGCAATAGATATTTTTACTAATGTTATTTTTAAGAAAATAATTTTTCATAGAATTATAAAACTTTTTAGATCATCAAACTTTTTTAAAAATACAAAATATTTTATAATTGGTATGTTTATAAAGTAAAATTTATTATAAACAAAAAATAATTTAAATTGAGGGTCATAGAAGAAAGACTTTAAGTATGATATTTTTTAAAATGATTGTTTTAAAATAAAATTTTTATTTTATTTATTATAAGAAAGATTTCAATCATATCTTATTTTAGAATATAGATTTATAATTAAGAAATTTTCATTCTATTTTAATTTTTTTTATTCAATACGTGTGATTTACAGGTTTACTAAAACTAGTTTTTATATAAAAGTATAATTCAATCTCGCATGTATAATGCCATATAAGTGTACCAGGAAATGATAATTGTTCCCCTTTTCAAATCATAACAACTATGTCAAATATATTCAAATAAAATAATATGAATTGTAAATCATAATCAGATGCATTAATGTTGTACTATTGGTGTAAAGATCATATGGAAAACAATACATATCACATATCAGCTGACGACTAGGTGCATAATGCATTCAAGAACAAGACAAAAGCTGGGAAAAAATGCCATAAATGGGTGTTCAAAAGTACAAATTTGCAGATATAAGATTTACCATATAATCTCACCAAATTTTAGTGAAAAACTGATTGAGCAATTTGACTGTTATTCTTTTAACTTGAATCATACTAACCTCATACTAGTGATGAGGAACTGCATCACCGTAAACTGGTAGTTCTAGCGAAAAAAACCAGGATATATGAGGAGAGCACATATCAGTAATGCTGCAAAGTGCAAACACAAAATGCAAATCTGTCAATTCTAACCACCAAAAACTCAGTTTATAAAACCTCATTTCAAGCATAAGTAAATATATGCGAAAAAATTACACGATAAACAACAAAATTTAACAAATGTGAATCTCGAGAGCCACATCTGTTATCGGCTGACCCCAATTATCCAACATCGATCGATCGACTGTATATCTCTAATCTGTGATCCCAGAGCTTGAGCTCTCCAAGTCAACAGAACCCATCCCAGTATCTTCTTCCGCTTCACTATCTTCATCACCACTAACCTCTGCATTTTCCCGCCCAAGTTTCGCCATCTGCTCTGCAAGCAGTTTGTCCTCCCGTTCACTCACCTATACAATTTATGTAGTCATCAATAAAATATTATCAAATGTTCCAGAAAACAAAAAAAATAAAAATATCATTCTCGCCTTGTAACACTGAATAAAAGAAAATTTTTTATCGCTTTAAAATATAGTGTTGAGGGCCTGAGGCTCACTGAAGGTTTTGTTAAAGAAAATGCTGGTTGTTGGATAGAAATAGGCATATGGATATACGACAACCAAACAGATAATTATAGTACTCGTGTTCTAAACAAATGATGTATAAATAGAGGGTTAGTTAAGTGTGTGTAAATTTACTTTTCTTCCATTGTATGTAAGGAAAAATGTTTCTCTCCATTGTATGTATCAAACTTTGAGTTTTTTACTGTTGTTGCATGTAAGTGAAAATGGCGGTGTTGCACCATTTATTGATGACATGGCAGTTTGCCACAAAAGCAGAAAACAGAAAGCATGTTGCATAATCTGAAAAAACATTTCTTTTTCTTACATATAATGATATAAAGGCGCGAGCAAGTTGCATATTAGTGTAATAAACGGTATAAATATAACCCAAAAAAATGTAATATTGAGATGGTAATGGAACGATAGGAAGGAAATTTAATGCTTACTGCTCGAGGTGGCTCTTTTATGGTAAGTTTCCCTTTATGGCGCTCAATTGTAGCAGCACAGGCGGCAATTGCTTCAGTAAGAACTTTTATCCCTTGATCCTGTACAAAATCATAAACTTTCATCAATTACTTCTAACAATATCATATACAACAGAGATGGTAAAATAATTTATAAAATTATCTGTTAAATTGGTCCTTGCACATGGCTAAACCTAGAGGCACTTGAAGACCCACAAGGATTGAGTTATCTAAGCCCTTGATTGGAAAGGTGTACAAATACTGCTAAATAAATTTATTGATGTGTGTGAGAAGAACGAAATAAATTAATAAATTATATTGATATATGATGCTAAATGTTATTATGTGGAATTACCTTGTCTAGAGTCTGAGTGTTAAGAACATAAGATGGTGGAGCAACCAATTTAATTTTCACTGGGCAGTCTCTAGTGCCAGCTGCTTCGGCTTTCCTCATAGCTTCCTGTTACGACAAACCAGTATTAAAAAAATATCACTTCTTGTAAAGAAGTTGAAAAGAAGAAAAAACACCTTAATGTGGAGGACACCATCAAAATCGAAGCATTTCATCTCGATATCCGCACGAATCTTCAATGGTTGTGGGGTCATTCGTCTCCTGATGTTTCTAACCAAAGCGTCTTTTACATCCTCTGAAATAGCAGGAACCACCTTAGTCACCTACAAAATGAGAAAAACTAGAAGCTATTCACTAAGAACAACATGATAACATAAAAAAAAAAAAAAAAACTTGCATAATTAATTACCTCCTTTCCATCTGGACCAATTTCTTTAACCTCACGAGTGAGTGGCTTAAGCACAGAATCAGGATCATTAACAATTGCTTTGAAGGCCTACAAACAGCAGGGAAAATGTCATTGTACCAACATAGAAAAGCGTGGAAAAATAAGATCAAAGAGTCAACAAGATCAAACCTCAAATGCATGACCATATTTCCTGTACAAAGGCCAGCCAACATGGATGTACAAATCCTGTCATAGATAACTTGTATCTCATTAGTTAAAAGTTGGAAATGACACTTCACCTGTGTGTTTTAATAGTGCATATGTAAAATACATTTAAAATGCACATCTTTTGATAGAGGAAAGACTCGCCACCAACCACCCCTCCCAGACCCTGCTCTTGAGTGGGATTTACTGGGTATGTTTGTTTGTTTGTTTGTTTGTTTGTATCTTTTGATGATAATTATATTTAAGAACATGTGACATAAGCGATAAATATCAATAATAATAAGTCCATAATCTACTCTCAAACAAGTCAAATGCATAAACCAAGGCAGATACCAAAAGATCACACCTTGAACAAAAACAAGAAATTTGCAAATAAGGAACATGTTCCATACACAGTTGAACTGTAGTCTGTACATCGACATGTTAAGTCTCTTTTCTAGTTGACATGGTCAAATGGCATCTTCTGAAGGCCTTCAAGAAGCAACTAATTAGATTTTAACTAAAACAATGGATATAACCTTGTTTAACCAGATTGCTTCAGAGATGCACAACTCGACTGTGAATCCACCATGTGGTTTGGCAGCTATATTCAAACCTCACCAAGTCACCGACTCCTTTATTTAAGCAACCTTTCTACCAACTAAAGACTCCCTCGTACATACTAAAACTCCATATTTCTAAATCATTCTTGCATTCTTGGATTATCTTTGTTTGTAACATATCTCTTACAACAGATTCAAGATCATAGATTAGCAAAAGAAGAAATTGCTTGTGAGGCAAATTATAACATTCATTCATACACTTGTATGCATTTCTGAGTGGTGATCACAACAAAGTTTAATTAGGGATAAGTATATGGTGATACCTACCAATTGTGATTAGGGTTATAGAGGAGACGTACTAGATCATATCTACCTATTTATAGAGAGAAAACAAGATGTGAGCTCCTTTGTTAGCATCCAACTGAACCATCATATATCTATGTGTTTGTGTGCTGATGTCCATCTAACTCTGCTTTCTTTATATTTATTGCTTGATTCTTGAGATGTTCATAGAAATTTAGGAAATGACTGGTCTTAGAAAACATGTAGCATAAGTGGATAACTCAAACCCTTTGGTTGGATTGTTAGAGAAGATTATTCTACGAGCGGCGTACCACAGCATTCTAAACCTTACTTAGTAACTTGCCAGATGTGGCATATGTATCTTCCATCATTAATCCAGCAACCACAACAAAATGGTAACATGAGTAGCAACTAGCATATTAGCAGCTGCGTAATGTATCCTATAACTACAAATCTACAATATTATGTCTATAGTCACTCCCCCCAGCCTCACAAAGATCAAGAGTTGCTTACAACTATTAACATATCTGTAATATACGCATCCCTACAATGCAGGAAGCAAGAGTGTAGTGATAATGTCTCGAAACCATGCACGCCGATTAATATAATATAACATTTATACAATCCTTCGTTGTGAAACGAGACACAAATCACTATATCATCAAGCAATGATTCAGCACATCAGATCTTATAACCATTAACCAGATGATATTGCAACATCATGGATGAAGGTCAAACTGGTAGTATCCTAAAGAACATCTCATGACTCATCGTGCCTACCTGAATAATTTGCTATACATACACTTATTCAAGCAGGATTTACCATGTGCAAAAAAAACCCTAAATTAACCCCCATCTGCTCCCCACCAACACACAATTCATTACTAGCTGTAAATATATAGGTAAATCTATCAATCATAAGATCCAATTTGCTACGAAAAGCTCACATGGATTACCAATCACAAACACTTGTGTTGTCTCATCACTCTTTCTCCTCGTTTTTACGCAAACAATGGCAACAACTATCTACCAATTGACAAGTTAAAATCCAAAACAAATCCAGTAAACTGTAAGCACAATCACAAACTTCGAAATCTACCTCGAGATCAACGTTCATCGTCTCGGCAACATGACGCATGATAGAGTGCACAAGCTTGCTCTTACTATACCTCTCCTCACAAATCTGAACATCCTGCTCCGACAACCTCTTCTTACTCAAATCAATATATCCTTTCTCCGCATTAACACGAAGCACCATCGCAGGTTCAATACGCCCAACCTTAATCAAGCTTCCGACACTTCGAATTCGACGGCGAGAGAGATCCGACAAGAGGATCATGCCTTCGATGTTGTTGTATTCTAGAAGTGATACGTGAGTGGCAACATCTCCGATCTCCTTCACCTGAATCATCACCGGAGTATCGACCTCCGGATACTTTGCTTCGTACATACGGCAATCGGAATTTGGGAGTGATGTCGTTGACATCGGTGATTGTGTAGACTGTAGAGTATAGAGGTTTCAGGGTTTTAGGTTGTGGGTTTCGATTTGAGATTGAAGTCGAATGAAGGAGATTGGTTTTATAGTGGAAAATGTAAAAGGGAATGTTGTCCTCACGGTTTTGTTTTGTTTTGTTTTAGTAGAAACAACATTTTATATTTTACAACACAAGCTCATAAACTTAGAACATTAAAATTGTTATAGATACGTTTTATATTGTATGTTCGGTCTAAAGGCTGTTTGTTAATTTTTCAATGATTAAGTGTTGAATCATTAAGAAGTTTAAACTATTAAGAGCTAGTATATCATTAACTATTCAAAGACAAATGTCTGACAAATTCAGATAAAAAATCTTAATCATTCAGCATTAGTATAATACTTAACAATTCATAGACAAATATTTGAACCATTCAGATTTGCTCGCGAAACAAACAGTCTGAACCATTAAGTGCTGAACCATTAAAAGGATGATTTAGATGTTGTCAAACAGCCCATTAATGTTACGTTCTAATGACATTTGCATTTATCATTTGTTTCTCCTTTGTTTTCTACACGTTAATAGTTTACCGTTTTATAAAATTGTATACATCCTTCTCTACAACATTGCTTTGTAGATATGTAGTAATATTGTGACTTGGTGCCTTGCTCTTGTGAGCGTGTTTGCTGTCCACTTATGTTTATGCGTTGATTGATGTTGTGTTGGTTATTATCATCGTATTATAACGATAACGAACAACTACTGGTTATTTAATTTGTAGCATAAAAAGATAAATCATTCTTCAATTATTCATGATAAGATAAGTCTTCAACTACCGGAATTTAAAGTGTTATAAAAGTTATAGTTATTATTGCCCCTCTTATAGCTAAACAGATAACCACTTACCACAATGCATGTATGTAACCATAACCATATTACTTTAATAAACTTAATTATGAAACAATTTGCGAGTGATTACCAACAATTATATGTATTTTATCATAATTATTAAACAATACGTACTTATATCATGAATACATTCAGATGACTGTAATTCCTATTTTTCCAACTCACTAGAATGACGTTCTCATATAATAAGTCTGACTTTTAAATATCTTATGGAGAATTTCACTTGAAAATCACTTTTAACTATTTTAGCTTATTAAGACTCAACAATACAAGTATATGATTTCTCTCAATTATTTGTTTAACTTTAAATTTCATCAACCTGGTTGTGAAGCGCGTGCAATCCATAACCTAAGTTACCACTAGTTTTTCTAAGATTAATAATATTTTTTTGGACCTTCAGCGTTGCCTGACTTGATAAATCATTTGAACTCGTAAACTCTTTAACATTTACATGTCTACACGTATTACTACATTACAAGCATAAATTATTCATGGCATGTCTATAAAACCACATAGCATACCAAACCTTGATTGTAAGCAAGAAAAAAGACGAGTGTTTTTTAAATAAAAATATGACTACACAAGTAAAACAAATTTAGAACGCGTCGTTTTGTAAAACACTTAGATGTTATCTATCTGAGTCTACTATTACTCAAACTAAGGTAAGAAATTAAGCATGATGACACCTTTTAACAAGGAATAAAACACTTAGAAGTCAGAAGGTTATCAACATGCAAAACGTATATCAATTCTAAGATTCTTATCACAATGGTGACAGCAATGGTGACACCTTCTATCTGAGTCTACTATTATTTAATTCATTAGAATATTGTCATTCAAGCGTGCTAACAATGGTGACAGCAAAGCATATTCTTTGGAAAAATTTTCATATCAAACTAAGCTAGAACCGATACCCATACAAACTTGTCTGAAACCAATATAAACAATACGTTCATAAGCAATTTATATTCCTCAGTAGTTGCGCTAGTTCAAAACCGGAATAAAAGCGGTCAAACACCAAACAAAAACCACTAAAACCAAAGTTAAATTAAAACCGTTCAACATTCCAAACCGAACGAGTTTTAACTTGAAACCAGTATCTATACGAATCGGTCCGACCGAAACCGGTTTTGTGCACCTCAAACCCCAAAGACATCTAGATTGTAGAGCAAAAGTGTCGTTTTACCAGGCCCAACACCAATACACAAAACAAACCCTTTATAAAACCCTAAACAACACACAATATCAAACCTTTTGGTCCGATCAATTTCTCTTCGATTCACTTGATTCCAATCGTTTCTTCATCAAAACCCTAGCAAATCCACCTTCAACAATGGCTTCAAGCTCCCCAAATCTCGAGTGCCGTATGTACGAAGCCCGATTTCCCGACGTCGATATGGCCGTCATGATTCAGGTCAAAAGCATCGGTGAAATGTGCGCCTACGTCTCACTGCTCGAGTACAACAACATCGAGGGCATGATTCTGCTGTCTGAGCTCTCACGGCGTCGTATTCGCAGCATCAACAGCTTGATTAAGGTGGGACGTACGGAGCCTGTTATGGTTCTCCACGTGGATGAGGAGAAAGGGTATGTTAATCTTAGCAAGAGGAGGGTTTCGGAAGAGGATATTCAGATTTGTGAAGATAGGTATAATAAGAGTAAGCTTGTTCACTCTATTATGCGACATGTGGCTGAAACAATGCAGCTTGATCTTGAGGTAAGTGCAGATTTATCAGAGTCTAAATGCTTCAATAATTCAATGTGTAATGATGCATTTCTTCCATTTATCAATTTAGGGCAATTATAATCATTGTAATGTCGATTATCATTTATAGAGAGCCAGAGTATGTATAATGTATGTCTTGAGTTATTGATTTTGTTTCTAAAACTTGAGATTGGGGGCTTGTAAAGGACTGTGAATTTTAGAACTGAAGACACCATTACATACCCGTAGTTAGTTAAACATTTGGTAGATGATATGTCATGTTTTTAGAAAACACAGGATTAATTCAATTAATGCTCTCTTTCTTATTACTTCAAGACATAAAAAAAGTCGAACTTTTAGTGGTTAGAAGCAAGGTTTCTTATTCATTTTGACCTTTACATCCAAGGTTAGTAATGTAAATATGTAAGTTTGGGTTTGTACTAATAATGGTAAAGCTAATTGGCTGAATAAAGGGTTTAGCTTTAAAAGGGGTTAATTTTTCCACTCATTTGGTATGTTTGAGTGTTTATCATAGTTCTTTATCATGTTTAGCAACACATGTAGAATGATTGTGCACACTGATAAAATCAGAAATGGAATACACTAGTCAACAGAATTGTGTTCTTAAAGTGTTTGAAAGTTTCTTGTGCAAAACTAGATTGTTATCTACATATTCTTTTGAACTGTTTAATGCAGTCATCACACTCAGATCTGGTAAATGCTTGTTCATGGAAACTGATAAGTTTTGTGATCTTTACAATGGCAGGATCTGTATATTCATGTTGGTTGGCCTTTGTACCGGAAGTATGGACATGCATTTGAGGTGGGTTGTGAACAACAGTGCTGAAGGAATTATTTGTAACATGTTTGTATAAATCTCATAATTGTTCTAATTGGTTGCAGGCATTTAAGTTAGTTGTCAATGACCCTGATTCTATTCTTAATTCACTTACCCGTGAAATTAAAGAAACTGGTCCTGATGGAACTGAGGTAATGTATGCTTCTTTAGATTTTGTAGCCAAGTCATTTTATGCCCTCAAATACATGTCAATAATCATTTAATTTAATATACTAACTATTAGGTGACAAAAGTAGTCCCTGCTTTGACCGAGGAAGTCAAAGATGCATTAGTAAAGAACATTAGAAGAAGGATGACCCCACAACCTTTAAAGATCCGGGCAGATGTCGAGATGAAATGCTTTCAGTTTGATGGAGTTCTTCACATAAAGGTGCCTTATTTATTCATCATTTTTCATAAGTTATAATTGTATAAGATATACACTATTGCAAGTGATATCATATATCTATTTGTACAGGAGGCTATGCGGAAGGCAGAAGCTGCTGGGAATCAGGATTGCCCTGTGAAAATTAAACTGGTTGCTCCTCCATCTTATGTTCTTATCACTCAAACTCTTGACAAGGTAAACAAAATATCCTGTTTGACTTATTGGTTAATGTAAATGTTTAGAAGTAGTTTTGGAAGTTGGTATCCTCAAAAAAAGGAAGCTTATTCTTATCTTGTAAAAGCTAATTATCTTTACCTGGATTATTATGTTCATTATTTACTTTATCTCGTTTTCTTTTTTTTTTTAATGTTTTAGTGAAATGTTGTTCGGTGTTGTTTTAGCATTTAAATGCACACTTCACTAGGCTAAATGTCTGAAGTAATCATCATTTCCTTTCTAATCATAGGGTTTATAGTTAAAGTGACTCTTTTATTTGACATGTTTCTGAAGGAACTCGGTTGGTCATGCAAGTAATGTCTTTATCTTATAAAACATTCTAATAATGGACTCTCAGACTATTGCATGTGAACAGTGGTTGGCATTAATAATAAAAAAATAAAAAAGTAACTTCGGTTAACTTCAAGCCAAATCTAAATTTAAGTCTTGTAGAAAAATACCTAGGCATAAAAATCAAGCTTTCAGGGGTCGAGTATCTGTTGAAACACACACACACACACACACACACCGAGCCAGCCTGCTGAATCAAGCCATTTTGGTTTAGAACTTTAAGTTGGTCAGTTTGGTTTTGTAATATGTCAAACTGAGGTGTTTGGTTTGGCTGAGAATTTTTAGGCCAAACTGGACCATGTGAATGTCTAGGTGGTAATTGGTATATGGGAATCTAATCGTGATTCCTTAAACCTTGGACATTTTCTATATTTGAACCTAAAATATAACAAGGGCCATTAAATTGATAAACTATTTCAGGTCACGACAACACAAAATATGCAATAAGAATAGAATACATAAAGGCATATTCTCATGTATCTAAGTTCTATGGTGAAAATCATGTCATCAAAGAAAAAGAATCCATTCTAATGTTCAATAACTGATGGTAAATTCATCCCATGGCCTATAATCATGTTGTATATATAAGCATTTTATGTTATTAGATTTCACTATCAATATTGTGCATAAATAGACCTGTGGTATGTCTAGATATTGTTATAACATAGTAACACACACATGTTTGTTAAGATATGATGCTTTTTGAATTTATGTTGTAGTATAGTCTATTTTATGTGGTCATATTTCTTTTATCCCCTAATTGATGACATCCCGTGGTTTAAAGAACTCTGCAAAATTTGCTGTGCCAGATGAGCGAAACCGTTCTGGCTTAGAACAATAGTTAGGCAGTGGAGCAATGTGGTTACTGGTTTTGTAAAATGTCAAACTGAGGTTTTTGATTTGACTGGATTTTTAGGCCCAAACTGAACCATGTACATTCCTAGGCGCCACTAGACATTTCCTACTTTTGGACCTAACATATAACAATTAACAAGGGTCAAGGGACATAAAACTGACAATATTTCAGTTCACAACAGTCAACAGAACACAAACTAAGCAATAAATAGAGAATATTAGAATAATACGTAACGACATACTCTATTCTGATGTTCAATGACCAAATGTAGAATTGCCCCTTGGCTTCTAATCATGCTGTATATGTAACACCATTTGGTATTAAGTTTTCACTATCAATGATTTAATATGGCATCTAATCGTGCTGTATATGTAACATCATTTGGTATTAAGTTTTCACTATCAATATAGAGCATCGATAGACCTGTGATACCCAAGATATTGGCATATTGCTATAACTTATGACACCCACATGTGTTTCTTTTATGCCCTTATTGATTACATCCTATGGTTTGATAGGAGCAAGGGATTTCAGTTCTTACAAAGGCCATTGCTGCTTGCACAGAAGAAATAGAGCTACACAAGGGAAAACTCACAGTAAAGGAGGCCCCAAGAGCGGTAAGTTTCAAGCTTTTAACTGCAGCCAACTTTACTTTCAAAATATGGATAAGTTTTAAACATAAATGCTTTTTTTATATTGAATTATTGTGTGACGTGACGGGTTGGTTCAGGTGAGTGAACGTGAGGATATATTGCTGGCTGAACGGATGGCTAAGCTTAGTCAAGCAAATGCTGAAGTTGAAGGAGATGATGACAGTGAAGAGGAAGAAGATACAGGAATGGGAGACATTGATTTGGACAAACAGCAAGAAATTTAAACAACAAAAGAGAAGAGGTCATTTGTTTTGATTTGATTTCTTCTTTGAGGTTTTATTTTATATTTATAATCTTTGTTTCCTGGTAAAAATTATTGTATTTTTGTTTTCTGTCAACTAAATAGTTGAATAGAAACTTGTGATGTCATCATACACAGATTATAACTACTTTGCTATGTGGTTAACCATTGTTTCTGAACCTCATTCATGTCTTAACATCATCTTATTTTCTTCATTTGAATGCTCAGATATTGTTTTGTTGTCACTTGTGTATTTTACATGTCATTTGTTCATGTATGTTGTTGTGTAACAACACATTTTTATCATTCGTCTCACACAAGTTAATAGACTTTTTTTTTCCTTCTTTTAGATGATGAGTTAGCTATCACATTGTTGTACCTTTGTTCTTTTTTTCAAATCAGTCATATCATCTTTTTGATTTATTACTCGTATGGTGCATTTAGCTTCATCCACAATAAATTCTCATTGCCATGTGTAAGTTCCGAACGACATCACTTGTCATTTGTTAGATAACTTGTTACTAGACGATTGATTCGATGCCATAAACAAACACAATGGCTCACAAGTGGCTGTTTTAACGTTGAATTAAGGCATCCACTACCTACTCTAAAATATACAATCTTTGCATAATGAGACTTGAACTTCTGAAGAGACATCATTTTAGCAATTTGGTACCATTGAGTTACATCAGTCGATTGATGTATATTAATTATTTTATTATAAACACTAATTATTTTTCCAACCTTACAAATATCTATACATATTCTTACATTTTCGCATCATCTCTATCTTTTATATTTATATTTCACAATTAAAACTTTTCATAATAATTCAAGTTGTTGATAAAAAAAATTAATTAAGTACTTTGTTAGCTAGTAATTTATAAAATTTTAAGTGTAGTATAAGAAAAGAATAAAAAGTTTATATAAATTATTGTTTTGACACTTGAAATGATACATAATTTTATTATTCTGTATAATATTTAAAATGATTAAGATAAAAAAAGTATGGTGTCCTAGTCATTAACAAACATGATATATGTGACATCCATAAAACTTCACCCTACAGATATATAAAGCAATTTTTTTTTTAAAAGATCAACAAAAGACTCAACTGGCCCCACCCACAACGTCGGATCCCGCCCTTCCCTAAGTGCCTCTCTAGGGTTTCATCCTCCAACCCTTCCCGAGGATCCTCACCTTAACCATGCGACAACGTCAAAGCAAGTTGATGTAATCGTAAGATTGTCTACAACGACAAGAGGTCCAAAGACTACCCCATCATTAGCGTCCCCATTGTAGATGCTCGAAGTTTATTAATCCAATTAAAATGTTTTTATAACTGGACTGTTCAATGAATTGATTGTCTGGTTGGACTGATAAATTAGTTATAAATCAGCATGGCATCATAATCATAAAAAATATTAAAATACATATATAGTTAGTTTCTAACAAAATATGAAACTACTTTATCTTTTAATGTGAATTTAAAACGTTAGCAAAAAGTGAAGACTGTAAATGTATGATAAAAAAATATGAAACTGAAGTAGTAATAACATTTTAGAAGCAAAAGTTTAATTTCTTTTCTTTGAAAATCAGATCAACCAACAATCCAATTCGTTGGTTCTACCAGTACTACTCCACATCATAATCAGTCAATTTAAATAAAAATAGTTCAAAAGGGTCAAACAAATCAAATGCTACATATAAAACCAATCCGTTTAGTATCAATATAATTAAACAAATCTTATTGAGTTGCATAATTAAACCTCGTGGAAAATAAAAACACAAATAAAATATAAGACTTGAACATGCTACAAGGTGTCTCTTAAACGAAATAATAATAATAATTAATTTAGGCAGAGGGCAGTAGGGGAATTGTTGTTTGTTTTGATGTAAATAATTGAGTGAGCACATGGACCCAATATATAGATATGTGATTACTTCTTGTGTACAATGTTTTCAACCCGTGAAAGACTAAGACCTTTCACAGGGCTCCACCCTTCTTATTTCCTCGTGATTAATCATTTTAGAGGCTGTTTGTGATTTCTAATTAAAACCATATAATTATTAGGTTTTGATGTGATGTGTTAGTACTTTTAGAATTATTTGACAATGGATATTCATATTGCTAGACGGAAAATTCATGTATATATGTTTATAGAAAAACATAAATTAATAGGATTTTGATTCATTCGATTTAAAGAAAGAACATAAACGACAATCTTATTTTGTTTATTTACGTTCATAAATATCTATCTAACCGATTTTTATTAATGTTTGTTTGGGTTTATAGGTTATAGTTATAAATATATCATGAATAAAGTCTTTCAATACAAAACAAATTTAATTAGAGAAGCATGTTAACACTCACAATATATGCTTCTCACTATTGTTAACTCAAATTAGTTTTGTATTGAATAAATATTATCTCTCAAAATACATATAAGATTTGAGTAAAAATAAATTGTAGAACTAAACTTGAAATGTTTTATCCACCGAAAACCTTAGGAACAAGACTCCTCATTCGTTTATAACCCTAGTTATTTAGAATAAATGATCTACCCAATATAAAGTACAAAGAGTAAGGATCATATACCACAATAAGTGGTGTGTATATTAACTTTTATGATGTATACAATATCCCAATATTCAAAATGTTCATCTAACTATTTTATTTAAAAATAAAATAGTTTTAAATATATACAAGTTTTTGTTGTTTTTCTTTAAATTTCTCATTAAAAAGGAATTTTTTTTAACAGCATTAAAAAAACAATTCAATAAACATTTTGAAGCACACCCTAGCAGTGCATATAAACAATTAATATTCAATATATTCTAATATTTAAAACCATTAAAATAGTGCCAGATTTACATGCAATTCATGCATCCATTATTAAGTCCCATATAAGTATTTTGTTCTTAAGCGTTGCTTAATCATTTCAGGATTTCACACTTAAAACTTTTTTTTTTATTTCTTTTATGTATTTGAGGGGTTGAAAAACAAGGTTATACTTAACATATCAACCATCTACATTTTTACTTAATATATCCTTTGAAAACAAATGTATAATTAGTCAAATACGTACGAGTATATACATGTTGAATAAGTACGTGCAGGCATGTACAAAATTGAATATGGGTGTATACAACTTCAATATGGGCGTGAATGACCAAACATGAGAATGTACGTCAGTGCGTGCTGGGCGGGTGACCACTCGGGACTCTAAATGTTTTCTTTGTTGCTTAAGTATTAGGTTTTGGTTGATATATTAAAAAAAAGTTATAAGTTATTATTAAATATATGTTATAGTAAACATTACCATGTAACATATCTAGATGGGTTCAATTAACCTAATTAAGTTTAAAAAGTTACGTATCCGATTTTATTTAGATCTGTATCCAATAATATAACCCGGTCAGCATGCTCTCTATACTTTGTAACATAGAATCACTTACCACCATGGATTTGTTTATATATATAAGAGAAAATTTCATAAATGATCGTATGATTTGCAATGTATTAAAAATGGTCAAAATTAATAAAAGATCTTGGATTTGTTTATGTATATAAGAGAAAAACGCTCATTTTTATTTAGCAACTTACAAAGTTCAGACTAATTAAATCACTTGATCAAAGTGATGCACATATTTTTACACAAATAATGGAAGTAAATTTAGCAAGTTTTGAACATTGCTACATATATGAAACATCATTTCTAATATAATTTACGTTTGTGAAATCATAGACAACAAAATTAATAAAGAAGTTGCTGTCATATATACAGACATACAGTCTACACTGCATTAGGTGCATCAACACTTTGATTGTTTTTCTCTAACACCACCACCTAGAAGTCTACAACGTTTTTTTTAAAAAAAATACTATTTATTTAAATTAATAAAGAAGTTGCTGTCATATATACAGACATACAGTCACATATTCCTTCTGTTATGGTCTTTTATTTAAATTAAAAAATACGATTTTTAAACTTAACTAAGAGCTACGAAAAATATGAGGTGTATACCTTTACATTTACAGTAGAAACATGGTCTCGCGGATTTAAATGACAAATAATATATAGAACCGCATGAACTGAAATCGTAAAATACCTTTTTTTACTAAAACTGAGATTTTATCGAATCATAAGTACGAAAATGATAATACCGACGCTAACAACATACCCGCCAGGGTTAATTTGTAGTTAACCCTTAATCAAGGCATCAGAAGAGAAAACCCATTCATTATTCATAGTGACCTGACAAGTCAACAATCCAACATTCTAAGAGGACCATAGGAGCATGGTTTTGATCATGCATGTGCAAAACATTCATTATGTCTTCTAAGTTCTATATCTTACTAAAACACACGCTATATTTCTGATTTTTTACATTAAACAGTAAACACGCTTGATTTTTTTTTCTTAATAAAATCACTTAAAGTGATAAGACTGAGTAACCTTATTTAAAAAACTTTAAACTAATTTAATGAAATAATCAGAAACCTTTGTTAACCTTTGTTACCATTCCGTGATGATTTCCTTATCATAAAAATAAGACAATATAATAGATGAAAATTTAGAGGGGGATATATGTAATTGCCACTTGTGTAATCGTGTATAATACGAATTTTTGAAATACAAATAAACCATACGTAAGAGTAATTGGGACTAAACATGGAATTATCAATTAAAATAATATCTTGTTAATATATATCATTTGCATGTGTGGGAATAATAAAGCTTATCTCAGTTCTTACAAAGCTATGAAATTAATGCGTTTTGATATATATAAAATTAACATATTTTCTACGATATTATACTCTCACAATTACATATTATGCATGAATTGAAGTTGTAAATACAAAATTAACGCTAACTATAATTTATGTAGTTTCGTTGGCTAGCAAGATATTCACAGGTTTCGTGAGTTATCCGATAGATCTTACATTCTTGGTACAATGGTACATTACAATAGAATGCATTATAATTTCATAAACAATACTCACTACATTAAATTATCTCGTTATATGACATTCACAATTTCATAAAATTATGTTACAACGCCTTATTGTTTCATCAAATGATTTAGATGAGAGTGCGCTTTACACAATAATTTGTACACAATATATATTAGTTTAATTGGACATTTTTATGTCTTATATAAAGTTGTAACTTGTAATTAACGACTATTATTATAAAAACATATGTTTTTAATATTAATTAAATTATTCTGTAACCACTTATTTAAATATATAAAACTATTTTTATAGTATACTAAATTTAATCTGTAACTTAAAAATATAGAAAGGATAAAAAGAAAACCCAATGATTATGTAAGTCGTACATTTTGTGTTTGTAAGCGTGAAGAGGAAAAAAAGCATGAAGCGATATGGTATAACTATTTAGGGTGTATGATTAACGGCACCTTTATTAAATGAAATAAATTATTGTGATTAATTTTAAAAGTGGTATATCATATTAAAATAAATATGGGAAAAGTTGGTAGAGTTGAAAAAATGGTCCAACACACCCAACAGTGCATTATAATCACATTAATCATTTTTCCATTAAGTTATAATTAATGTTAATAAAGTGTTTAGTGCAAATCCAGTGTGGATCTTTCCATAATAAAACAAACATTACAATTGTCGTAACATGAATACCACTTCAAACATCAAAATAAAAAGGACACCATCGTTACTACTTTAATCTCCTCAATAATTTCTACTAACTTCGAGGAAAACTTTTTTTAATTTTTAGGTTTATGTTTTGGGTTCCACTCCAACGTATATATCCGTTCAATGAACATGTCGTGTATTTAAACTGTGTTATAATAATATTAACATACTCATCCATTAAAAAGTAAATTAAAAATATAATGTAATAAATAATATGTAAGCTCAACACGTCAACTTGTTTCAACCTATCTCTGTGATCCGTTTATATAAATGGTTACATGGTATGCCCATGCTACATGATTTTAAGTATATACGAGTCATGATTATGATTAAGTAAACAATTTAACGGTCCATGCACCAACACAGACCGATTAACTTAGAACGATTAACTTGAATCTCAGGCTTAAAAATATTTGTTATAGTTTGTATAGTGCATTGATTAAAAAATACTTAAATAGAAAATATTGTATTGTTTTATCAGACTCTACAAAACAGTTGTTTGATAAATTATAAATATTCTACTTCGTTCATCTTGAACAAAATAGCAAAGTCTAAAGTCATATATTTTACTGTAAGTTAAGAGTGAAAACTCAAAAAATAACGTATAAAATTAAAATTATAGGCCTCTTAAACTTAAACTTGTTACCGGTTATACTCATTTACTAAATGAGTCGTGGTCTGATTAAAATGTATATCAAACGAGTTATGTTCGAGTCAATCTATTAAAGCCTGGGCGCTATGGTAGCAGTATCAAGGATGGGAGCCTGATGCACCCATTTAGCCGCTTGAATACACCGCCCAAGCCTGTGGCTTCACGAAAGGGAGAGAGATGAGCTACCCTAAATCACTGATATCACCGTATGTGAGTGTGTAGAGGGCGAGATCACAAGGAATGCCAGATGTGGCTGTTTGGCCGCCCACATAAAACACTACCCCTATCTACTTCGGCTGGAGAACTCAACAATTCGGTTCGACGCGTTCCACCCTAATAACTAATAATAAGTTATATTAACCAAATAACTCCATGATTATCATTTATTTCCATGTTTTGTCATGTTTCAGTTAGGACTGTTGTAACAATAAATAAAACTCCAAAAATTTGCAGAAAAATTGTGCGGGAATCAGGCATAATAATAATAAATAATAATAATAATCCCTTCATATTCATATCTGATTTTGTCTGTATCATCTCCTGTGTGTAAATACTAAATAGCAGAGGGACCAATAAATTTGGAGTCTGCTTCACCATAACACATGTTCCTCCATCATCTTCTTCTTCACAACATTCCTCTTATCCATTTCTCCACACATCAATGGCTTCAACATCATCATCGTCATCATCTTCATCTTCATCATCTTCAAATCACCATCACCGCCATGAATCCATAGACCCTAAGCTCCTACAGCTTCTCGTAACTCTAATCAACAACCACATCCACACGCTAATCTCCAATCCGCAATCTCGCAAACTCATACACGCGAAATGCGCCTCCAATCTCGACATCCGCAAGCACGATTCGTTCGATTTCTCGGAGCAATCGGTGATTTCGAACCTCTATTGGGGGATTCAGAACGTGGAGGACGCGATTGAGTCGAAATGCCCTAAGTACGTTCGAATCGCGGAGAAGATGCTTCAGGCACCGGCGTCGTTGAGCGAAAACGGAGTCACCGGAGGTGTGTTGAACGAGTGGTTGGTGTGTTGTGCGTATTTCTATCTGTGTATGGTTCGGAAGGTGCAGGGGGATGAGGTTGAGGTTGCGGTGCATTTTCTGCAGGCGTTGGTGGTGTCTCCGGCGGTGGTTAGGGCGGAGCTGGCGCCGGAGGTGTATCGGACGGTGGTGGAGTCGTGCATTGTGCCGTTGAGAGGTGAGTTAGGGGATGAGCTCGATGGTGTGAGATGGGGTGCAACCAGCTACAAGGCGTGGTTGATGTATCATCAGGTTATGTCGTACGGAAGGTCGCCATTGTTGATGGAACATGAAGCTCGTGAAATTAGGTAAGTTTGTTTAATTGTTTTTTTTATACTCGCGAACCACATACTCTCTGTTTAGTTCGTAGGGTTTGAGCTTACGACCATTTAGTTAGGCCGAAGAGGTGGAAAGTGGGCGGGTTGGGTGATAACACCCCCACGACCCCACCACCCATCGGGTAAGGGCTTCGTGTAGAGCTTTCGGTATACGAAGCTGATGAACCCACAAGAGTTGTTGTGTTTGTGTTTTTGTTTACGTAGAGAGTAGAGTTTGTGTGTGGGTAAAATTTCACCACCACCACCCCCTTTTGGTTAGTTACGGGTAAATTATTAAATTTAGGTTGAAATGATGTGTCATACTCTAATAAGGTGGTATGTGTGGGTACTTGTGGATTCACGAGTACCACATTTTTAACCCTTTTTACGTCATTTTATCATTAAATGTCTTATTCTTGTAATTCTTTACTATGATTAAGTGTTATTTATTTAGCGATAACTTTTTTTACTAAGTCACTCATAATTTTTTTTTATTATCATAATCGAGTTACTCATAAACTTTCATGCCCCAATTAGTTAGGTAACTAAAGTTTCAGAACAATTTTTAATTAGATTATTCATAATTGCAAAATATTTATAAAAGCTGAAATATTAAAAAAATAACAATACTTATATAAAAACAAATTAGTTAAATACATTTGCGAATTAACCTAATTGGAACAGTTCTAAAACTTTTGTGACTTTGTTAAAACTAATAAAAAATTTCAATGAACTAATTGCAACAAATAAAAATACGAGTGATTTAATTAGAACAATTCTAAAATTTGAAGTTTTTCCATTTATTTAACATGAACTTTTCAATTTTATATATTCTTTATAAACTTATTAACAATAAAACAAAAATTAATATCTAAACACATTTTCCAGGCACAGAAATTCCAATCTACCTTTTTTAAGAAAAAAAATTAGTGACATATAAGCTTTAAATAAGTGATCTCAAACAACTTTTTATGTATTTATTAAAATATATCTTTGCAGACCACTTTCCTTCTCAAAACCAATTATTAGAACTTTACACTTTTAGTATATGTATTATTTATGCTAACAAGATAAAAAAGATTAAAGTACTGGTTGGGGGACCAAAATATAGATTTAGAGTAGAGGGAGAAACGTTATAGGTAAAATGGACCAATTTGATGAGGGGTACAGGCAGGTTTTATTAAAAAAAATTGTGTTCTAGCTGCTAATTGTGGTTTTTATAAGGAGAAACCAAATAATATGTAAAGATAAACCGGCTTAAAAGGTTTTGGAATTACTGTTTATAGTTCTTTCTATTTCTTAAATCATGAGTTTGTATTAACATTTGAAAAGTGATATATGTATAGCCACATCTTCAAAAAGTAAAGAAAAAATAAATAACAAAGTAAATGACAGGTTTTAAGTTTCAAATCATGAACTATTTTAGTTAAACAAGATGTTATTTGTTTCAGGTTGAAAGACATCCAGGTTGATAGGTTAATGTGTAGAATAGATGAAATCGAACATGACCCATATATTTATTCATGTGAATAAAATATTACTAGAAACATTTAAAATCAGATCAACCGTTTAAGGTTTCATTTGTGAGTACAATAATATTCATTTAACAACCAATAATTCCAATAACATTTTTTTGTAATTAGTGCATCTTTAGTTGTTTTTGTTCCTTACCTCTCATTTTTAATTAACAAACTTAACTTTATATATTTAGTTCGAGACTAGAGTAAGCAAAAGAAAATGACAAGAGAAAATTTTTGAATGGAATTGGAATGTTAAATGGAATTGGAATTTGATGGAATCCTTTGCAAATCCAATAACTTGTTTGGTTGGTAGTTTTAATTAAGGAATTGAAAAGTTTAAAAAAACAAAAAGACAACTATATCCTTTCTTTTTCTTCTTCCCAAATCCATCCCTAATCAAATGGTGGAATCGACTGTGTTTTCTTCCTTCTCTCTTTTACTCCTTTTCTCTCTAAAATAATAAATCCGGCAGAGATGTCGAGTGGTTTTGGGACCGTGGTGAGGAAGATTGATTGTGGTAGATCTGAGTTCAAGATCCGGTGGTTTTAGGTCGATGGCGGTCGTTGTTGTTCGAGTTCCGATGTCGTGATAAGGGTGGCTGTGGGGTGAGGCCGTTTCAGTTCTTGTTGCTGCTTGAACTAAGATGATATCATCGGTGGTAGTTGTGGTGGTGTTCGGATGTAGAGTGGTTATGAAAATCGGGAGTAGGTCATGGGTTTTGGTGGTGTTTAGTAGAGGAGAGGTAGAAGATGACATGTGGTGTTGTAGTGGCGGCTGTTGGTGGTAGTAGTGGCTGGTCGGAAGTGGTCGGCCAGAAGTGGCAGATCAGAAGTTTTTGGAATTCAGATCTTATTAGGAGGAAGCTTGAGGATGAGGGTATGTTTGTAATCTTTACACATTCCATAGGAAAACTGATATTTCCATCACTTGTAGGATGGAATGTTAGATTCCTGGAATTTGATGGAAAGTTTTTCAATTCCACTTCCAACCAAACACACTTTTGAATGGAAAATTTTCAAATTCCAATTTCAATCCCACCAGATTCTGTGAACCAAACGGGGCCTAATAGTCAGAAATAACGAATAAGTTATTAGAAATGAAAAGTTAGTGACATTGTTGTCACGCCGGATCAGATCGTCCGGTCCGACCGGGATTCGGTTGGGCCACTTGTCCAATCCACCCCAAATCGTTTCCGTCTTCAAGAACCGGCCGGTTCGAACCGGTTCGGTGGTTGAACCGGTAACCGGTGTTTGGACCGGATTTTCTATTTTTTATTTTTTATTATTTTAACGGGTTTAACAAGCAGGTCGGATGATGAATTTTAGTGTTTGATGTATAATTATTATTGAGTTTATATATAACTATAAAATACATAAATAAATTACTTGTATTGAGTTATATATATATCTATATATATAATATAAATATATATATAATTAGTGTGTTGAATATACAAAAATAGTTAAGTTTTATATATAACTATAAAATACATATATAAATCATATAAAAAATTACTTATATTTAATTACATATATAACTATATATATATAATATACTTTATATATAATTACGACTCATCCGGTTCTTAAATCCGGTCCGACCGGTCCGACCACCAAACCTGTAAGGCGTTCGGTTCGACGTTCTATCCGGTTCTGAAAACATTGATTTTTAGGTTAATTTGTTTATTAATTATTTTTTAAAATTTTTAAATATAAATGCTAAAAAAGAGTTAACGAGTGGTTAGATCAGTTTCTTCCTTTTATGAGCACTACAGTAGGGTTCAAAATTGGTATGAATTCAAAAACTTTGCACGAAAACGTAAAAATGGAAACAGAACGCATATAGATTTGCTACAATTTGGTGCTAAAATTGAGAAAAACTCCATTTCTCATATTTCAATTCCGAAAGTTGTATCTTTGCCTTGAAGAACACAAGTTCCGTGTATGAAACAGCATTTTACCAATATTGTTTGCTCACACAACATTATTAGAACAGGTGATTGATGACATCTCATCATACTTGTGTTAATTTACTGCAGAAACACAAAGGGCTGCAGCACGTCATCTTCAAATTCATATCACCATCATCAGCATCATCAGAATGTGAGTTCGTATTATATCTGTAATCTTAACTATTTTAATTTCCAAACCTATAAAGAACACAAATGAAGATGACATTAAAAGGCATACTTCAATGTAGTTTGGAAAGGTGCATCCTATTGATCCTCAACAAAGTGCACGTGCTGCCATTGTAGAATGCTCTGATTCCAAGAAACTTTCAGAAAGCTTCAGTAGCAAGCGTCTTCAAGATCATCTCATGGAAGATCAATCTCAACAGAATGGAGATGATGCCATTGTAGATGACTCTGTTTCAAAGCAAGTTTCTGAAAGCTTTGGTGCCAAGTGTCTTCAAGATCTTCTCATGGAAGATCAATCAGATTCATATTCCTTATGTTCAGACATCAGTGATTTTGCTGCTGCTGGTGATGATGATGATGATGATGATGATTTTGAGGTATTTCTCGTTAATTTATTTTTATCCAGCGCTAATTTCACAAAATATCATTACTTTCACATTTTTTGCCATTATGTATAAGAAAATTTATTATTATTTGTTCATCCAAGATACATATTGTTCAATATTTTAAATAAAGCATCAATGTGACGAAATAATAATCAAATCTATATTAAATTCAATTTGTTGAGTAAAATAATTTAAAAACCTGTAAATACACCTTGGACAGTCTTTTGATCTGTATTGTTTCCTTTAAGCTAATTTGTAAGTTAAACTAAAATCAGGGAAACGCAGACGGATTCGATAGATCATTGAGAACCATGTGTGTAGTTGCAGACGAACAACCACAAACAACAATGACAACATCGAGATCCCCAGAATATTGGAACTGTTTAGAAGACGATATAATAAGGTATTCCAGAGGGAATTCAACCGTGAGAGATGAAATTCTATTTTCTGGTGAAAACAGTTACAGGGTGGAACAAGCTGAGATTGTCCAGAAAGTAATTTCAAAATTATGTTTCTCAGAAGGACTGAGAAAACCAGAAGAAGAAGATGATGATGATGATCCAACAACAGTTGAGATCACAACTGTGTATGAAATGTTAGCAAACAAACCAGGATTAAAATACTCTTTATTGAAAGATGTAATTTTAGATCAACTGCTAATGGCTCTCTCAGCTTCAAAGGAACAAGGGGTAACAAGAGCATCAATTTCCATACTGTCAAGTATTATTTCATCTAATCGGTCAGTTATTGATGAGATAAAGAAGAAAGGATTGAAACTGAATGATCTTGCAAATGCTTTGAAAAGAGATGTTTATGAAGCAGCTGTTTTGATTTATTTGATAAAGCCATCTCCAAATGAGATCAAGACACTTGAACTCATGCCAACATTAGTTAAGATTATCACTTCTTCAAGGTGTTCCAAAAGTGGCTTAAAATCACTTTCTGTGACACCCCATTCGGCGTCACTAATGATTATTCAAGTGTTGGTGACTGCTTTTGATCACTCCACAAACAACACTCACTTGGCTGCAATTATTTCACCAAAAGTGATTTCATGTCTTGTTAATGTTCCAAGGAAGGGAAATTTAGAAGAAATTATATCTCTGGCTGTGATTCTTGTGAAGTGTATGAGGTTTGATGGACAATGCAGATGTCATATCTTACAGTTTACTCCCATTTCTCCGTTTGTTTCTCTTATGTTAAGCAACCACAAGCATGCCATACTTGCAGGACTTAAGTTCTACCATGAATTACTAAGAATGCCACGGTACGTTCTAATTAATTGGAAAGTATTTGATGTTTTTTGTGTAAAATTTTAAATTGGGGCATTTAGCACTGCTTACTAGCTAAAAGCATATTTGAATGTTTGGATGAAGAAAAGCTATTATTGTAGGGTGAAATAAGTTATTTTTAGTAAGCAGTTTGTGATTGCTAATTTCAAACTGATAGTTTTGGGTGGATGCGAATTGCACGTCTATCCCCCTAATGTGTACAATTTTATACCTTTTATACAAGCAATTATTTTGTTATTGAATATTTAACTATAAAATTTACAGATCATCATCATTAACTCTGCTACGGAAACTAAGAGAAGAAGGAGGCATCAATATTATGTGTGTTTTATTGCTTGCCATCCAACAAACACAACAAGAATATAAGCTGTTAGCAGCTAGTTTGTTGCTTCAATTGGATGTTTTGGTAAGATTTTATCGTCCTATCAAATATTGCTTATTTTTACCCTTTTCCCTTGGATTTATATAAATTGCATTTCTGCCCCCACAATATTGATTTAATCCTGCTGCAACTAGCAGGCAGTAAAAACCTTGTTAGTTTCAAAGTCAAAAGTCATGTTCAGTAATTGTCAACTGATGCATTTATGTGATAACAATTTCAGGAAGAATCGGTTGATAAGATTTTGAACAGGGAAGCAGCAGTTCAGTCCCTCATTGAGTCGGTGACATGTGAAGAAAACCCGGATGCACAAGAATTAGCAGCATCTCTATTATCGAATATTGGGGGAACTTATGCATGGTCAGGAGAACCATACACAATAGCTTGGTTGGTAAAGAAGGCTGGTTTGAATTCAATATTACACAAGAATACTGTCAAAAACATTGATTGGTCAGACGATATGCTGCAGGTAGGATAAAGCATCCCCTATGTTTAACTATAAAAAGTTAGTCTTTTGTGGGGAAACATAATGCTGTTCATATTCTATTTTGATAAGGAACTATTACAATTATCCACAGTTTGATGATAATATTACATTTATGTAAGAAAGATTACAGAGAAAAATTTTGAGTTTGTAATTCCTACAACATCCATTTCAATTTTTGCGTTGAAAAACAGTTTGTTCACCACAAAAGTCAAAATTTACCAGTTTTGCAAAGATAAGTGAATATATGATAAACTGACCGTATGCAATAGGTGGGAAACGGGTGACGTGGGTAACAAGTCAATTCCGGTGAAAACAGTCAGATTGGGTTAACACAACACTTTTTAATAATTAGTGTTTCAAATATATTTTAAGAAATGAATTATTTGAATAATTTCTATTTTTTGGGTAAACTTTTACTGAGGTTTTTGCACTAAAACACTCTTTGAGGATTTTTTACCCATTCGACTTGTTTTTTTAGTTTAACTTTCTCTTCCGGTATGCCCAGTAGAGATAAAAACACATGGACATGACGGGACAGAAATATATTGAGCATCCTTGTGAACATGTAGGAAAACGGGACAGAAATCTGGTGCGGGAAAGTTGCACGACACATAATAAAACTCGGGAATCCTGTTTTCTATGCTTTGAAAGACGGATTAAAAAGCAAAAACAAAAGAATCTCAAGAGACTGCCTTACAACAATTGCATGGATTGGGTGTGAAATTGTTAAGGGTTCTGATGATTTAAGATTTTCAGCTTGTGACATTTTGTTAAGTACAATCGAGCAATATGTGCATCCTGGAATGGAACTAGAAGAAAGACTGTTAGCATGTTTGTGCATTTATAACTACACTTTTGGTAGAGGTAATTAATACCCTCTATTATATTATTATTTTTAATTTTTGACCCCATTCTTGATTCTTCCATACTTAGAATTGGTAGTGTGTTTTGCAATGCAGGCATGCATAAGCTAACTCAACTTTCAGAGGGTGTAAGGGAGTCACTCAGACGCCTTTCGAGTATATCGTGGATGGCAGAGGAATTGTTGAAAGTTGCTGATTATTATATGCCCAATAAATGGGTAACTTTTTTTTCGATTTTTGCCTTTCCTTATTTGTCAAACTGCATGAAATAGAAACAAAGTTTACAATTTTTCTGATTTTAGCAACCTACTACAATTTAGGCATTAAACAGAAAACTTGCATGTTATTACTGATTTTAGCATCCAAGTTTCAGTTTTATTACCATTTGTCGCAACAAATCACTTGTTCATGAGCTGGTCATTCTTTTTGCTAGTTTTTTAAATTAGTGAAGTGAGATCATATTTTCATTTTGCTGTATAATTATGGCACTACATTTATTTGTTATTTTTAAATATCAATATCTCTTTCAGACATGTTAATAAATTGTATTTCACATAAGCGTTTTCTGCATATGTGGCGACTGACATGACATGTACAGTCTATAGACACCAGTACAACACAAACAATTTATAATGAGCTAAAATAATGTTGGTTGGATCGGTAATAAATCATAAGTTGGTTTATATATTGGGGCTTTGTAGGGGCTTTTATAAGATTGTTTTAGAAACATGGAAAACTCATAACAGAAAGTTATAAGTTTGTTTCTATTTCATGCGTTTGCCTTTCTTATATGCACAATGAATGGTTAAGTTGCAGATTATTCCTGGTTAACTGAACTGGTCTTTTAATTAACAGCGAATATCTTGTGTCCACACACAAGTTTTGGAGGCAAGTTACTATGGAAGTGGAGCTGTAAATTCTCTTATCTACTACAGGGGATATCTTTTCAGTGGATACTCAAATGGGTCAATTAAGGTTGCATATATATCCAACAAAATTCAACTACAAATACTTTCTTAATTAGCAATACATGATGAAAACTATGGAATTAAAAATGATAAACAGTAAATTATGTTATTATGATATGGTAGGTTTGGGACATCAAGGGACACACAACGACTCTTATAGCTGATATCCAGGAGCATAAAAAGGCAGTAACATGTTTTGCACTTTTGGAACCAGGGAATTTCCTTTTGAGTGGCTCTACGGACAAAACAATTCGGGTAATTAAGGTTTTCAGTATCGTGTTAATAAAATCAGTGGGTGGTTATGTAAATAATTGAAATAATTTGCAATTGCAGATTTGGCAAATGTTTAAAAGAAAATTGGAATGCATTGAAGTAATTACAACCAAGGACTCTATTCAAAGTCTAGAGACTTGTGGTGAAATGATTTTTGCGGTTACCCACAGCCATAAAATGAAAGTAAGTAGGGATTATTAGATGTGCAATTATAGTGATTATGTGATTTTGAATAATCAGATTTAGATAATCAACTGTAATAAAAGCAGAATGTAAAGAAGCTGTATTAATCTGAGAATCAGCTAGTTAAGTGTTGCATAAAATCTTTGAATCTTTCAAATAACTAGGACTTAAAATGCCCAAAAAGGATGTATGCCTTGTTAGATGGGAGTAAAAGTCTATTTGTTAGCCAATTTAATTTGCCTTTTATTAATCATTTTTGTTGCAACTAGTAGTCAAGTACGAAAATAATTATCCAAAACTTGTTATTTGACCTATTGATAAAAAAATTAATCTAAACATTAAAAACTAATTCTAGGTTAAGTAATAATCGCGGTCATTACTTAATCTATCCCAAAATGTAAGGGATTTATGCGCGTTAAAAGATTATAATGTTATGTAGGTCTTTGATTCATCAAGAAAAGTGAAGGATGTTTTCAAGAACAAGCATGTGAAATGCATAAGGGCCAGCCTAGGGAAAGTTTACGTAGGCTGCATGGATTCAAGCATACAGGTTTTTTCCTTTTTCTTTTTCCTTTTCTAATTTAAGGAATATTTATATTTGAAAGAATAATTAAATTCTTTAATATATGTTTTAGGAATTAATAATCGGAAACAATCGACAACAAGAAATCAAAGTTCCCTCCAAGAGCTGGAGCATGCAAAGCAAGCCTATCAATTCAATAGCACTTTATAAAGACTGGTTATATAATGCAAGTACCTCCATTGATGGATCAACAATTAAGGTTTGGATTATGATAATATGATTTAATAATTAAAAATTATATAAACATGTTACTAAATAAATAATTAAGTGCAGGATTGGAGAAAACAGAGCAAGCCTCAAGTGTCCATAGTGCCAGAAAAAAGAGCAAATGTTGTATCAATGAGCGTAGTGGAAGACTTTATATACTTCAGCACCAGCTGTTCAGCAAGCAATCTAGAGGTGCATGACGTACCCTTTATAATTTTTTTAATATATATAAGCATATTAAGTTAGATCTTTAACTTCAAAATAGAAAAAAAAAATTATAACCTTATATATGTGACAAAGTTTACCTCTAGTTTGTAACACATTTGTAAATAACAGATTTGGTTGAGAGGCACACACCATAAAGTCGGAAGATTATCAGCAGGCAGTAAGATAACAAGCATGCTTACAGCCAATGACATGATTTTATGTGGTACAGAATCAGGGTTAATAAAGGTAATATTTGATTATTTAACGGGTAGCTTTTTTACTTGGGGCCAAACCATACGAAAATACAATATATAATTCACATTTCTTCCATATAGGCAACATATTTCTTTTAACCACTTAGTGCAACATTTTTACCACTTTTACCAAAGTTTGCGATTTGTCGCATTAAAGGTAAATAAAAAGTTATGTCGTTGTTGCTACATTGAATCTCACGGCCTATGAGGTTAGACTATATCTAATAGATACGTCATTAGTTGCATTAAGCCTGAACCTACCCAAGCCCAAAACCATATATTAAGCTTGACCTAGTAGGTACATCAATAGTTGCATTCATGGTTTTAAAAATGGCTCTTGAGGCGCACTTGATGATCAGGAAAACTCCTCAGGGCCTTGAGGCAGCGCCTCATGCACATTTAGGTCAACATTGGTTAGGATTGGGGTCTATAGGAGGGTAATACGTTTGAACAATCAAAGGGATAAAGAGATTAAGAATGATTTACATGATAAGAAAAAAAGGCCAATATGTAAAAGGACGAGAAAGATGTAGCTTTTGGTTGTATATAAGACTTATTTGGTTGTACATAAAGCAACGCCTCACATACGTGAGGCTCTCCTCATGCCTCTCGCCTCGCACCTTGGCTTTTGAGGCCTAAACGACTCGAATTACCTCACACTTTCTAAAACCAAGTTGCATTAAATGGTTGTTGTAAAAGTGAAAATCATTGCATTTTCCATTGATTTAAATGAATTCTTACTTTCCTTATTTACCATGATTAACAGGGTTGGATTCCCCTTTAATTCTTAAAGCGGGATTGGGTTGCTATGGATGAGTACATATTATGGCGTAAATATATATATGAAAGGAAAAGTGAGGTACACATAATGTATGTACATGAGTTGCATAGTATATTTCAACACAACTCATCCCCATTTCCTAAATTTTTCATACAATAAGAAACTTGGAGAGATGGGTCATGATAGATTGTATTTGGTTATTGTGGTAGGATAATATATTAGAAATGTATATTTGTTTGTATAAATTATATTTTTGATATTTTACTACTTGTAATTGAGGTAACAGTTGGTGTAAGTTTTTGAATTATTAGAAGCTTATTTTGTTGGTAAATTGAATCTGCACGTAGTTGGCTTCAAGGTTACAAGTTAGTTTCATGTTTAGTTATGTCTGGTTCATATCAGTGAAACCGAAAAAATCGGTGAAAAGCGATCCAAGACCTCAAATAACCTGCCAATCTTGCATCTTCTTTGTCGGTTGCTAGTCGGGTTTTAAACTTTGGTTACTTTGTATCAAAAAAGACTTTACACTAAAAAGAAAGATTGTCAAAAGCGTTTGCAAATTTTCCAATCCAATCCACAAACAATCTAGCATCTTAAAGAAAAAGGTGAAAGTATGATTCAAAAGTATGATTCAGACACTTTCAAAGTCCTATCAAATCTTCAAAAAGTTAATCACTTTTTATTCAATCCAATGCACATGAAGTGTTTGAGATCTTTTGTCCCATTTTTGGTATGTCACCTTTTCAGATAACATATTATATAAAGTAATAGAACTAGCAAGTTATCTTTAATTTGGGGATTTTTAAACTCTATGATAAACATGAGCTTTTTTACAACTGGTTCACAAATGGGTATACTGCCCTTACACATCAATCCACTTTTTCAAGCATTGTTCTTGGATGTAAAATGTCATACAAAGAATCGGTTGATTTTATTAATAATCATGTTCAAGTTGAAAAGGAATTACGTAATATAGTTTGTTATTACATTACTCATTACAATTGGTTTCTAAAACATGGGAGATCTTTGATGCCGAAGATCTAGAAATGTTAAACTTAAGAATGATTTTGAGTTCATGTTTACGTTAAGTTTGAGTCAATAATGTATGTCCAACAACCAAATTATGTGGATCTCCTACACCGTTTCTATGTATCAAAGGCGCTCAAAAGACGATTTCTTGTTATCAAGGGAATATAATACTACATGAATTAAAGTTTATTTTTGGCCGTCAACATAAACCAATGATAAAGATGTTTCATTCCAGCAACATAGGCAAGGTGATGATAAAGAGGTTTTGATAACTAATGATTGCATCTCGCAAAGTAATAAAGATACTAAACCCCACTCTGTTAGCGAAATTATTTGATGATGATGACGACTGTGAAACTACAGTTTATAATTCTACGATTATTCTAGCATTAACTCACAAGAAGGTAACTATTCTAGCGATCCTAATAAATTAAGAGCATATGAGGCTTTTGATTTTAAAGTCAGCTACACATAGATGGAATGACAAATAAAAAAAATCCATGTTAGAGCATTCATAACTCATTATGTATCTTTATTCGTATAATTACACTAAAAATCACTACTTTTTTTCTTTCATTTTCAATTTTATCATTACTTTTTATCTCTACCCACTAAAATATATAAAAAACATTATAGGATATTGAACAGTGTTTCTATAAAATGCAGATTGAACAAAAAATTTACCATATACTTCACTCACAACCACTTATAATCATCCCATATAATATAAGACATAAACGGATGTGAATACTCTTATGTATTTACTTTAAAAGAAAAGCTAAAAAAAGATGAAAGCAAATGTTCAAGATCTTAAGAAAGATACTACACTGCAAACCCCAAGTTTAATAGTAGTCTTCACAACACTTTTCCATATAAATGGTTTGTCTATATTTCTAAGAAGAGTAATCATCACATGTAAAGAATTTTAAGATTTGCTTATAGCATATATACTGATATAAGTAGCTTCTAGCATTTTAACACTTCTTTACCATAACATAACTAAACTAAACTTACAAAACAATAACAACATCAATCCATAAACAAACATGGTGAGAAAAATAAGAGAAAAATAACATGTGTACTCAAAAGGGTATAATGTTGATTTCACTAGCATATAACATCTTATTACTTCACACCACTTTCATTTCTCATTCACATTATTTTCATCATTCATTTTTTCCACAAAACAGATGTATTTTGCAATTTGCAAATTGCAACCCATCTATTTTATTAAAAAAAACAAAATCAAAAAATAAAACAAATGAAAAATGAAAGAAAAATATCTTCTTTAGCTACTAACAGATAGCAATGAAGGTATAGCATTCAAATTAGGGTTTGCATTCTTCTTTGAAGCTTCTTTCTTCAATGATGATGATGATGATGATGGTTTACTGAAAGCCCTCATCGGACTTGCTAACGCCCACCCCCAGCTTTTGCTCCGGCAATGACCACCTCCGGCGACCGCTGACGTCACTTTTCCGGCGGGATTACCACCAGTAGTGCCTTCATTGTTCGAATTGATCCAGTTAGACGATGAAGATGATGATGAAGACGATGAAGTAATCATGAAACCACTAAACAAACCACCGCACCTCACTCGCTCTTGGATGCTATCTTGACCACCACCGCCGCCGCTAACGCCGCCGCGTACGGCGGCGACTTTGGGTTTACCTTCGCGGTGGGACTCAACTCGCCGGAGTGTGCAGTCGCCGAAGGTTGAAATTCGCTCGAAGAAGTCGCCGGAGAAGCTCCGGCTGCCGCACCCGACGGATCTGGATCGGGACACCTTACGATCAAATGAAGCATTATTAGGGCTTTCATTCTCTTCAACGATGATAATATCCCTCTGGTGTTGTTGAGATCTTTGGGGAAAAGAGTATGTTGCAGATGCAGATGCACTCATGGTGTTCGACGAAATGCTTCTGAGAGTTTTCCTTGAAGAATGTGAGTGTTTTTGTAAGTAGAGAAACGACCAAAACCCTCGTTTGTGAGGACTGTGTAAACCACCACCACCTCCGCCGCCGCCGTCGTCGTCGCCGTCGATGTAATGCAAACCACCACCGCGTCTAGCGGCGGCCGTCGACTTGCTTCTTTTAAACACAAGATTCTTGCTCCGATCATGACCACCGTCGATCATAACATTGAGATCTTTGTTCTTCTTCTTCTTTTGCCCTAGAAGATACAGTATTCTTGATCTATTGGAGTGATTATTGGAGTGATGCTGATGATATCGACAGTCACTATTGTTCTTGATTTGGGTGTTTGAGCCCAACAACGAGGTTGTGTTCAACCTTGGTGGCACCACGGTGGCGTTGATGGTGGCGTTGTTGTTGTTGGTGGTGGTGGTGCCACCAATGTCAGATCTGAAAGATGGAGAAGACGAAGAAGACGAAGGGAAAACAGCAATGGGAAAAGAAGAAGAAACCAACTTGCCTAATTTCTCTTGCAGACAAAAGGCACAAATGCCTCCTGCAGGAGTGTTGTTCTTGAACGGATGCTCAGTGCACATCATGCTACCGTCTCCGGCGTCCTCAGGTAAGCCCTCCATAACTCAACCTGCAACTTTCTTTACAAAAGCTTCAAGATTTCAACTCAAACCCACAAAGATCTAACCTTTTTCACCTGGGTTTGTTCTCTGTTGCTACTTTCTTGATCTTCAATCTTGAATCTTGAATCTTAAATCTTAAATCTTGAAACTTGATTGTGTGTTAATGGTGTTTGTGTGTGATGGGGGTCAAAGGGTAACGTAAATGAAGAAGATGATGGTGGTAATGAAGTAGGGGTTGGGAGTCCCCAGGAGCACGTGGTGGACTGAGTGAGTTAGATTATTAAAAGATAATGAAACCCTACAGGAATGCAGAAGATGTGATATAAGGACAAAATATGTGTGCAGTAGTGAGGGTAGATTGGTAATTTGTTATCTGAATAAGAATCTCTTAAACCTGCAAACAACATGCTAAAGAAGAAACATTGTTACTTTTTTTATCGATATATTATTATTTAATAACATCCATGAACATGAATATGATTCTTCTTCTGTTTAATCTTGATATCTGTGGCAACTTATGCCCCATTTTTGTTAATAATTCTCACTGAAAATATACCATCTTTAATCACCTTCAACCATCTTACAACTTTGTTCTTTTAACGGTTAAATGATCAACGAGTCATTGGCCAATCCGATTATCTTCATTACTCGAGTACGAAACCGATACCAATCCAGAAATAAACTCATCTTATGTGAGAAAATCATCTAGCCCAACTTGAAAATTTATTTCTTGTCACATGTAAGACTTAAACCAAAAAACATTTTCTGTTTTTATAAAATTTTATAAGCTATCTCATCTTGATGACCTAAGCTAAAGATCATTAATATATTGGTTTGTTATTAGGGCCACTTATATATCATCATTTAATTGGCGCCACAAACACATTAAAGAGTATTGTAGTTAGTTTGACTATAAGTTCTCATAGATCTACTGTCTATTATTGATGGAAAAACATCCATTCTCACTAGGGTTGTAAACAGTCGAGTCGTGACAAGTTCATCTTCGACTCTATTAACTAAAGGAAACTAGATATGTAGTTCTAGTTCTACTAGTGAATAACTTTGCACAATCTAGATGGGCTACGTTTATATCTACTAGTTATTCAAATTTCGGTTGTATTTATTTGTTATATTATATATACTTATAGTTATAGTTATGTTTTACGTAATATATCATCAATTTTTATTCTAGCTATATATAATAACATTTTCATTCGGTTTTATATTAAATCATATAAATAGTAATATACAATTAAGCTTGGGCTCGAGTTGTTCTATTAAATGACCTTGATTTTAAGATCAAGCTTGTTTAAACTTAACTAAGTTCAAGCTTTATGCAAGTTGATATCAAGCAGTTTACAAGCGTCTCGACTCGTTTATACTCTTATCCACGTTGATTAATATGATAACACTCAATTGTCTATCATACACTCACAATGTCCAGCATTTAACTCCAAAAATGTTTTTCTTTTTTTTTTCATTTTTTCATTTGGGCTTTGAATGTTTGCAGGTTTTATTATGTACATTGTTGTCATGTCTAAGGCACTATTTAGATCTAACATTAAACAAATAGGTGTGTTGTTGTTTTCACACTCCAGCAACGATATTTAATAAGCATCAATCGTACATGTTTTATGAGTCGGTGAAAAATAGCCATTTTGCATTATTATTTTACAAGTGAATCATTTATGACCACCCTATTCTCATCAAAAACAAATTGGAATAAAAAATGTTAAAAAATTATTATTGATCGTGGAATAAAGTTGGTCGTCAATTTAGGTTAATTGGGATCTTAGAATAAGATTTGTTTTAAGAATTGAAGAATGTGGTATTCTAAATACATTAAATATAAATATAATAATCATAATATATTCAATCCTTAATACAGTATTTGGGTGGTCATAACGAGATGGGGGAGAAACAAATATTAAAAATGGTTATCCAGTCTAAAACTTACGATATTAAAACAACCCATAGCGAGAGGGGAAGGGTGCGGGTGTCTCCAGTCTTCACATAGGCATTTTTCATTATGACCGGGCACAAACCAGTCGTCTCTCTCCTTTTTACGCGAACCTTCTCCTCTCACATTTCCTCCTTTTGCACTAGCACATCTTTAACATGGGTGGTCGTTACTTGTTAGCGTATCTTCTCGTCACGTCTGCAAACAACCTTAATCTCTTCTTTCACCTCACCTACTACGGTCCCGCTAAAGATGATCTAATTATTTTTACAAAGAAAATATATAGTACTAGTTTTATGAGGTCATACTTGTGGCCACGTATATTACATGAAGTTTTGTTTATTAAAAGTGACATGACATAAGAAAAACTATGATAATATCTTACAAAATTTAATATAATGGATAGTTCATTAATCAGTGCAGGAAGATAAGTGGGGATGCAGGTGGACGGTATTACTTATTAGTGTGTGATAATAAAATGATGTTCCCTCCAACACATAACGGAATCTCCACACGTGTTATTAGTTTGACTATTTGTTGTGTTTTGAAGCTGTTGATGAGTTGTGTTGTGGTCCTCCTCATAAAAACCATGTTTTGTTAATTTGTTTTGTGGTCACCTTGATTAATACTAGTAGGACTAACATGCTCATTCATTCTCACTACATTTTTATTTTTTATTATTTTTTTAGATTTTTTTTGATTTTTTTTGGAGATGTTCTTCCTCAATTACTACAACAGGATCAAAGATTTCTATTAATAACAAGTTATGTGTTATACTTATGTGAGAAAGTGGACATAGGTGTGGTGATAGGGCGTGGAACATTGTTTTTCTAGGCATGAGAGAAGCGTGCTCCATGAGACGTGAGTATAGTTACGGGTGTTGCCCTCTTGCCTCAGTTGAAACCATTGAAATTATGTCACATGAGCTTCATCCATGCTCTACGTATAAACTTTAACAATGCACTCAGTTTTTCATCAAATCCATTACAAATACATCGATATTTTATAATTGGTTTGTAGAATAGCATGAAACCTCGCTTTTGAAATATCATTAATTCTTAATTGACCATTCTAAAAGTTGTCTATTACATTAGATCAAACCCAACATGACCTAGATAATTAACTTTTCAAAAGTCAGTCATCTCTCTAAATGTTTACCTTCACTTAGTGAAACTAAACTAAGTCGTCTCGGCCCCATGATCTGCACCGGTTCCTCTCCACGGACCACACACTTTTTCCTCTCCTCCTCTTTTATGTTAGAGTCCATGATACAAACCCGCCTCTTCAAATGTATTCGCGGAAGAGATACATGTCAAATCAAGCGGTGAATTAAAGGATCTACACTCCATTTCAGGTCATGGGTGGATCCCCTCAGTCAAAGCAGTAGCAGGAACATGAAGTGTTGGGTTCATTAGCTGATTACCAGCAATTATACGATTATTAAGTTTATTAACAGTCTTATGCTCATCTTGTTTTATTCTTGTTTTGGATTTCTACCGTTAACCCCTCTCAAATTGGGCTAACTCAATTTCAAATCAATCAAAGTTGCCTATTTTCTATCAGTCCATAGGCCAATGAACCCATTACAGATGTAGTTAGGTCCGTGAGGCTCAATTACATAAAATTATTTATAAACTTAAAAGCACACAGTGACTTCTAATGTAGTAATTATATCAACTATATTGATAATTACAAGTCTATAATTCTCCACTCCTACCTAAGATCTCAATTACTCAAACCTTTTTGTCGCCTTTATTGTTCAGCCACCCTACACCTCATATGTTAAGTCTAATCTATATAAAAACCTACATATATTGAATAACAATATTGCGAAAGTAATGTGAAAAGAAGCAAGCATAATTGCTAAAGGTGCAAATTTGGGTTCTAGAAATTAAGTTTACAACATAAAAATAATTAAATAAAAGGAACATTATCCTTATATTGTTGTAAACAACATATAACATAAGTGCTACTCTTCGTCTTTCGACCTGTAAGTATAATTATAAAGCAACGTCGCCACGTTTATTTAGTTCGACATACATGAAACCAGCAAACGATCTTCGACTCGTCTTATAACCGCGATTTTGTTTGATCCAATGGTGCACTCTGCATTCCAAACCAAACCATTCGTAACGTTACTTTGATAATAATGAGTTTGTGAGCATATGAAAAGGAAAAGATTAAAGAAATTCTAACCAAAGGAGCCCCAAGTGCAGCCCTCTGAGCCAAGTAGTCACAAGGCTTGAAGAACTCCCCATACATCTTTGACCACTCGCTCAACCTCCCATGAATGTACTTTGATCCAACCATATCTCCCCAGAACATAATACCTCCCCTATACACAAATGACAAACATATGTTAAAATAAACATAAAAAATAAAGGGAATTTGTTTTATTGCAATCAAAAATGAAAAAAGTAAAAGACCTGTAAGGTGGAAATCCCATCCCCATAACACCCGCGATATCCAAATCGGATGCTTTTACTGCGATGCCTTCTGCGTATACTCGACAAGCCTCGTTAACAACAGGGAAGAACACCATTTCTATTATGTCTTTGTCTGATAGCTTCCCAAGCTGAAGCAAAATTAAACCAAATTAGTTAAATTTACACACTTTCTTTCACATTTAACTTCTCACACTTCAAAAATGTAGGACTATGAACTATACGCTTCATATGGTGTCAAGGGGTTGTCACAAATGAGTGCCGACAAATTTTATATTTATCCATGCTTATGATACGTGCGCACAATTTTTTTCATCAACTATAAGTTTTAAATATCTTATGGCTTTATATATTTATTCATGCTCATAGTATTGAAAAATAGTAACCAAATTTCATAAGTGTTTCAATAAAGCAACTCCAAAATCTTTTCAACTGCAAAAACTACTCGAGGTTCAATAATGTTGTAAAAGTTGTCATAACTGTTTAAAAATGTGTGACCTAAGTGGGATGGCAATGAAAAATACCTTAGGATCAACTGAGATGCCAGAAATTTCCCTTGCTTTATCAATGTATTTCTTTATTTCAGGATCTGGACTTGCCTTGCGTTTATTATCATACACATAGAAACCTTTGCGGGTCGTTTCACCTACACAAGAATCACAACTTTTATAAACAAACAAGATAGTTAAAGGCTAAAACACTTTTTTCCTCTTTTATAAACAAGAATAGTACCAGCTCTTTTATCCTCTTGCATGAGAGGAATCAGCATTGATTTGTATGTTCTTTCAGGAAAATTCAAAACAAATTGTGAGCCAGTTGCCACTGCAACACCAAAACCAACAAGATCACACAATCTGAACGGGCCCATTGGCATTCCGAATTTTGTTATTGCTCGATCAATTCTATAAATGTCAGCCCCACGTTCTACCAGCAAAAGAGCTGCTTGAGTGTATGGGAAAAACATCCTGTTAACAGCAAAACCTGTGCAATTCCCTACTACAACTGGTGTTTTTCTTATCTTTTTCCCCACATCCAATAAGTCGACCACTGTTTGAGGTGATGTCTTTGATGTCCTTACGATTTCCAGAAGTGGCATTACATGAGCCGGGCTGCACAAAATTAATTGAAGCTATATCATTAACAGCTACAAGAAGTTTAAGATAAAAAAGAGGAAACTGAGCAAAATAGCAACATAATTTCACATTTTTACCCGAAATAGCAACGTAGTTTGGAATATATCAGATTTAGCGACACACTAAAAATCATTTATCAATCATAGCAACCGTGGTGCGAGTATGTTGTTATGATTGGGGGGAATGAATGTGTGTTGTTATGATTGGTCAAAGTTAAAAGGAAGTGCTTGAAAATTATCAGAAATAGCAGCATACTTTCTTTTGTATGACAATGAATCAATCATATCAAGAGGTAAATACATTGCTGCTACAAAGGATAAAAGTCAAGGTATGTTGCTATAAGTGGCAAAAGAAATCAAGTTATAAGAAAATCATCAGAAATAGCAACATACTTTCATTTGTCTTAACAATCATAGCAACCATGAGGTAAATATAGTTTGCTTTTACTTGTAACAGAAATAAAAGTATGTTGCTATGATTGGTAAGAAGCACGTAGCTATTTTTTGGTAATTGTATTGCTACGACTAATAAAAGTGTGAAAGCATGTTGCTATTAACCTCGGTAAAAACTATGGTAAAAATCGACTGTAGTAAAGTTATTACCTGAAAAAGTGGGCCCCGATTATTCTATCATGAGCCTTTGTTTTCTCACCAATTAGATTCAAGTCGATTGTCGAGGTGTTACTTGCAAGTATACAGTTTGGAGAGCAGTATTTTTCCAAATCAGAAAATATTTGTTGTTTCAGCGAGACATTCTCAATAACAGCCTGTTCATTCATAGATGTAGAAAGAATCATGATTTCCATTATTTATATTTATACTAATAATTAAAATCAAATAGGACCTACAAATTAAAATGGGAAATGTTAAATACCTCAATGACCATATCCACATCCTTAAAGCTTTCATAGTCGAGAACGCCCTTAAGACGAGACATAGTTTTCTCAAACTTCTCTTGAGTTAACTTCCCTTTCTTAACGCTGCTTGTCAAATTGGCTGTACAACAGATATGTTAATATGAAAACAATTTATTAGCATTTCAAGATAGCAAAAAGTCAAACCTTTGACTCTGCCTAATCCAGCATCTAGGAACTTTTGATTGACTTCTTTCAAGATAACTTGATACCCATTTAGAACTAAAGCTGTTGCTATTCCAGACCCCATTAGACCTCCTCCAAGAATAGCAACCTTTTTTATTTGTCTTGGTTTCAAACCGAGATCAGTGACCCCGGGTACCTGTTTAACACACAAAAGTGAGATTTAGTCTTTACTCGTTTAACCATGTTGACTTTTTTGCGATGTGCAGCTTCAAGCCTGCTACCTTAAATTATAATCATAATAAAAACAATAACTGTAATAACAGAACAACATAACAATAATATTTACTAATAAGAGTAATATGAATAACACTAATAATAATTATGTAATCAAAATTTATGGTTGTATAGGCAGAATTATGTAAAACTAATATGACAGTGAGAAATTGGTCAAGGCAAAGTCAAAGAAAAATCCTGCGCTTTCGTTATAAATTGATTGTAAAGAGTAATAAAATGGTTATAGAAAAAAAAGAATAGATATACCTTTGTAGTACCACGTTGGGCAAAGAAGACATGAATCAAGCTTTTGCTAGTATCCGACTTTAACAGAACTTGGAATTCTTCATATTCCTGAAAATTATATAAACAAAATCACATTATAATGGGTGGTCATGTAATATAACATATATAGGGGACTCGGTTATTAGAACATTTACCAACCTTCATTAATCCAGCACGTGGGCCTGAGACAATGCCTGATTCAATAACGTCAATGCAAACTTGTGGATGTTGTAGATTGGGTGCTTGTTTGCGGGCTTGAGCTCTAGCAAACTTAAGTATTTCACGGGCCTCACCAAGTGGCTCTATTTTATCTGTTCTGTAAAGACTTGAAACCCATGGTTTTCTGCGAGCCAATATATCTAAGGCCCATCGGCGAGCAGTATCTACTAGCTGATCTCCTGGTACGATTGCATCCACAAGCCCTAAATTGTGAGCTTCTTCTCCCCGTACTGGCTTTGATGTCTGGAGAGTGTGTGTGAGAGGGAGAGAGGGTCAACCAGTAAACAAGAACAGAAATTATGTAATGGCTCTGCCACGAGAAAATTGCAGTGCTTGACCAACTACATTTTAGATCACAAAATGTGTGGGTTGGGTAACAGGTTAAAACCAGTTTGGGTCAAATAAAAAGGAGAAACAGGAAGGAGATGTTTAAATAATTAAAGTTTCCATTACGATACAAATAGATATTTTAATAATACTCTAGTTTTATATATAAAATGATTTGAGAGGCTTTATGTGATAAGAAAACACTTTTTGAGGTTTGACCCATTTGATGGGTATATTTTTAAGTTTTTATTACCAGCTAAGAGATGAAACATGACCCGAATCGACCCATGTATAAGTAAATACGATGAATTCCAAGGTTCAAAAAAAGTGAAATTGTCAAATTTGCCACTTCTACTTTCCATATTTCTCAATTCCCTTCAATAATGACGAGAAAAATGACTTTCAATTTTGTTGACACATGTCAATATCATCAACTTCCTATGATGATGTGGAAACTAAAACATAGTAACTTTAAAGTGTCCAATATTAGAAATGTGAAGGGCTTTGCACACCATTTACTGAAAATGTTGCAATTTTCGTGAATGTTGAAATAACATAAACATAATCTGATATATTTCAACAAATAAAAGCATACCAACATCATTTCAAGGGCCTTTGCAAGACCAACAAGTCGAGGAAGCCGTTGAGTTCCTGAAATAATATAACATCATAAGTCATATAATATTTCTTGTATTCGTTTTATTATAGATTGTATAGGGCATAATACATCATTATCCTTATTTATTTCAGAAGGAACGACACAGGGTCATACCTCCAAATCCGGGAATGATACCAAGCTGCAGTTCAGGCAAACCTAATTGAGCAGTGGAAGTAGCAATTCTAGCATGGCAAGCCTGAAAATAAAATCAGCATGAGTTATCATGAAATTATTAGAAGAGATTAAAAGAAATGTGAAATTAGCTAAAGAAGATGGCACGTACCATTGCAACCTCCAATCCTCCACCTAAAGCAAGCCCGTCAATAGCAGCAACAGATGGTTTTCTTGCAGCTGAAACCAACACCAGCATTTTTTTAAAAAACAATAATGATGATTTTATGGTTAAAATCTATTAAAAAAAAGGTGGAAACAGAACAGTAAGAGATATACCTTCCACAGTATCAGACAGAATATCAATTGATACATAACCAGGCTTTGCTGCCAGTCCGGTTGTCATTGCTGTAAACAAGATAATAATTCAGAAATATAATAAGTTTTACAAAAAGCAAAGAGTTAACACTAGAGCTAGCAATTTGAACATATTCATTTATGCGTGGGTCGATTCGGGTTTGTTTTTATCTCAACGGTTTAAAGGGAAATTTTAGCTTAAAAGGAAGACGTCAAATGGTTTAATTGAGCAACGAGTTGAAAATCTGCCTAGAGTATTCCTTTGATACATATAACCATCGAAATAATTTTATTCGAAATAAAAGTAGCTTATTATTAAAATAATATTACTTTTAACCATATACGATACAATAACTACCTCAAAAACTTAGGACAAAAGGTTTTTGTCGACCCTACCCACCATACAAAAGTTACTCGACCCGTTACTCAAATGGCCATTTTTAAACTCTGATTAGCATAAATATAGAATTCAACGTATAAAATACACATACCTTTCCCGTCCTGCATTCCACCAAATGCATTGATATCAAAACCACCAGAAAATTTGCCTTTTGCACCTGCTCCAATCATGTAAAACATTAACTTTACGGTTACAAATAATAATTAAAAAATAATTAAGTAGACACTGAATTACCTGTAACCACGATTGCCTTCACATCGTCCCTTTGTAATGCTTGATCAAAACTTTCTTTCAAGCTATTTAGTACTGAAAAAGAGAAAAGAATGATTTCCATGTAATTATCAATGACAATATACCAAAGAAGATACAGAATTCTAGGCAGCCTTAAAATTCTAATTCATAATATAGCTCATATATAATGTCCCTAACTTGCAAGATATCATTATGTACTGAATACTTGTGTTTTAGGTACACATTCAGAATAGAACCAACTTTAAGTACAAAATCGTAAGAACTAGCGAGAGTCTGAAAGGAAATGGGCTAACAGCCTTATGTAGCACATGTTTATGCAGCTTTCATAGTTCTCAACTTAAATTTGATTCTATATTGGACAGTGTTGTATAAAATTGTTAAATAAATCCAAAGATTTTCCCCCAATTCAACACTAATGTTACAATAAGAACACAAAAAGGGTAGAGAAGAATAGAAGATACAGATAATTGTACTTGGTGCTTTAAATCGATCACAGTTCTTACTTATTTGTATAAAAATTTGAAATCTAATTAGCTATTTCCCCAATTGATTATCAACTTTAGTACAATTGTAGCACAGGGGGGTATCACTGATCATCTCAAAATTACTAACGAACATCAGAGCGATCAAAATTGGGGAAACAGTAACAGATCAAGCAAACCAGCAGGATCACAGATCACAAGTGAAAATCACAACAATAAACCTTCAAATCCACTTGAAAAAACACACGTAACTGAAAATTAAGAAGTAAGACAAGTGATTACCATCAAACGAAAGCGAATTAACAGGCGGATTGATGATGGTGATGACAGCAACACCATCGGATCCAACTTCGATCGTTGTTCTTCCTCCCATAATCTCTAACAATAACAAAACCCTTGAATTTTTTGTAACAAAATTGGGGTTTGATGAACTCAAACTGATGGGGTTTTATAATCGTGTGTAGATGGGGATGAATTATCGGTCGTTGGGGGTGGCGTACGTCGTCGTATTGGTGTGAAAACTATAAAACTTCAGTGGAGTGAGATCCGACGCGCTTCATGTGCGATTGGAGTTGCGTGAAAGCATATCCTTTTCTGGTACTCTACTCCTCGATACTTTCAACGCCCTTATCCTTACTAATTATATTAGTTTTTTAACGACAAAATGTACGATCTTGTTTCGGATGATAACTGTTATTTTAATCGGGTTTATTTTTTCACTCGAGAGTTGGGACTGCACCCCAACCTCGCTAGGAGAAAACCCACAACTAAGAAAACTAATTCGGTCAACTCTGAATACTCATTGGTTCGACTCTGAATATTTTTACTCAGATTGATACTTGTACTCAAAATTTTCGCATATACCTCACCCTAGCCGCTAGTTATATTATAAGTTTATAATGCTCTTGAACGTTAAACCTGAGTTAGCCCTTAACGCTGCTTTTACCTGGCGTGAAATGGCGTTAAAGAGCGTGAAGAAGTGTCTCGGTAAACAAAATGGTTTTATATTCAACTTTTATATTAAATTAAGGGATGTGAAAGGTGTGAGACTATTTTCTTTGAAATAGATGGAACTAGAATTAAGCTCCCCGCGTTGCGGGAGGTGTAAAATCATGCAAAATAACACTAATGTCACACCACCATTAATGATCAACAATAAAATTGTGGTGTGTTAGTACGAAAAAATAAGACCAAAGCGTAAAACATATAAAATGTAACTAAATCGATTTAAAACTCACGCGTTGCGACGGATCTGTTAAAGGGGAAAATAGACGTAAAAACGATAAACCACACATGAATGTTGTGCGAAACGTAAAATTAGTGAATCGCACATGCATGTTTATGTCGTGTTAACTTGCGGAACCTAGAACGAACGTAAGATGAAATATTGTGAAATATGAAAAGCATAGGGGACCAAAGTTAAAAGTATAAAATTTTGTGAGATTAAATTGCAAAATATGAAGAGTTTTTGGGTTTAAAGTAAAAATAATCAAATTTTAGAAGGTTACTTTGCAAAATATGAAACATTTTGGTTAAAACTGAAAAGTCGATTTTTTTTAAAAAAAAACCTCATATGCATACAACACCATTATGCATAAAAAATTTAGTAATTAGTATAATATAAATGAGCGATGATTGAATGGGTGATATGTTGTTTGTAGATTAAACATATGAACTCAATTCAAAAGACTTATATGACACGTGATGGAGTTTGTTTGGTCTGTAACTTTATATTTGTTGCTCATACAATTGACACGTAACAAGTGTCATACTTTACAATGATTTCAGTCCGTAACATTAGACTCTCTCTAAGGGTTAATGTTGGTCACGACCGGTTCCCTCTAGGCCCCACTCCGTATACCATTGTTACGAACAACACAACAGAACTCCACTCAAAATTTTAGTTTGATGTGTGAGCGAGCTCAATTTGATCTATAAAACTACTTTTGTTGTTCATACAAAAAATGTCGGACATATCTCATATCTTACAATAGTTCTAATCTGTAACAATGACGACTATCTAAAATTTTCGTCACCCATTAAGGACAGTGGTGTACCATGCTTACAGATTGATTGTGCTTGAATGTTTAGTGGATTGCAATAATGTTGTAGTTCCCGATGTTATCTTTCACGAATGATTTGTAAATGTGATATGTCATCGTGATTTGTTCGAATGAATTGTTCTTGCAATGTTTGATTGATTAATGTTTGTACGTTGACGATTAAAATGAAAGCGATCTACCTTTGTCCGGACCTATAAGGAAAAGACACGTAAGGTGAATAATGTATATTGTCTGGAACTCAATTTTAGGCCTCAATTATATATGATTTATTTATTCACATTTGAATAAGTTTAAAGTGGGTTTTTACGGTGACGATCTTGTGGTAGCAATCGTAACATCATCATTTGTAATATAGTGATATTATGGTAAGATCATTTGTGATCGATGGTTGAAAGTTATAAAAAACTAGAATTAAGTCCCCGCGTTGCGGCGGGTGATGTAAAGCCGTATTAAACTCTCGTAGTGCGTGGTGCGTAAAACTCTACCAAGTAGCACCAATGTCACATCACCGTCAACGACCACCAATATCGAAAAAACCCGTATTAGAAAAGAAATATAAAAGAAAAAAATAAAACCGAACGGAAAGTAGACGTAACATAAAACATAAAAAACAATAAAAACTAAGTCGATCTATATATCACGTGTTGCAACGGGGTCGTGCTAGACTACCTTGACAACTATATCACACCCCACTACAGATGTTCTAATGGTACTAAGGGTACAACGCAAAACTAATCAAACAAGATTAACTTATAATTGAATGACACATCATTCTTATTCAAATCTACTCAAAACTACTTAAATTGGTAGGAATACAACCCATCTGCTAACTATTTACAATTGACTCCGACTTCTACCACCCAAACTACCCAACCCGTAGCCCCTACCCAAATCACCGTCAAACATGTTGCCGGAATACTCAAACTACCTAAGGCCCCTTGCTGAGGGTGCTTCGAGCACCTTAAACATTTTCATCTTTGTCCAAATATCGAGTTTTAAATCTTAAATTGATAAGTATTATGTGGCTAATAAGAGTAAGTTATAAATTTTTTCTAAAAATAAAAACAATATTTAAAGTGTTGTGATGTAGTTGTTCACTCCCCATTTGTTGTTTTCTAGTTTTTACTATCACGAACATTGTAAAAATTACTTTTGATATTGAATTGATGTTTTTATAGGATGCATTTAAAATTATATGACGTGTACTTAACTTTTTATGAACACCAGAACAAATCACCCTTGGCAAAACCCATTTTAAAATTTTAATTATGTTAAAAGTTATAAATATAAAATACAAATATATATAATAGCATTAAGGGACAAGAGGAGATTTTTTTAACAGACTAATTATATTATTGGTTATTTAAATGATGAACAAATAAAAAGATTAAAATGTCACTGTTGCGTATTGTGATGTCTACACTCTAAAACTCCCCCTCTACTCTATTTGTCATTGTCTACAAATTAAGGGGCTGTTTGTCAACTTCTAAATGATTAAGTGTTGAATCAAAAAGAGGTCTGAACCATTAAGAGCTGGTATATCGTTTAACTATTCAAATGCAAATGTTTGACAAATTTAAATAAGAGGTCTTAACCATTCAACATTAGACCTCTTAACCATTCAGTATTAGTATAATGCTTAATCATTCAGAGGCAAATGTCTGAATCATTCAGACATTTGATCGCAGAACAAACAGTCTGAACCATTCAGATATCTAAATCATTAAGAGGCTGCCAAACAGCCCCTAAGACATTAGAAGATTCAAAACTGCCAAACTATCGACAACAAGAAAACGTAAAAATAAAAACAAAAACTCATCTCTCAACCAAAATAGTTATTGCTTCTGTTCTCTTTTAGAAAAAAACTAGTATTAAGCCTCCCACTCACCGCGTTGTGACGCTGACGTAAAACCAAGACAAATAGCACCAATATCACACCATCATCAACGACCACCAAAACGGATAAAGACAACGGAAGTTCAACATGATACAACACCAAACACAATCGCCGATCAGAAAACCCCAAAGGGTTAACTATCGTTTCGCTGTAAATACATCTGGAAATTAAGACGAAACCTTATCTCAAAACCTTAAAGGGTTAACCGGAGTAATAACGAAGTCGATCTAGGACCTAGGCGTTACGCCAGGGTAGTTAAGCGAAAAAACATAGGTGTGAAAACGTTGAACCACACATGTACATTGCGGTGTGTAACTCGTAAAATTTAGACCGTAACATTAAAAGAAACTTTTGTAAAATAGGAAAAGTATAGAGAATAAAAGTTAAAAAAGAAAGTATTTTGGTCGACTAGCTGGTTTGGCACGTGCCTAGCTTGTTGGCAAGCTTTTTGAGTTGGCATGAGTTTGGTCTACTAAACCGACTACTGCTTCCTCACGACCCTAGTCATTGCCTTCGACACACACTAAACAGTGCACAGAGCAGATATATGTCCTCGACTGAACCACAACCAGCATATGCGACTCACGTCTAGCCTTTAGCCAACCTAAAAGTCGATCATGGGTTGACTATAACCGGCTGTAGGTTGTCTATGACACAGTCGACCGCGGCTGAAGACACGTGTCAACTTCTTGCTTTATTCCACGCGAGTCAAAGATAATAATTAGCTAGCTTGACTCGTTAACTGCTTACCTTCTTTCTTTAAACAACTAAATGAATTATTGACACGTTACTGTCTATCCGATCATTTTAGTTACTCTAGGTATAAGTTAAAAGTGGATAAACTGAACAAGTTTATTTTTGTTTTCTTGGATTGGTGTGTCACTATTTTCACAATACAAAATCATTTCGAGTTTTCCCGCGTTCAAATGATCCACAAAACCCCTTCATCCACCATCAAACCACCGTTGCCGCCATGACCACCGCTAACCACCGTGACCCACCGCCGTCCCTCTCGCCGGAGGACATAATCCGACTAGCACAATACCACACCACCGCACCCCTCCACCCCTTCATCCTCTCACCAACGTCTCACAACACCCTCATCTCCCACCTCCACACACTACCCCCAACCATCGTCTCCCAATACACATCCTCTCTCCTCTCTCTATTACCACCACCACCATCTTCTCCATCAACCCTAATCACCCCTCTTCTCAATTCCTACATCGACCTCTTCAATTCCCACAAAATCCCCCACGATCGCCAATCGTATAAAACCCTACAACTCTTCACCGTTCATCTTGAACACATCCCCATCACTGACCTACAATCGATTTGTGATTCGATTGTTTGTGGGTTTTCGCAAATTAAGTCCGACCTAGATGAAGCTCAGGTTCTTGATTTGCTCCCCAAGTGCTTACACATTGTGTTTAACTCGAATGAGATTGATAAACCTAGGGATTCGGTGGATTTGGTGTTTGATCGTGTATTGGATTGTCGTTGGTCGGGGGTTTTGTTGGTGAAGCTTGTTTCGATTATACGTGAGTTTTTGTTTATTGATAAGGTGAGGGTTAGGCGGTTTGTGGAGAAGGTGTTTGATGAAATGCATTGTGTGGAGCTGCAGGATTTGCCTTCGTTGGTTTATCAGTTGCTGGTGTTGGCGTCGAAAGGGGTTAATAAGAGGGAGGTGATTGAAGGTATTGTTGTGTTTTTTGGGACCAAAGTGCATTTGAAGAAGGATAGTTGTAATATTATTAGGGAGGTTGAAGGGACTGTTTTGTTGCATGTTAATTTTGCTGTGAAGCAAGATCCTTCGTTAGGGCAAGAAGTTATGGGGCTTGTGAGGTCAGATGCTCGGGTGGTTGATCATTTTGTTGTGGGGTTGTTGTTGTCGATAGCTAGAATTAGGAGGTACAGTGAAAGCTCAATGGGAACACTGAAAACAGCTCTGAGCACTGCTTATAAGGATTACAAGTTCTCTAGGTACATGTCTCATTACATGATATAATTCTATATGTTTCCACACTATAAATGATCGCGTCGGTTCAAATTCCAGAATTCTAGTGTGATGTATATAATTCTGTGTAATGTATACAAGTAGAAAACGTTGATTATTTTTTAGTGGATTGAAATACTGTTTTCATATACTGCGGTTGTAATGTAGAAACATTATCAATGGCCTGAATTACATGCCATAAAATTTGATATTTGTGTTAGAATTTTTTTTTGGATGGCCTAGGTTACATATTATAAAGATCAACTTCGTGTTAGTCTCATCATTGCAGCACAAATTAAGTTGTGTTTGCATTACCATCAGTTAAGTGTTAGTGATGGATTTCTGTGATAGATTTGTTATCAACAACATAAAGTACATTTGAAGATATTATTGTGCGGTAACAAATAGAAGCTTTTTTAGTTAAACTCTTATTTATACTAATGCTTTGTTTTGTGTGTTTCCATCTTGCAGACATTGTAAATGGCTACCTGATGGCTTAAAGAAAGAGTATCTGCAAAATGCCATTTTGACAGAGACAGCAGTTTTAAGAGCTGTATTTACCTTCCTTTCTAATTTCAATTTTTCCTTGTCATTTTTTTCACTTGATTTACCATCACACTTTACTCCTGAAGCAACTAACATGCATGAAATATGGTTTTTACACCTTTGTTTTGTTTTGTTTTGTTTTGGTTACTTTGTTTTTAGGTTAATGAAAGCATTTATGGAAGAGAGCATATTGTTCCTAGCATAGTGCAGTTGGGCTTTGTGTTGTTAGAATCAGTAGAAGAAATGAGCCATCAAGAACTTGGAAATACTGGTCTTATGGGTTCTCAAGAGTTGGGTATTCAGATGCTAAAAAGTTTATTTGAGGCTCATGAGATGACACGAAATGAGGTCAACAATGAGTCCTATTAAAAAACTAACTATATTTGATATGTTCCTCTATCTGAAATAACTGAAAAAAGAAGTTTTTTGCATCAGAATTGTGGCTGAAAATCATACAAAGTCTTGATGTAGATATATTCTTTGCAGATAGTTGAGCAGTGTAAATTCCGAATACTATCTCATAAGCCTGAGCAAAGTTTAGCTATCATAAGGTAATCCAATAGGGTCTCTATGCTTTTAAGAAACCTTAGTTAATAAATAACTCATTGTCGTGCTTACTGTACCTTTATTGTCTTCTGACAGACTACTTGGTAACCTAGTGAAGAACTACCCACATCCAATGTTAGAGTATGTTTCACATTTAAAGGAATTGTTAGATTATTTTGGCTTCATGCAAAGCAAGGTTGCCTCCCATCTGGTTAATGTTCTACTGCCACTCATCAAGTTCAGTCATAACCTTCAGGTTTGCATTATTTTCTCTGGTTTTTTAGTAATCAAATGCATTATCTTGATTAAATGTATTAGATCACGGAAACACAATTTGTACCATACTAATAATAGTATTATATTCTTATATAAAACACTGCAGGACTACATCATCTTAGTGGTGCGCAAAGCAATGTTTAGACAAGAAGATCAGATTCGATTAGCTGCGGCTGGAGCCATTATCAATCTAATCATTGCAGAAAAACAATCTAAACAAAATAAAGCATGTCATTATCAAGAATCCTCTAGCCAAGCTAGTAGTAGTCAAGTTCATGAAGTACTGCCTGTAATGGGCAGTGATCTTTTCAAAGAACTCAGTGGTTTATTGCAACGCTGTCTCTACCAACAGGTTGTTCTATATGTACAACCCTGATCTCATCCCCCAAAAGAAATGTAAAAATGAATCATGTGCCATTGGCTTTGTTGTTGTATGTAGGCCAAAGTGAAAGAAATTGTATACAGGGGACTTCTAAAGCTTGTGCTAGTTGATCCATCAACTGCAGGGGCAGTTTTTGATTTTCTCTTGCCTCATTTTCTGAAGTTTTACAAAGAGGTAAGTACTAATGAAGTTTTTTAAAATTTTCCATTTAAACATTTTATGACCATGTTTTGATTTCATGGTTGACTTTTTGCATTGTGCCAGGATGGTCAACTTGGTATAATTCAGTGTGTTAAGACAGATAATGGCAAGGTCTGCACTGTAGAACCACTAGATGATCTCTTATCTTGTGTTTCATGGATTCTTTTACTTCAGCCACAAGCAAAATCTGATGCTCGTTCAGGTTCATGGGCTTCTTTTGGTTTCTCACTCACACAAGAAACTGAGGTAATAATCACACTTGTTTAAAAATTAGCAAAACCCATTATTTAGGTGCAAATGTTTTAACAATAAATAGCAGCAGGCACAAGGAACACGTTCTGGTGAATCATTTTCTAGTGCTTTATCAACAATCCGTAAGCTTCTAAGAAATGGAAATGTGGAAGGTCAGTTGGGCATCCTTAAATTTACAATGATGGATCATGGTATCATAAATGAGTACTGTAATAATCTCTATGCATGTTTGACCAGGATTACTTGGTCAAACAAAGGACGAGGGCCTCACAAGCCTACAAGGAGAGAGATACAAATATACTGGTTGGATTTTAGCCGGTGTTATCAAGGTGATATTGAATACTGTTGCTACTGAACTGGAAAAAGCAACTAATGATAAAAGGAATGAATTGGAGAAAGAATTTGTTGATCTTGTTGATCTATTTGTTTCCATGGAGAAAAATACTACTAATAATGCACAAAATACACAAGATAATGGTACTAGAAAAGGGATAACACCGTCTACCGTTGCTGATTCAAGATGTAAAAATGAATCTGACAACACAAAGTCTAATATTGAAAAACCTCCTGTTTTGGCAACTTCTAGCATTTATCAGTTGTTTCAAACATCGTTTGAATTATACAAACATGACACAACAAAGAGTAGACACTTGAATTTTGTCTTAAATGCCATCCTTTCCCAGATAAAATCTTTTGCTTATGTGGCAAAAGATGATCCATTGAAGGGATTGAGTTACGGAGATATTAAGGTTCTAGGACCACCCCTCTTGAAATTGATTTGGTTGCTCATGAAAAAGGAAGCCAAAGGTAAAAAGGACAATGGAGATGTAAAGGGTCTCTTTTTATTGGCTCTAATGTGCTTTAAGGAGTTGGTTTTTGTGAATTCTCATAGTCTTGAGGAGATTAGAGAAATTGAAGATATGCTGTCAGATTCTGCAGGTGAAGATGTTATTGATTCTCAATGTGATCATGATTATCAAGAGAATGGAATCAACAATCAAAGGGAAAAACTCTTGGTTACAAAGTTTGTGAAACCCTTGTTCACTAAGCTTCTTCATTCAAAGTTCTTCCATGAAGTTGAGGTAAATTCATCACTTACTAGCTTGTTTTTAATTTCGACTTATTTACTAAAAATGGGTTGCTTGAGTATGTTAATCTCTAACATGGAGGCAAACGGGTAATATCATATTTACTTCTAAATTTTGCAAAATTATATTTACTATTTGAAATGCTGAAAGTGTCATTTGTTAACCAAAGAATATAATTGGAAATAAGGTCGAACATAATTGGAAATAAGGTCACAGTGAATCATCTCAACACATAATGTTTGTTGAAAATCAGGCCCAGAATTGAAACAAAAACGATGTTAACCTCAACAAAGATCAACTCCTTTTTCTGTATTATAAAATTAACACACAAATACAATGACTTTAATGACCCCTAATTATAATAAACAAACTTGCAAACCAAGTTAGGGGCTGTTTGATTACACTGACTCAGTAAGATCTGACTGAGTCAGAAGCTGACCCAGTTAGAAGTTCTGACTGGGTATGCGTCTGACTGAAACTTGGCTGTTTGATTCAGTATCTGACTAGAACCAAATCGATTCACACCACCGGAGTCACACCACCGGTCGGAACCACCACACCACCACCACTGTCACCATATACATTCCGACCACCACCACACCACCAAATCGATTCACACCACCACCACCGCAATCCACCGAACCACCACCAAATCGATTCACCAAATCAATTCACACCACCAAATGATTCACCAAATCGATTCACACCACCACCATCGCAATCCATCGAACCACCACCAAATCGATTCACACCAACAAATCAATTCACACACCAAATCGATTCACACCACCACCACCGCAATCCACCGAACCACCACCAAATCGCTGCTCCGGGGGTCGAATTGTTGGGGGGCGGCCGAGGGTTGGGGGTCGCTGCTCCGGGAGTCGGATTGTGGGGGGCGGCCGAGGGTTGAGGGTTGTGGAGGTGAAGGCTGGTCAGGTTGTGGAGGCTGGTCAACATATTTCTTTTTTAGGTCCGCGTCAGCAATGAGACCCGGTCAGCTAAGCACTTTCCCGAAATCAAACGGGCTGACCCGCTGACCGAGTCAGCCGGTCAGCCGGGTCAGCCCATAACAAACAGCCCCTTAACCTACAACTTAAATTAGGAAACCAAATTACAACTAAATCAACTAATTAATCAACCAAATCAAAGTAAATGAAGTAATCAAATCAGACTGAATAAACCATTTAATATGATTAACTAAACTAACCCTTTAACTATTAACATTGATAATGTTTGCTTTAGTTATTCAATGAAGTAAGTTGTTTTAAGTGTTATTTGGTACAGAAGGGGTAGCTATGATATTTTTTGTGTTTTTTTAAAGTATACGTATACACCACACTCACACATATATGTTATTATGAACTTTTAAAAGGATACATAAAACTCTCCAAAGTTATTCTAGAAAAAAAATTATTACTGAAATATTATAGCTACCTGGTCCACCCATTTACCACCTCCATGTATGGTTTAGACTAGTGTTTATGATTTTGACTTGAACTCTACCAATCTATCAGATCCTGTGTGATATTGCAAAAATGATGGGGAGTAACATTCTTGGAAGCTGGGCTGTACAAGTGTGTAAAAGTAACAACATAGCAAACCCAAAGATTGCAAAAAGTATAGTCACTCTAGCACTGTCATGTAGTCAAGCTCCAAATGATTTGATTGTTGCTCAAGAAATGGCAATGGAGCTAGCAGAAACAATGCGATCTCCATCAGAGAAATCTGAAATTTATGCTATCATAAACCATTCAACAGAAGGTGCTATAGCAACGGGACTTTTGCAGTTAGTTGAATCAGTTATTGTTGACATGGACCGACTTAGCATGAAGTTGAAGACATGCTTAGCTGGCGCTTATAAAGATGGAAAAAATAACTCGTATTTCACTTTAGAAGAGACTCTGTACCAGAGGGCTGCAGCTGTGGTTGAAGTGCTATCTTCTTTTGTGGTGATGAACCTCAAGGGTAACCAACTCCTTTTTGAATTATTTATAGGGTTTATACCATAAAGAAATTGTCACTTTATATGAAAAAGTCTCTTAGCTGAATTCTGGCAGTTAAAGTCTTTGAACTTGTTAAATTTACACAAGCATGTGGAACTAATGGCAAAATGACAGTTAGGGGCTGTTTGATTTGCTTCTGACCCGGTGACCCGGTCAGACATTTTGGCCGGTCAGCGTGTTTGATTCTCACTCTTTCGCGTCTGACCCGGTCCGACACCACTGACCCATGCATATTTTTCCCCTTACCCGGTCAATTTTGGAACAGCCCCTTACTCGATCTTCCCCTTCTGACCGTCCGAGACTTCATTTCAAACAACCCCTTACTCAAATAGCAAATACATTTTTGGACGACAGATTGACTTTTTTCTGTTGAAGAGGATGCCATGTAGACTCTTTTGTTGACCCTAAGAAACCAACATTTCGATACACCCTGACATAACTAGAAGTTATCCAAGTAAGCAAAAGAGTCTACGTGGCCTTCATGTTTGAAAAAGATGCCTATGAGGCGTCTATGTATGTGCTGAGTGTGCAAGTAACTGTTAATGACACAGGTTTATATAAGCCTTACAAGGACTTAAATAGCTCAAAAACTGGTTTAGTGATTTTTCTGCTGACATGGATGCAATGTAGACTCTTTTGTTAAACCAAACAAACTAACGTTTAGTATGCTATCCAAGTCTGCATTGGCACCCACGTCAACAATAAAGGCCTACGTGGCGTCTGAGTATGTGTTGATTGTGCAAGTAAATATACCATTTGTTTCACTTGTAAGGACTGAGTGCATCTGCAATTCAGTATATATAACAGGTTTGGGGACTTTGTTGCAAATTGGTTGAGGGATATTTTTTTATAAAATTAGAAAGCATGGTAATTATCGATGTTGTAAAAATGTTAAAGGCTTTATATAATGTCCAGATGCTCAAGCGGAACATTTACTAAGATTGGCGGCTAAGTTTTATAAAAACTTAGCTAGGATATCAAAGTTTCATATTGCGCCTAAAGGCTGCAAACAAATCTTACCCAGCCTCAAATGCCAGAAGCTTGTGGAAGTTACTTGCAAGCAGCTAACTGCTCCCTTGTACACATTTGTGGAATTCATGCAGAAGGTTTGAAATCATTTTATCCTTCATTTGAACACATAAATTTCTGCTTAAATAAACATATGATTGGCATCATATTTTAGGTATCATGTCTTCTCCCACTTCCAGTAAACTGGACAGTTTTTACTTTTCGATCATTACTTATAAACTTAATGATGATTCCCTCTCCTATGAATTTGACCTTAAATCAGCTGTTCATAGGCCATAGATTTCTGCTTGATTTAGAGTGAGTTTGAGACAGTTTATTTTCAAATTGATTGTTTGTAGTTGATCTAAAATTACAAGTTTACCCTATGAATATGACCTTAAATTGCATTTGCTGCTTGTTATCACAGATTAATGGTAACCGGCAAGAACATTGTAATTTGTAAATTGAAATTTGGTCAACTAAGAAAATGCTAAAAACTTGTAACATTTGTCAATTTCACCCGTTTCATATACAATTCAAGCAGCCTCTTTATTCTATATAAGCTTTGCCATCATCTCACCCCACTTAGACCCTATTGCATGAGTGAGTTTTTGTTGGGTAGGTTGGGTCCAAATGTTAACGCTATACTGACACTTGCAGGATCAAAAAGAAAGCAGAACAAGTAAAGGAAGAATGTTAAACAAGATCAAAAGGGAGAATAGATGCATCCCAGATTTGATATTTCAGATAGAAGACTATGAAAAATATCTGATCCTTCTTAGCAAAGCCACCAAAATCAACTTATTAAGGCATGCAAAGCGTAGCACTGCCAGAGATTTTAGAATTACCGACCCACAAAACATCCCCCAACAAGAAAATGGACCTAACCAGGAACCCTTACTTGACCCACAAGATACTACCCATCAAGAAGACATGCCTGACAAGGAACCCGATATGGACACCGAATCCACACCTCAAAATGATCTGGTCCAAGACTCTGATGATGGTGAAGCGGATGCATTATTATCACCTGATACAGGTACACCAATGGCTGTAGAGGATCCCGAGTCTTGTAGTGAAGATGAAAATGTAATTCCCAATTCAAAGAGAAGTCGAATTGTTTATGATTCAGAGGACGAAGCATAAAGATTATTTGTACAGGATTTTGATGGTGGTTTGTTTGTTATCAATACAACAATTAAGTTCAGTTTTTGATTCAGCAGTCATTGTGGTTATTTTCTTTTAACTTCTGCCACGTGTCATAACGTGACCTGGCAGTTTTCGTTACCATATCTTGACAGCTAATCGTGTTCATGTGGTAGGCTGCTTTCAATATCAACTTTGAAGTTGGTTGTATAACTGCCAACTAAGCTCCATGTGGCCACTAGGACAACTATGTGAGGTTGTAGAATCAAATTCAAGTAGCTGGTGAATGAGCTGGCAGGCTTGTTTCAACCAAATCTGAATGGAACTTTTCTACCAACCTACAATAAGAAGAATATTTTATCTCTAATATCTTTAAGTGGCTGAGTGCACAACTCATTTTACACCACCAAATATAACTTTTTGGGTAACAGTTCCTTTGAGGTTATTCAACCTTAACAATTTTAAAGGTGTTATAAACTGATAAAACCGACCAAACTCAAATTAACCGATTCAATTGGTTTAAGATTTACACGTTTGGTTCATAGTTTGAAACCTGAAAACATCGATGCAAAGCGAACAATACATTCACCTTTTTATTTTAGTCGCAGAATGTCTAATACTACAGTCTTTTATCAAATTATGAATTCAATACAAACTAATGATTTAAAAATAAGCTAAAAAACTAATTCAAACCACCGGACTTGAATCGTTTTGGCGACCCAACCAACCATCTGGATGAACTCATTCCCCAATCAAAGCAAATTGGTTGGTTTGCGGCTTGAGAGTTAGAGTTTTATAGATTCAATGTGTTTGTTTCATGGTTTGGAGCTTGAAACTATCCAAACACTTTATTATTTTAACTTAATCCTTAGAACTGACATTCAGTTATTTGTATTCATATATACATAAGCCATTTTTATATAAGAAAACCACATAAACCACTAAACCGAGTAGTCATGTTCGGTCTGTACAACCCAACCAACTCAGCCGCTTGGTTTGCGGCTTCTCAAAACCACAGTTATCAATTTCCAAACCGGTCAAAGAAGAGTACAAGACTGTGAATACACCAACTGTAAAAGGGTTTGCATCTAATGGCATTATGTTTTCATTCACATTTGTTCCTAATTGGTCAAGAAAACAATGTTTCAAAATCTTTTCTTCAAGTGAAAAGATCAGGAAGAGAAACAAGAAGCAAATATTATCAATTGTAATCAACCATAGCTACAAGATCATATAAACTCTGCTATATATGCACTCCTTCCCACAGTCGAACAGCAATCGACAGCAAAGTTGCAGACTTCTAATGAAGAACCAACAGTTCTTGCAATATCTGCCATTTGGGTGTTTGATAAGCAACCTGTTTACCTTTCATCTTTCTACCAATCTAACAAATTAAACCTGCAAATCAAATCACTTTTCATTTTGTAAAATAATCCTGCAACTACTTCTTATTCATCTGCTTCCGGTAAATCAAAAGGGAAGAACACCAACAAAATTGGATGAACGAACTCGAGAGTCTAGACAACAATTTGTAATCAAACTCCAATCAAGAACATGTAAGAACAAATTATCCTGAACATGTTTCATAGTCATCAATAAAGGGTCATAGTTATTAACTTATTATCAAATTTATCTACACAGTAGCATCAAATTCACCACAAAAACTCAATTCAAGCAGCGAACAGACGAATGGATAGAACAATAGATCACAGATCACAGATCACGAACCCTAACTACAAACCCTATATCATACCTCATAACCACCACAATTCACCTTCATCATCACCTCTATCCAACAATTCAATCACCACCATCATCATGCAGATCCGACGCCTGAACCCGATTACCATGAGCCCCCACCGTCACCGACGACTTACTCGCCACCGTATCAACCACCGTCGCCGACGACATCTCCATCTGACAGATCCTCACCGCCCCAAACAACCGCTCCGGCAGCTCCTCCTCCTCCTGCGCCTCCACCACAAACCCCATATCAATCGTCACCGCCGTCACACACCCCAACGCCAAATGCAAAATCGCCGTAGCGATCTTCGAGCTACCGATATCAACGTCAATCTCTAGGTAATTAGGGCCACTATGATAGTGACAATTTAGGGCTTTTCCGAGCAAACAAGCGGAGTAGTTACCTACTGCAGCTTTCACAATCCACGGTCCCTTGACGATCCGGTTCACGATTTTGAACCGCTGGTTGCGGAACGAGTCGTCGCCGTGGATGAACCGGTGGAGGAGCGAACCGGCGGGGATCGGTTCGTCGGTTGCGAAGTAGAAAACCGCACTGTAACAGTCTCTACCTGGAACCTGTAGATTAACAGCGATGACGAACGTTTTCTTCGTGGTGTGGTTGTTGCCTTTCGACTGATGCTTCCGCAGCGCGTGCATCACACGGTTGTCGGCGCGTGAGAGGACGTGGTCGAGTTTGGAGGTTGATCGGAGCCAATCGACGCCGGCGGGGCGGAGGAGCCACGGTCCGGAGGGGGATTTGTGCTTTTTGGTGAAGTAGTTACGGCCGCGGAGGGAGAAGAGGTCGCCGGGAGGTGACGCCCAGCCGTTGGATCCGGTGTCGAGGTCTACGAGCTTTAGGGATCCGCCGTTGATGGCTTCTTGCCGCCAGTCTCCGTCGTCGTTGTCGCCGGAGACGGCGGACGGAGGTGAGGTTTGACGGTTTGTGGAACACATGGTCTGTGGTGGTGGTGGTGGTGACGGTGGCGGTGGTGGTGGTGGTGGCGGTGGTGGTGGTGGTGGTGGTGGTGGTGGTGGCGGTGGTGGAGCACCGCCGTGAATTAGGAGTTGTGGACTTTGTAAGGGGAAGCGATTTTGTCAAGTCGCGTGATCTGCCGACTGATGAGGTTTGACGTTTTATAAATATGTACTGTTGATAAAGTTTGTTCATGACATAAAATATTATAAACATGTGCTATTACGTATTTAAATACTCACATCATTTTTTTATTTTTATCTTTCTAACTATACTAATAATAATAATTATTATTATTTTAATTAAATAATATTTGTTATTATTTTTTCTATGTATTACACTCACATCTATTTTTAAAAATATTAAAAAAATTATAAGGATTGAACTATCGTTTCTTAAATTAACAGATGAAAAATAATATTTTTTTTTTATTCTACTCATAACCACTAACAACAATTCAATAAAATATAAGGATTTCACTCAAATAATTTTTAACAACAATTCAATAAAATATAAGGATTTCCCTCAAATAATTTTAAAAAACCTACTGTGAATATTACATGTGTTTTTTTTTAAGTTGTAAGATTATACATATATATTTTTTAATATTATGGTTTAAAGGAATTTTATATTACATATTAAAACTTGTGTTTATAAAAATATTTAACTTTATTAGTTTAGAAGAGGTATATGTTATTTCTCTTAGAATTAATTATAAAAATAATCAAATGAAACGGTTTTTTGTGTGTGTAAAAAATATGTAATTTTATAAGTTTATGCAGTGATTTATGTAATCCTGTTGTAAATATATGTAAGATGAATCAATAAAATAATTTTTTCTTTAAAAGAGTTAGGATATATTTTTAGTGATTGATTGAATTAAGCTAATGATCAAAATTGGCATCGCATGTTATTGTGATTAATCTCAACAAAATCTAGCTGGATTTTTTTAATCAAGTAACTTTATAAATTTATTTACTTTAAGAAAACACATATCATAACTCTATCAGTTTATTATTTTTATTTGAATTGTGTCATATGGGGATGAACACCCTCAAATTAGTTTAATGACATTTAGAATCCTCTCACGTCATCTTGAGGATGAACACCCTCGAATTAGTTCAACAACAACCGGAGTCCAATCATGTAATCTAATGTTGAACACCCTTCAATGTGTTCAATAATATCCTACCATTAGATGCCTTAATGAGCTTATGGCCAATTATGTATCACATATGAAGTCTCACCTAACCACGATTATTTACACTTTAATATTGTATACACAACTCAATATGTGAGATGATCTTCTATATTCATGATTGAATAAGACTACGACTCTTAGTAAGTGATGATTACAAGACCAGCTAACTTTCCGTACAATCAAGTATGATACTTATATCTCACAAGCAATGTATTACGACACGTTTATCAACATAAAATAAGTAAATCATATGAAACTTGATGTAAAATCATTGATGCATATATCAAACGATACAATCCAAACTATGTAATAAAACTAAAGTATCTTGAACAACCTACCACACGCATACATAACTAAAAGTCACAAGCAATAAAGATCTTTCAATTTGACAATTAAACCGAGTTACCCTAATCAATGGTGATCCGGACCAAACCCATCTAGACCAGGTGTCAACATTTGACTAATTGAGGTAATATCTACTAATGTTTTATGTAGGGTCACCCATGATTAATCAAGCAATTACAACTTGAACAAATATACAAGACAAGGATGGGTATGAGTCTAGTATAATACAATTGATCACTTGGTATTAATTGCTTTAATCTTTTATTGGAAATTGTCTTAAATGCAGATATGATTGAAGTCGAAAAATATAAAATTATTACAATTGTGTCAATATAAAAATGTATGCAAAATATGTGCTAAACAGTTACGTATTTACATAAACAAATATAAAATATTATATAAGATATAAAATATTTATTTTCATAAATACAACGTCCACCCAAATAACTATTGATAGCAACAATTAAAGCTTTTCTTAAAATGTTAAGTTTTAGAGGCCTAGACGTTTATATCGACACGATGGTTTAACTAACCAAGTTCTTGTTGATGTTCAATAGAATAACAAAATTGATCCGGAATTCTCAATAGTATTTTAGATTAAATTTTTGCCTCTTTATAAACCACTTATATTTGGAATCAACTTGACTATTGGTTAGTAGAGGAGTAAAAGAATCGAGCCACTCGAGCTCTGTTTTCTAAAATATCAAATCAAGGCGTTGAACCGATTTTAAACAACCTTAAGCCTATATCAGAACTCATTACTAAATGAGCATGAACCCCAGTTTCACATACTCGGCGTGCTAATCTAAACGACTATTTATTTATATAAGATAATGTTTTGATATATAGAATAAATAATCACATAACATATATTATCATATATAAAATTATTATATATGTATATATATTATGTTTCATACAAAATAATTATTAAAAATATATATTCAAAAATAATTCTAAATTGATACATAAAATGAGTTAAGTCCAGGCTTATTCACGAGTCGAGCTTAAAATTAGACATAAAGCTCAAAACACTCTTGAATTAAAAGGTGGGAACTCGACCTTTACACGAAATCATTAGAGTAAAGAAATGAAAAAGAAATGTTCCCTTTTTTAATAAAGTATACACATATAACTATATATAAGATGAAATCATCATCTACAAATCTAATAATGACAAAACTTGTGATGTTGGCATGGCTTGTAGCAATATCTTGATTATTCATACCCCACATGGGTGATGAGACTACAGCCAATTTCACGGGTGATGAGCTAGTCGTTTAGTGTATGATAATGACGTTTTATTTTATTGTTGTAGAAGCATTATGTATATGACTAAACAATAATAATAATCAAGATTAAAAAAACAAAGAAAGGACATAAAATTTGTTTAGCATATCCATCCAAACACATAGACACAAATATAATGACATCAATAAAATATGTAACTAGAAAAATAAACGCATGGTATATTTTAAAGATAAAAATAAAAATCATGTTCGTTGATTAATTAATATATTATATATGTATGAATACGATAAAAGGAAAAAGTGCATGGGCAAAATAAAATAAACGAAGGGACAACATGGACATGAGGGTCAAATTATGTAGGCCGACCACCAACCGACTAACCGACCGTGGTTAAAGCGATTCATTTTTCAACAATTTAAGGGCGTTTTGAGCGGCTTTTACAACATTATTATTACAATCTAAAGGTATTTAGACACATCTACAATTACGATCTTGGTTTTAAAAAGCGAGAAGCGCACCGAGGCGACAAGGTCTAAAACCGAAGCGCAAAAGCGGAGGGCTTTTCGTACGCGAAGCGCTAAGTGTTTATATAATTTTTTTAATATAATCCTATAGGTTTTTAACATCCCCACCCAAAATATAACTATAAATAATGCTTATATATGCTTTAATGTATAAATTACATGTATGTATAACTTCTTTAGCAACACTTATAGCATTTTTAAGCAAAAAAACACCTCCTGTACAAGAAGCGCGCGCCTCAGGGGGATTTTTCCCCAAAAAATCGCGCTTTTCTTGCGCTTCTTGTACAGCGTGCGCTTTGTGTTACAAAAAGCCCCACACCTCGCCTCAAGAGTCGCCTTGCGCCTAGGCGCGCCTCAGGCGTGCTTTTTTAAACCAAGATTACGATGGTAATACTATGGTAAATCTAGAAAACTTTTTATTACTCTCTGGTCCTTTTTTTTTGTTGGTGAACCCTCTTCCATTGATCCATCGTCATTAAAACCCAACCCTCCTTTTCTCGACCCACTGTCATTGTCTCCATTCTCGACCACTGTCCTTGATCCTTTGCAATCATTCATGTTAGGAGTCTCGAACGCTCAAAGTTATGCAATCTAGGATTTTCAAGAGATACCCAATTTGATGTCTCGACCCAAACAAGCAATCAGTGGTGAAATTTTGTTAAACATAGTAACGTAATAAAATGGACAGAGTGGATGGATATACTCGTTGACCAATTATGCAGATTGGTTGAATAAATGGCTAGAAATGCATTGTCGTTAGTACAAAATCATGTATTTCTGACTCTATGAAATATTGACCCCGATAACCAATACATTAATTTTTCTCGTGGGGTGAAACCATTATTATTTTATAAGGTGTAATGATCCTTGGTTGGTACCATAAGAGATTTTGTTGATGGTACTGCTTTAATGACATAAAGATTAGCTTTGTGATTGTCGTTATGCCACCAAGAACCCATTGTTGCAATCACTTGAAGAAAACACGTGTAAAAACCTAAACGGTGCTCCCACCACCATCAATCCATGAATAGAGGGCCCTAACACTCCTATGCCTCGACCCTCCACCATCGACATCAAGTGTTTTCATTTCAGACCATGGTCGACATGAAATGAATATAAAGAACACAAGGGGTGAGTTGGTGGTTTATAAATGATAAGTTTTGGGAGAGAAGTTGGGGTAATATTTCAACAAAGTACATGGAGTGGGGTAGTCATTTTACATAACTTTGACATAATTTTTTTTAACTCGAGTTAGTGTTACCCCCAAACATGTTAAAAATCAAACACATTGAAGATGAAATCCATGTGCACCTACAAACATACGTTTTAAAATATAAACTATAAAATGATACAATATGAAGTTATAAATGAAAATATATTAACGAAATCGTTACGCGTGAAATAAAAACTTATTTGTTAAACCAGTAAGTTTATGTGTCAAAACTTTCGATGAGTGTATAGTTATAAATAATTAATCTCGTTTGTGAAACATTGTAAAAGCATTAATATTAAAACTCATGAAATCTATAATACGAAGTTAATAGTTTTTACATATTGACCAAAAAATTCAGCTCGAATGTGGTTTATCTTTATACATTAATCAAACTGCCCCAAAAGATGCTAGAATACCAAAGCTCATCCTTAAAGTACTGTCACGAAGATAAAAAAAGTAGTTTTATCACCTTTTATTGGTCTAGCAGTACCATAGTTAAATGTAAAACCATGTCTTGCCACTTATACATGACTATATATACATTTTATTTTAATATATCGGCAAGATATATCTCGTGTCCAGTTAGAAGATTGAGCTAGGTAAAACTAATACTTTCATACATATATGGTACATAAGATACGATGTTATGTATTATTAATCCATCAAAAGAAGTTTGATCAGTCATGTAGATAAAGAGAACAAAAAATGCCATCGTGATTTTTGTAGTATATGTTTACAGAAGGAGGCGTTAGAAGTCTCACATGAAGATCACACAACATTGATCAACATAAGAAACTGTACATTGAATCTCACGTGACAAATCATTGATTACAAAAGTTTAGAGCAACCAAAAGATTGACATTTTTAAATGAGGGCGAACAATATACATGTACTTTTTTCCATCAACTAAGTTATGTCTTATTAGAATTTTCTTGGTATTAAAAGAAGAAATTACGTTTTGGACTATTTTTCGGTAAGTATTCTTTTATTTCATTAAATTATCTTAGGAATTTATGAGTGTGTATTATGTATGATTATAATCAAAAGGCATATATACAATCATTTCTCTTATTTATGATTTCACGTCACTTCTATATAATCTGTACATACACATATACATATTATATATGTATTAGATGAGAATCCTCTCTAGTAAAAAAGTCTGTGTTACTATTAGGCCAATTTCTCGAAACAAAAACATGTATTTGTTTATCATGTCTAAATCATTTATTAAGTCTTAAAAATTTAACATTTAACCAAATCATTGCCTACCCATATTCACAGTCCTTTTTTATCAAATTCACTAGCTTTAGTAAACCCGTGTATTACACGGTTTAAATAAATAAAATATTAATATAATAAATTTATTAATTAAACAATGATATTCTAAGATATGATATGACTGAAATAAAAAAACGGTAATATCAACTTTTTAAAATTTTGTTTTTAAATTTCTTTTATTGAAAATAAATATTTTGTTTTAAAACAAACCGTATTAAAAATGTCATTTATAAAAGTTTTCTTATTACAACTCCCAAATTTGATAATTTAAAAATATCAATTTATTTAGATATAACCTTAATAAAAAGATTTCTTTCTTAGTTTATTAATTATTAAAAAATATTAAAATAATATTATTAGTAATTAAGGTAATTATTTAATAGGAGAGATAGACGGGAAAATTTTGATGAGAATGATTGTAGTGCTGACACGTGTCATCCCAATGATTGTGGTGCTGACACGTGACACCACATTTACCCTTTTATTAGAATAGGAAGATTCTCAATTAAAACATTCATTAATCAAAGGCCACTAGCCCGCTGCTATCTAGTGATAGTTTGTTCTTGATATCTTTAGATATCTAAGTTTAAAGTTTATATCTAACTCAATAATAGTGAGTTTTCTCGTAATTTCAGATGAATCCTGTCTGAAGCATTAAAATGAATGATTAATATTGCATTTTATTAAGACTTAGCGGCTGTTTGACAATTTCTAAATAATTAAGTGCTGAACCAATAAGATGTCTAAATCATTAAGTGCTGAAACATTAAGAGATCTGAACCATTAAGAACTACTATATCGTTTAACTATTAAAAAACAAATGTCTGACCAATTTAGATAAGAAATCTTAACCATTCAACATTAGTATAATGCTTAACAATTCAAAGATAAATGTCTGAACCATTCAGACATTTTCTCACGAAACAAACAGTATAAACCATTAAATGCCGAACCATTTTGACATTTAAACTATTAAAAGACTCAAACAAACCGCCCAATGCAATAATTAATTTCAAACGTTCTTAAAAAATTAAACAAAAAAAAAAAGGCTAAATCAGGAAGAAATAGTGGTGGTGTACACCCAAAAAAGTTCGAAAACACCTCCACACGCTCTTGCCCATTCACTGGTCTGAATTTCGCAGAGATGAGTGAAGAGGTGAAGAGATCTTCGTCGGCGGATGATCGGAAAACCACCGCATCGGCGTTATCGACGTCTACCTCCGGCAACCGAAAAGTCGTAATCAAAAGTGCCGACATGAAGGAAGAAATGCAGAACGAAGCCGTGAATATCGCCATTTCCGTAATCAATCCACCTTCCTCTTGTTGATTCATTGTGTTCTTATCGATGCTTGAATCCGTGACCTCACAGTTCGTTTCTCGTTACTTCAATCTGTATGAATTTACTCGTTTGTATAATCGGAGTTCGGTTGTGTTTGTGCAGGCGTTTGAGAATTGCAGCGTGGAGAAGGATGTTGCGGAGCAGATAAAGAAGGAATTTGATAAGAATCATGGACCTACTTGGCACTGTATAGTCGGCAAAAACTTTGGTAATCTCTAATTTTGTTAGAATTCGTGATTCGTTTTATGACGAGCTCACAGTGATATTGGATATTAATTAGATTTTATGGACACTTGCGTATAACCTTTTTGTTGATCTGTTTTTGCTTGAGTTATCATGCTTTCAGATGTTTGTTCAGTGAGTATTGTTGATGGTAGTTTGATTTTGATTTTGAAATCTAGATCTATTAATCTAGGCTGAAATCAGTGACTTGAAAAGTTTCGATTGTGGAGTTTATGAATGTGGTGCAAAATAGTGTATGATGTATGTGATTCTGCTGTGATTATGCATTTGTGCAAGGAAAGAAATTAATAAAAGGAATGAAATGTGCAGAGATTGTTATAATTTTGATCGAGTTTGTCATCACCACTCTATGCAGTGATTTAGATCCAAATTCACAATTTCTGTCACAAACATTGTCTTTGATTTGCTGTGTTGATCGTGTGAAGATGGATTAAACTATGCATATGTATATATGTAACATGCTTTCTAATTGAGCTCTGTTGAAATTAGGTAGATATGCTATGAAGTTATTGTGCATTACCTCACAAACAACCAATATATACACAAAATTTACATAAACCTATACATGTGTATGCAAACACCCAGATGTCTAGTAGTGGTTTCTGTATGTGTGTAAAATCAGCAAGTATCCTAATCCATGCCACTGGAATTGTTTACATGCAACTTATTGGGGAGTTTGTGTTCTGATGCTATTTCTTGAATATGAACATTAGAAGGTAAAAACAATTAAGAGGTAAAATAATAACATTTGTATCATGTTAGTGCTTATAGGATATGATGTGTGTGTATCAATATATCACATCTTTGCTTGGTGCATTAGACAATAAGTTAACATGACAACTTGTTACTAGTCATATATGATTTTGATCAAGTTGAAGGTTAATTTAGTCTTAATCCACAATTGACATGACCACTACTAGTTAATTGGGCATTCAGATAATAGATATTTTCATCCTTTTTAGTCAGCTTAGAAATCTCAGTTATAAACCTTGTTCATAGTTGAAACATATCCACCATTATGTCTCTTTCCGTTGTATAATTCCATTGGAGATTCATACGCACTTAATTTTTAGGCTGTATACTTGCACCAGTCTTGAGTAAGCAATGGTAATTGGATGCTAGAAGTAGAGTCCATATACAGAAACTGTTAAATCATGAAAATTTAAATGATACTGTTACAGTGCTAAGCCAGTTACGAAAATCCTAATACCTTATGATAGTGTTTATAAAGTTGGGTTTCTGGGAGAACCAAAATGAGGATAACATAAACATACTTTGAACAAGTCAAATACCAAGAAACTTGATTAAGCATGTGCTATATGAATAAGCTTTATGCCTTAATATTAGATCAAAGACATCATAAATTGTTCTGTCTTATAATCATGTCACAAAAGATCAAAGTTGAAGAGTTATTTTTGATTGTCTTAAAATACATAGGAATTGGAAAACTTCAATACCATGATGTTAGTATATCTTAAAAAGATGGAAATCAAAAAGCTCATTAAGTTTTGGAGGAACTAGAAGCCAAATGACTCGATTAGTTTGGGTGAGAGAGGTCTTACTTAGGATGGGGAGCAATTTACAGAAATACTCTGTACATATACACCATGAAAAATTGACCCCTTTTACTTGTTAACAGTTGACTCATGGAAGTTGGTTGTTAATATCATGTGGCAAATTGTGTTAAGGATTTTGTACTTCATGCATAGAAAGTGGTTGTTTACTCATCCACTTACACTTTAGCTGATCATATCTAATCGTAATTTGCTTTTAAAGATTTTTGTTTCTTGGTTCTTAGAAACCACTTAATACTTAGGATTCTTCATAGTTTTGATCCTCAAATGCTGTTATTGCATGCTATATAATTTACTCTAGTTCATAACTCAATGTGACAACTATAGATATCGCATGCTATGGTTCTAATGCTTTCCATTGGAATCGATTAGATTTGTTTCAAGAGCCATCTTTTTTGTTAGGAAAACAATATTATACCATGCCACCATGTGTGCATACCTTAAACCCATTTTAGCGTCGAAATATTCTGAATCTGCACATGTTTCGTCGATTACATTTGATACCCAACTTCGCAAATCACTCTTTACATATCCTTGAGCAAACAAAAACTCACATATTTTCATGTTTGTGTTACTGTCCATGCATAGAGGCAGACAAAGATTTATGCACTACCACACAACCACAAATGTAGAGTGTAGACAATTTAATACTAAGCCCTTGAATGTTTGGTGATTGTGAGTCCTAAAAACCTAATTACTTGATGTGAACTGTGAAGAGATTGATGGAGGTAAGTAGGTAACACATGTAAACAAATAACAACATAACGTATGGTTTCCATTTTGCAGGGTCTTACGTGACTCATGAGACAAACCACTTTGTTTATTTCTATTTGGAATCGAAGGCGGTGTTGCTGTTCAAGTCTGGTTGAGCATGCTATATACTTCTGCTGCTGCTGGAGGGGTAGTGCTTACATATGTGTATGTATTCTATAAACCAGTAGACGGTGACTATGCTCATTATGTATTTAGACGTGTGTTTTGTGTACTTGTAGATATATTTGTTGGATGATATGGTATGATTTGAAACATTGTGTTTTGTTTGAATCAAAATTTAAAATCTCGAGCTCAGTTTTTTTAGCTTAACAGGACTTAGAGCTTGGCTCGTTTAGCTTAACAAAACTCGAGCTTGTTTTGAGCTTTATATTTAGAGCTCCAGCTTGGCTTGTTTATTATTTATTAACTATTTATCTATATACATGTATATTTATTTTTACATATTTGTAAAACTTTATATTTATAAAATTAGTTTTAGTATAGAATATATATTATTATATTACATAAAAATAAAAATTATATTTCTATAAATAATATACTCGCTTAAGCTTGTTTTTTTAGTTGAGCTCGGTATATTAAGTTTTGGCTCGAGGTGTTGATTAAACCAACTCGTATTTAGGCTTGAGCTTAGGCTTGTCTGCTAAACATGCTTAATTCTAGGCTCATGGTTGGATTCTAGCTTGACTTAATTTGAGCTTCTAGTGAACTGAATTCAAGTAGTTCATAAGTAACTTGACTCGTCAAACACTCCGAATTCTAGTGATAAACGAGGTTCATGCAAATCCTCTATTTTATGGAACTAACAAACTCTTCTTTAACGAAAGGCAACCCCCATCCGTCTACAAAAAATATCGATAAAAAGAAAAAAAAACATAATGTCTTAATTCTAGACAAATGATTGTGTTTCACAGGGGTAGCTTCTTAAATATTTACAAAAGTCGTTGAAAGATTTTTTCCCCTTTCTAACTGTTATTACTTGTTTTAATGTTGACTTTTTTTTTCATATGTTATTTTTTTTATTATTTTTATAAATCAAGTGGCCTAGTTTTTTGCGGGTCGAATTCCCTAGGCACCATCGTTATCATCTTTGTGTTTTCTCTTGACGTGGTCCTGACGTGGTGAATATTCATCTGGTTTCACCGTTTCTTCATACACATCATCACCTCCACTGCCAAGCACCACCGTTCATCTTTCTTCCCCGGTTCCTCCCCATGGGACGACTCCCACTACCCTAATGGGGGCTACAACGCCCCCTTCTCTCCTCTAAGATATAGACGCTCGATCTACCTGCTTAGATTTTTTCAGTTTTCCACATACATTGTCGGACACCCGCTCATTCTCTTCTCCCATTCTCATAGTTCTTATAGCGCTTGTGTGAATGGATGCACGGTGCACCCTCTTCCTCTCTCTTTCACATTAAACCGGGTGTCCTTTGCATATCTATCATGACCCTTACCTTAAAGCATTGGCGGAGCATAGTTGGGACCGGGGGGTGCCCCCCCCCCCTCTCTTTTTTTCGTCGGTAGTGTCAAACTTTAGTCCGGTAGTATAAATTTTTATATAAAACTCGAGTTCGCCCCCCTAAAAAATAATTTCGCCTCCGCCCCCCTTACGGGAGTGTTCAAGCTCCGCCACTTCCTTAAAAGTTCTCTTATTATTTCATGATTTTATCCCCAAACAAAATACATTTTCACAGAGAGCCGATAACGTTGGTCAAAACATCTAGAATACTTAAAGCAAGGCACAAAGTCACAAACTCACAATTGACAATTCACAAAGCCACAAATTCCTTTTTACTGGGCCGAGTCTCTTTATATTGGGCTCAATTTCAATTGTTTCAACAGTCCGTTTTCTCTTTCATCGAACACTGTAAAACAAACAAAAAGGAATTTGGTACCAGTTAAACATCCATCTGATCCCGCCATTAAATCCAAAATCATCGTGTTGTTGGAGCATTCTAGTATCTCAAAATGCAGAAATTCAAGTTCTTCAATGGCTAAACGAAGGCAGATTGAGTTGATTTTGCGTATTTACCAAATCTCTCAAGGTATAAGTTATTATTAATGCTCTGTTTCAGTTCTGGATGATAAAACTCTTGAGTAACGTTTCATATGATTGATAATTTCTTATTAGAAGAAGAAATGGTGAATCGGTTTTTATCAATTTATGTTATATATCTGTTCTGCTTGCCGATTGACAGATTATTGATATTTACGCAGTTTGATGATGAATTTTGAAGATGTTATTAGGTTGAAAATTGCACCATATATATGTTCATAGTTATTCTCACTAATGTACAAATTCAGATCACGTAGATCCTTACAATACATGTTCTGGACTCCAGTTTAGGTTATTCAGTAAGAGAGGATGAAAGGGACCAGTATATATGTACTCCAATAGCTATTGATCTACTTGTATGATAATATTATAAACTTAGATGGAATTAGGTTTCTATCCTGTGGCAGCAATAGATATTCATGGCATCATCTAAGTAATCAACTCTGCACTCTTTTATTCTAATCAGTTATATTTAGTTTTGGATATAGAATATCTCATATTTTTACGAATTTCAAGATGAAGAAGCCAAACTAGATGTGACATAATTTATGAAGAGACGAATCAGAATAGGAATGACAAACACTAACCGTCTAACTGTTATCACAGTAGGAGTTTTGTTTGTATATTAAATGCAGTACCTTCTATAGACAGCCTATCTGTGTCACTACACATGTGTTTCTCTCCTTTTCCCTTTTCTTTATGTTGTTAAGTTGAGGTAATTAATTTGCTTGTAGCCTTCTGTTGTTTTGATTGCAAGACTATAAGTCGGGCACTAAAATGTAGTTTCAGTTTATTCTTTTTTCACAGGGGTTCAGTTATAATAAATTAGAAAAGATTTAGTGGTTTAATTGTGCAAAATAGAAGAGCATTTTCACCTTATTTTACCAATAACAGCAACATACTTCAAATTTATCAGAAGTAGCAGCAGACATTCATCTTCTTTTACCAATCATAGCGTCGTAGCGATATACTTTCATTTCTTTAACCAATAACTGCAATGTAGTTTACCTTATGTTTGCAATATCATGTAAAAAATAAAAATAGGGAAGTATGTTGCTATATTTTGGTAATTTTAAACTACATTGTTATTATTGGTAAAATGTGGAAGTACGCTGATATTTTGCTCAATTATCCAAATAAGACTCTTTTATCCCTTTTGTGAAACCAAAATTCATATTGCTATGAAATAAAATGAGAGAGATGGGTAGGAAGGATTAGTACAAACCACAATGCATACCATATATGTATAACCAAAGAAATATTAAGACAGATTCCAATTTCTGTACATAAATGTGTATTAACTAAATAAACCCAATACCTTGCTCACATTCCATAATATGATACTCACTGCTTCTTCTCACCAACTGTCTTGCATTCAGTGATTCTTTCTCCCAATCTGTCCTGTATATCACAGTCATGATCGATAGAACACATGCCACCTGCGCTGCTAACAGCCCATAACACAACCCCAAGAACCCTAATCTCCACACGAAAGCTAAAATTATGGCTATGGGTGTACCCACCAAGTAAAATGAACATAAATTAATTCTTGCACCAATATATGGCCTTGCACTTCCACGAAGAACACCAGAACACGTGGTTTGTGGGCAATTTGCCAGCTCACATACTCCAATTATGGGTAGAGCAGCCATTGTTAACTCCAATACTTCACTATCATTTGTGAACACTTTCCCCCATGCTTCTCCTCCAAATGTAATCCCCAACAACCCAAAAGCAGAAGTTAAAAGTGCCAGCCCAATCGCCACTAGTGTTGCTAGACGGGCCCGGCCTGGTTCTCCTGCCCCAAGTTCATGCCCAACTCGGGTCGATATGGACATGCTAAGTGCTGATGGCAATGTGTACATTAAAGAGGTTGTTTGAATTACTATAGCAGATGTAGCTAAAGCAATGTATGGTTTATGAAGATAACCACTTAAAAATGTCATTAATTCATACCACCACCATTCAGAACAAACTGCTAAGCAGCTAGAAACTGCAAGCCGAAGTAGCACACCCCACCCTTCCCCTAGTGACTCTTGTTCAGACCATGGTTCTGACTTGTGGGTATGAGTGAAAAACATGTAGGCAAGAATGAAAACTGATGTACTTAAGTTGGTGATAATTGTTGAGAGTGCAATCCCTTGAAGCCCTAGGTTAAAGGTGAAGGCTAAAGTGTTGGTGATTGGAAAATGTAAAAGTGCTGATAATAAACTACACCACATTAATGGCCATGTTTTGCCATTGGTTCTTAAATATATGCGTAAAGGGTTTAAAATGCAATTAACAATAAGATCAGGGGCTGCATATCGACAATATAAACTAGCAATGTGTGTTATTTCAGGGTCCTGGTGTAGTTTAAGCATGATTGGCTCAAGGTTGACCCATAGAATACCAATGGGTAATGATGCAAATAATAACATGAGAATGGTTCTTTGTAGGGTTAGGTTAACCATAGGTAAATTTCTTGAACCAAAAGCCTGGCTGCAAAGTGGCTCCATGCCCATAGCTAACCCAGATAGAACCGAGTAGCCGGTTATGTTTGTGAATCCAATGGCTAATGCACCTCCTGCTAGCTCAAGTCTCCCTAGCCTTCCCATGCATGCAACTGAAGTCATGTTCTTCAGATAACTCACCAACCCCATGGTGAAAAGTGGGAAACCAATGGATGACATCATCTTCATTTCCTCCAGTACCTACCACAAGTACATAAAATCTGATTGTTTATAAATGTGTTTTTTTAAACAGTATGGATAAAAGCTGCTTACCATGGGAACAATGAGATTAATTTGAGTGTAGTCTGGCATGATTTGCTAGTATGTGATGGAAGTATAGGTTTGATTCACAACATTGAAGTCTTCAAGCATATATAATATTATAATATTAATATATAGACTCACATAAAAGTGTAATGAGAGAGATAGAGGACAGATGCAGAGTTGTCAGTGTCTATAAAGAATTTGGCATGGTTTTATAGTGGTGAAAGGTGGTGGGGATCCCTTAGATGTCGAAGCTCCAGGACACATATTTTAGAAGCTAAAATGTATTTAGACAATATAAAGATTAGTAAAAAATTTCATTAACACATGACATATACATGCACATATACATATTGTGGAATCTGAATTTCTTCTTTTTCAAATGTGCTATGTTGGTGTGTTACCAGATGCATGTGACCAGCTTCAATTATATAGCGTGGATAATGTGCTATTTAATAATTGTATTTATAAAATAAAAATGTGTTGTTTATTTCAAGGACCACTACTGAAGTTGCATTTAGTAATGAAAACATGTCACATCTTCTTGTTGTTGAGTAGCATAAATGGCTTAAAGTGATGAAGAAGTTGGGAGTTGGGTTTAGGTCCATGTCATAGTAACCAGACATTTTTTCACCATGTTATCTCTGATATGTTTTACTTGATTGGCATCAAAAGTTAAAAAAAACTTCTGTTTTCATAACATGTTATGAACATGTATGTATGTTCATGATATGTTCATTCATATACATGCACAGTTTTGACTCTTTCTCACTCTGTTTTGTGCTTATGACTTTAATTATCGAGTTCATTCTCTTATAACTTATTCTATTATGAATTTTATATCCCCGTTTGGTATACCTTTGTCTTTAATTCTTTGTGTGCGCATGCACATGAGTAGTTGACAATCACCCAAAATATAATAAATCATCTGAACTTAATATCTCCTAGCTAAATGTAAACGAAAAACCATGCATATGGATTTGGTTACAACCTAAGGCAAATCAATTGTCATTAATAGAACTTAGGATGCTGATTATTTTTATATTTTTAAACTTTTAAGGAAATACATGGAGATATTACACCATCCAACTATATCCTATCAAAAAAACTCTAATGATATCGTTGGTTAGACAAACCACAACCATCTTCAATAATCTAACTCTTTTTGTGGCTTTTTGTCTCAAAGATTCATTAGAATTATAATATGTTAATTGAATACCTTTAATGTCCTTAAAGTGGAATGATATCTTATAACAACCACTATTTGCAACCTAAGTATCTCACTCACATTAACCACAAAACTTGCATCCGCATCCCACATTTCGTCTTTTTTCTTTCACATCGTTTTCTAAATTTTCAAATTTCTTTTCAATACAAGATCATGTGGTGAAATGATGATTTCAGGTGTATTTATGGCTAACAGGATTATTAACCAAAAACTACATGTAGAGATTAGCTGTCGACATTATCTTGTCTTACCTTAAAAAGCCTAATATTTTAGGATGTCCTACGGAAACTGAAACATTTCTGTTATAGGAAAGCTCTTAACTTACATTTACTTGTGTTTTTCTTATTACTGATGTCATTGGTTCTGTCCAGAAGATAATCAAACATTGTAATCTTATGATACAGATGGAGTACTTTATTTATGTGCTTTATATATTAGATTTTAATATATTGCATTTTAATTTTAAAAGCTAGGCACTCATCATCATCGCGTATAGTGGACGACATGACACTAGGTGGCTGTTTGTTACCGCCATGACAAGCATGATCTGAAGTGAAATAGTCCACAAGCATATTTTGCTACCAGAGAGCGTCTTCAGGTGAACAGCTGTAGGTGATCCCACATCCTTTTATTGTTACTGATTATTATATTTTTTGGTGAAAAAAAATATGATCTCTTTTAGAAGCTAGCTTGGTATGTGAATGGTGCCCCCTTTCTTGCTTTGCTCTCCAAGTTACACCTGCATATAGGGACCAGACTGAAACATATTGATGGGGGTGTGGGGGATAGGAAAAAGGATTCCTCTTCAACCCAACACACACACACACATGACACACCCACTCACACTCTCTATACATATATGTATATATATGTGTGTGTAGATGTGTAGATTGCACAAGAATACTAAACTGATAATTTGTTTCTGTACATCAATGGTATATGATTGTTCATTTGCCCTTTATGTGAGACCAAAACCTTTAGTGAATGAGGTAAGTGTGTGTGTGTGGTCCAATATTCCATTTGTTATACTTGGCAAGCATTTCACTAGTGTACTTTGAGGATATGTGTGAGCTTTTTGCATCCATAACTGTACTCTCTCACTTGTTATATATGCAATGTAATTTATCCTGATGCATCCATGTTCTCATCACTTTCACATCCATGTTCATGCATACACATACATACATACATACATACCAGGTAGGCCTTTTCACTTTAGCTTGGGAAAAGACCTGACTGGCCCAAAGAACAATACATGTACTTTTGGAAATAGGTATTATTGGTACTTTATGTAAGGTTAAATTTGGAATTCGTTGAACACAAACATCATATACTGTAGTTTTAACTCCAGTTGATGGAATTCTGAGGCCATCTAAATTGATGCTTGTTCGGCCCATGGATCCTCATTGGATTAACTACACTCACTTTAGGGATGAATCATCTAAGTCTTACATACATGATACAACCACAATGAAAGATTTTCCTATGTGTCATGCATGCTTTCGCGTGACGTTGTGTTGAGTATACACACGCGCTGTAATAAAGTGCCTTGGCTCTGAGGATCTTATCTTGTTCTCAGATTAGTGAAAAATGCCTTGGCTTTGAGAATCTTATCTAGTGGTTAAACTAGTGAAACATATATAATGGAAGTTGTAAAGAGTAAATCTTACGGGGACCGTCCTGAAGTGATGTCATGGTTAGCTACTATAATTAAACATGTTTGTTCTTGTTAGTCCATCCCATATGGTTTTGAATGTTGCAATCTATGGGTATAACAAACTCAGATTCAGGTGCACTTGGGGTAAGACGTCATAATGTCATATGGTAACGCCAAATCAACCCAAAAGAAGCGGCGTCTTTGTCTCCTAGAAGATGATAGATACGCGAAAGGAGTCATGTTCTAAAGAGGTGTTCTATAAGACGTTCTCACTTACACTAATACTTTTCTTTTACTCGTCTTGACTTGAGCGTCAGGGAGCTGGGGTCCAACCTATATAGGACCCATATTATGTATGTACTATATAAAGTGATCATTAGATTCTTAGGATGTTATCCAGCATCCTCTACGAGCTTAAAAACGACAAGGTATGATGTCCATCCAACATAGGGTTGGGTCTCACCAAAATCTGTCACGTTTCCATCTTACTTCGTCCTACGTGGAAAGCAATTTAATTGTAACATGTTGATAGCAAGGGGTGATCCCTAATTGCTAGAATCATGTCATGTGATTTTGAAAAGATGGAAATGGTCATTCATAGATTACTAAAGTGAGTGAAGCGTACTTTGATAAAATATATGGATGAGAAGTTTTGATAGGGAATTTGAAACCACAAATATTAAATGTCCTTTTCCTGTTTTTAGGCCATTACTCACCATGTGGCTTATCACATCACACTTCTATATTCTTCCTAATTGCTTGGAACTCCACTGAATCTTACAACATTATTTCATTACAATTATTACTCACTCTTCCAAACTTTGTAAATAATCTTAGTCATAACAAGATGAAATTAATAATTTTAACTTTGAACCTTAGCTCAAAGTCTGTTGCTACATCGGTTGTCGGGGTCCGGCCTTTGAGTCGTATGGACCGGATCTAGGCTTTTCTAAGCTTAAGATGGAGCTGCAACAATGCAACATTGACAAAACTAGTTAGAAGGATCCTGATGCCATAGTCTAAGTCCACCATCATGTTAGCATTTTATCAATAACTACACATCTATACTTGTATAAGACTATGTAAATATGCATATATATAGTCTAGAAGGAAGTTAGTTGCTGAGGTAGTAATGTCCTAACGAGGAAATAATGGGAAGGAAGAAGTCTGTTTGAACTTTGAAGGGAGGTTTAGGGCTTTTTATTTAGAAGATCACATGGGCCAGTTTAGGTCTAATGGGCCGTACCTCATTCGAACTAAAGCCTCATCAAGTTTTAATTAGACCCTTGGATAGTTGGATGAGGGAACCTTGTATGCAGAGGACTAGAGGAGGGCATAAAAACCGGGTTCGGACCCGACCCGGACCCGGGTACGGGTAGTACCCAGTAGGAGGTGTACCCGGGTTGGACCCGTTTAAACCTGTAGGGTTGGAACTGGTTTTAGATTTTGAGTTTTTTAGCGAACCCGACCCGAACCCGGCCTGGTATTGGACACACACTCAAGAAAAGAAAAGAAGAAAAAAAAAAAACTAAACCCGGCATTGGACTCAGTTTTGGACCCGACCCGGACCCGACCTGACCCTACATGGGTATAGTGGGTAGGGTTTTCAAGTAGGTGAACCAGATCTGAGTTCATACCCGGTTTCGGGTACGGCCCAAAACCCGTTTTCCCCACCTCTACTTGTATGGAATAATGTGAACTGTTTGGTTGAAATTCTTTTATTTGTTAATACTTAACAGAACGAACACGAAAACTTATATAACATGAACATAAATGTGTCTTGTAATATGTTTGTTTGCTCTTTGTTTCAAATATGAACCTGTAAGAAAATTGTTTCGTTTGAAATCTGTTAATTAACTAGAGGTGAAACATACCAATAAATCAATACTTAAGCCTACAAATTGTTTGATTAATTTGATTACACGTTGATTTTTCTCATAATACAGTCTTATTATTTGACAAGGTATTTTCCAAACGTTTTTTTACCTTAAATTTCTTTAAATTTATGATGTGATGTTAACTTTGAACAAACATCCACCATAAATGATTGCACACCATTGGTAGGATAGGCACACTCCTATGATACTTTCATGGTTGTTAAGAGCTTGAAATATCACATACCACTTAATACACGATCAATCTGATTAATAAAACCACATAATAAACTTTTACATAGTGCTTGATAGATAAAATAGAACTTAAAAAGAGAGTAGGGTGCATTGTCACATTACAACTTTTGTATCGACATGTACAATTACATAAAGGATGCATAAATATACCTTCACAAGAACGTACTTTTGTTTTTTTTTAGTTTATTGAAATAACTGTCACATATTTTTATTTCACTTAGATACATTTTTATTTTACATCCATAATTTTCTTTTACTCGTTCAAATTATATTCACAAAAATCATAATAGATTTATTTGTGAACAAATTATTTTATTCAAATAATGGGCTAAAAGTATTATTATTTAATTAAACTGATAACTATACCTTTTTAAATATGTTCTGTAAAATATTCTGCTACCCCAATCGCCCCAACCCGCATATAAATATTAATTAAAAACTACACGTGATAGCGTAGCCGGTAGCCATATTTCTTTGACAATTTTTCTCCTACAAATATAAATATACGGTCTCTTAATACACACATTTAACTTAATTTCTACACATTAATGCCATATTTGTTATACTCATAATGTTGGCTCGTAATATTTTTCAGAAAAGATCTTGTTGGAGGTCCGGTGAATATGCATATTTCTTTTGCCGGAGGTCGCCACCGTCCACGGCGGAGGCCACGGTGGTGGAGCCTCCGACGGTGGCCCACTTCTCAAGTACTGCCCCAAATGTTATGAAGTCAACGTTTGACTGCTCTTATAAGGTTTTTTTTTATTTGAAATATTTTGACGGTTGCATAATTTTGACATGGTGGTGGAGTGGTGGTTGATTTTATTTTTATTAAAATAGTGATTTGTGTAAAAATAGGAAACAATTTTAAAAGCCGTTTGGTAGTCTTTTAATGGTAATTAAAAGTTAGCCTTTTAGTGGTTCATACTCTTTTAATAGTTAAAGGGTAACCCTAATGTTAAATGGTTAAGGAATATCATTAAGATTTAACCTTTTAACCATTCAGTATTAGGGTTATTTTTTAACCATTAAAAGACTATAAACCACTAAAATATAACCTCTTAATGATCATTAAAAGGCTACAAACAACCCCTTACTTTTTAATTTCTTGGAGTAACGGAGTTTAAAATAGGAAATATCAAGAAAATCATATGTCCAACTCCAACAATACAAATTTATTTGCATTTATTTTTTTGGTAAAAAAATTGGATGAGTTGAAATAAATTTTAACCCGTCCTATTTTTTTTTAAAACTATAATAATAATATCTTGATCTATTTAGCTAGTTAGATCAGGATATGGACTATAATCGAAATAAACTAAATGGGTTTATTCTTTTTTGTTTGTAACACGTATGATTTGTAGTTGTATAACCACAAGGTGCAATGCTTCTCAACTAGCGCAGTAGTGGCTCTTGAACCGGTGGACACCATAATCGACATCCCCTTAGCACAAACCGGTGAAGGTATCGCGGAATGTGAACTCCTGAAATGGTTTGTCAAGGAGGTAAAATTTCTGTCCATTTAAAAAAAATTAACTTTTCGGTTTAGGTTCTTGGACTCAAATGGTAGACACGTGCAACATTTTTGCGCAAAACTTAGCCAAGTTTACACAGTTAGATATTGGCACAAAAAGTTCTGCCACTTTTGCGCCAATTAGATTTACAAACATGAAACGTATCATAACAACACAAAACTTAGCCACTTTGGCATCACTTGGTGCGAATCTTGTCAAATCATGCACCTTTTACGCTTGTGAACCATTTTTAGACAGATCGAGCTACTTTTACGCCAATTAAACTGACAAATAGAAACACATTGAAACATGTCATAATTGACAGAAAACTTAGCCACTTTTGCATCACTTGGCGCAAATATTGCCAACTTAACCCCTTGTAGCACAAGTTTTGTTGTGTGTCATGTTGTGATTAGTTTTATTTTTAACTGAAATATGTGTAACACTTAAAAAAGTTGATGACTATTTGACAAACACATTTGGTCAAATGTTTATTCTCGTAATTTTCTCATATTCTAATGGTAGGGAGATGAAGTCGAAGAATATCAACCTCTTTGTGAAGTCCAAAGTGACAAAGCCACAATAGAAATAACAAGCCGATACCAAGGAAAAGTTGTTCAATTTCTTCATGTTCCTGGTGACATTGTAAAGGTAAACATAAAAGTCAATCATCTGTTTCCAAAAGTCAAAGTGTATGAATACTACATGTAGCTTCTTATTGATGCTTCTATGCTAATGACCACTTTAATCTAAGGTTGGAGAAACACTTTTGAGCATAAGTGTTGATGGGTCTCAACTCCCATCAGACGTTAGTGAGTCATCGCCAACTTCTCATCCCATCGAACCTGTTATCGAGACCTCAGAGCCAAAAAAGACACAAGAAGGTGACACATTAACAACTCCTGCTGTTCGCAACCTCGCAAAACAACATGGGATTGATCTAAACGATGTCCCAGGAACTGGCAAAAATGGTAGAGTACAAAAGGAAGATATCCTCAATTATGTCGCTAGCATGAAAAACAAACCTGCTGCCACTGTTAAACCAACACCAGAACCAGAACAAATATACCAACCAATGACAGATGAATCTCTTCATCAAGATAAGACATTGCCCATAAGGTATCCAATCATATCGCGTGTTAGTTGTTTCAATCACGTCATACGTCTTTTAAGAACTAACTGTGTTGGTTTTTGGTTCAGGGGCTATCAGCGTGCGATGGTGAAGTCTATGACCGCGGCTGCAACCATACCTCATTTTCATTATATTGAGGAGATCAAATGTGATGAGCTCGCGAAGCTTAAAGACGCTTTCCAGAAACAGAATTCCAATCCAGATATTAAGTTCACGTTTCTCCCCATGTTGATCAAATCTCTCTCGATGGCGTTGACTAAACATCCATTGCTAAATAGTACCTTCAATCTTGAAAAATATGAAATCAATCTAAAAGGTTTTTACTTTTTACATCTTCTTGTAACTATGTAGAAAACTTTTTATATTAGTAGAAGGGCAAAATGCACAGACAAAGGTAACAAAGTTTATAAAATTTCCATTTTGAGTAAGTAAACTTTTTTATGAATAGGTAGGGAACTTGTATTTAAGTTGACTAAAGATCAGTATATTTGTTGGTAGATAAGTATTGTTTGAAAATGAACATTTTCTGCAAACGGTTAAATTTATTAAAAAGTGAGCATTTTAGAGCATTTCCAACCTATCACATGTCTGTTAATTTGTTCTTTAAGTCACCTATGTTACCAATGTTATTGATACCAATAGAATTATTCTAGAGTTCCAATATATGCTACCTAAAATCTGTTAATTTGTTCTTTTAGTCACCTATGTTACTGTGTTTCTTGTTCTTCATGATACTCATGGTTTTGGTGTTTGTGGCCATTAGGTTCTCACAACATAGGGATCGCGATGGCAACACCAGTCGGGTTAGTTGTACCTAATATAAAGAATGTCCAATCCCTTTCGATTTTGGAGGTTAGCTATAAATAAACTTTTCATCAACACACTTTAAAGTTATAGTTACACCATTTAATTATGAAGGTAGCTACATAAGTACATTGTTCATTATTTTATCAGATAACCAAGGAACTAGCACGACTACAAAAGTTGGCTAAAGAGAACAAGCTTAATCCTGAAGATATACGCGGTGGAACCATAACTTTGAGCAATATTGGAGCGATTGGAGGAAAATCTGGTTCTCCTATCATTAATGTACCTGAAGTTGCAATCATAGCCATTGGTCGGACCCAAAAAGTCGCGTGTTTTGGTGAAGATGGAAATGTGTACCCTGTCTCACTCATGACGGTAATTCCTTTTCACTTGCTTTGTAGTATATTATGGAGTTTCAATTTCGCCTTTTACTAAACTAAGGTTGATTATATAACAACCAAGTGTCATAATGATTCTAAATGATATAAGAATGTGTTCATGTTAGGGTTATTGTTACGTTTAACAATCAACTTTAATTTTTAAGCAAAAAATTAAGGGGTTTTGATAACCACAACCCTAACGACTTTAGTTTAAGATGTTACTATGCTTAAATGATAATACGTGACCAACCAAAATCTTTAACCATAACATACATAAAACATTATTAGCTTAAAGTTGTCTTTATCAAAACCCAAAAATAAAATATATATCGGTTTTTAACCATAAACTACCATCCATGTGAAGTTGGATTCCAACCATCACTTGAAAATGGTAGTTATGGTTGAATTATTAATAGCTAACAGTATAAAGTGCGTTACATAACAAACTAAAGCAAATCATCTGAAGGTCGTTATGAAAATCGGTTGTTAAGCACAACTTTATGAGCTATGGTTAACAATTATTTTATTTCAAGCATGATGTTAAGTTGTTTGTATGTGATAATAATAATTTGTTATTTTGATTAGGCAAACATAGCGGCGGACCATAGGATCCTTGATGGAGCAACTGTAGCACAATTTTGCAATGAATGGAAGAAGCTTATCGAAAGACCCGAGTTGCTATTGTTGCATACGAGATGACCTAGTCATTAACCCTCACAAGTGGTGGATTATAGTTTGAATTGAAGATCAAGGTGCTTTCATGTTGAAGGTCAAGAAGGTTTCAAGTTAAATGAGTTACATTGTATAACCAACAACTATGTGTTGTTAATGAGTTAATAAAGCAATTTTGTTTTGCGATATTTAAGCAACTATGTAATAGTTATTATAAAAATTAAAATATCAAAAATGAAAAAAAGGTGAATAAATGTGACAAGTGAGTGATGATCACACTATTCACCATCCATGTATATTCTCTAACGCGTCAAGGATGAAAAATGAATTAAAACTTTAATAATAACTTTTAAATTAAAACTTTACATAAACTGAGCATATAAAAATATATCTTTAAATAGTTCATTTATTAATTCATTTATCTAAAATTCTAGTATGACTATTAAAAACTGTACGTAACATCATCTATATATTAATATTATAAAAAAATTACACATTTACAAGTTAACTATAACTCGTTTATTTATACAGAACTTACTATGAATAACAGAACGAAGATAAAATGGTAATGAAATTAAATAACTAAAAAAGTAACTTAATTTTTTATATTTTTACATTTTCATTTAACCTCTAACAAAAACAAATAAAATTATTCAATTTTACTTGCAAGATTTCTCAAGAGTATGTTATTGATACACCAAATTTATTTTATTCTCTCTATATTTTTCTATACATACATATAGATACATGGAGAAAGACAGAGACAATATGGTGTTTTCATAACATAAATGAGTGTTTGTATAATCGAACCCTTTCTCAAAATATTTCGTTAAAAAGAAATCTAATCTAATCTCATCACATCATATCCTTCCATTTACATTTCAATAATGTACACAATCTTTCGTAAAAAATCAATATCGGATATCCTCCTAACAAACTAAAAATCTTTGTACTCATTACAAATAAACGGTCGATGTTCATCAAGATCGGTGATCATCAAACCCAAAAATAATTTATTTAAATAAACCACTAACCACTAATGATCCTTAGCCTAAGTGGTTAAGGTGAGATACTCATAACATGTAAATAAATTGAAGGTTATGGGTTCAAGTCTCACTCTAAGAAAAAATGCTTAGAGTTGAGCCAGAGGTTTTCCTCAGCAATAAGTTTTCTCCTGAGAGGCTTGGGGGTGCGGTCTCGGCTGGAAAACGGATAGGTGGGCCCGATTGAAATAACACCGATCCTTCGAATCAGGGTCGTACATTTACCATTCATAAAATAAAAAAAAAAAAAAAAAAAAAACTAACCCTACACATTCGCCCATAACCGATTTCCCTCCATTTCCACCAATTTCAACTCATAACCGCTATTTCACTATGCAACTTCTTCATCATCTTCATCATCTTCCATTAATCATCTCTCAGATCTCTCAAAACTCCATCAATCATGGCTTCTCAATCGCTCTCCTTCATCAACTTCACTGTCATCGTCTTCTTATTGCTTCCTTATCTATCAGCATTAGGTACGCACGCGATCTCCACTGTATCTTATTACGCCGTGTTTGATGTTTCGATTTCGAAATTTGTATGTGAAATCGATTATTATTATCTGATTTACTAGTTGTATAGATCTGGTTTGGAATTTGATTCGAGTTTTGGTGTGAATTTGTACTGTTTATCGAATCGTTGCACACACACTACTGCACTAGCACATACGAAGTCGTAGATGTGAAACATGATTGAAATAAGATGAAACACTGATTTAGGTTTAAATTTGTATTGTTTCTCGAATCGGAGCATTGCGCGCACACAGCTACACAAGCACATACGAAGTCATAGATATGAAACAAGCTTGAAACTATATGAAACACTGATTCAGAGAAGCGAAGATTTGAATTGAGTTTATGAAACACTGATTCAGAGAAGCGAAGATTTGAATTGAGTTTAGATTTGAATTTTTATTGTTTTTCGAAGTGGAGCATTGCACACACACAAACACATACAAAATTGTAGATATGAAACATGCTTGAAACAAGATGAAACACTGATTCAGAGAAGTTGAGGATGACAGATCGGAATTTGTTTTTGATGTTATTATCGCTTTAATATCATATCTTCTTTGTGAGTTTAATAAGAGAAGTAAAAGAAGAACAAACGGATAGAATAAATCTGTTCAAAACTTCGAATTCAACAGCATTAACTCATAATTGGTTTATTTACTGTGAATTTTGACGCAGATGATAGCAACTTACCATCGCCTACGATTTCTTTTCGTATGGAGAATTGGAAGAGAGACTTTAGGGCGGGTGAACCAGCAGCTATTCAAGTTAATGTATTGAAAGATTTCAAGACCAAAGAAGACAGACAATCTTTTAATCCAAGTGTCTCAATGAATGGTGTGACGGGGAACAGTAATCTTATTACTGGTCTTTGGTTTGACATTAACAATTGGAAGATTTTCTTTATTCCAATTATGGTAGGGAAGTTCTATGTGCTTATTGACGAACCTCGTTTCAGTGTTTCGTATGCTGCTATAAGTTACATTGTTACACCAGGTTTTTGTTACAATTATAGTTCTTTATTTTGCTCATTTTTTTTAAATTTAAATGATTAATAACGTAATAATGCCCAATAATATTGTTGCTTTTGTCAAAATGAAGGTCCAATTTATGAACCTGGTTGTATTGTGTCATGGATGAGTCAAGTTCATGATTTTGTAGCTGGGACAAAGACTGCAGTCTTAATACTTCCTAAAGATGCATTTGGGAATAATGTTACAAAAGAAAGCGAGGGACAAAATATTTTCAATTTTGAAGTTTCGGCAACAAGTTCAAATGGCTCGACTGTAAACTTGCTGGATGTAAGCAATAAAGGATGGAATGAATTTGGTTATGTCTGCATTGAATTTGTTGTAGTCACAGCAGGACATCACTTCATTCACATAAAACACAAGAACAATTCCTTGATTAGTTCCCCATTGCCTTTAACAGTTCACCAAGGTAATTTATGTAACATACGTTATTCATGATCATTTGATTGTAGCTTCATTGGTGTTGATTTCAGATATTTGATGAACAGGGGCACTTGATGTTGCCAACTGTTTGGCACACTGGAGAACACAAACAAAATTATTTCAGCTGTTTTCAACGATGGAAACTTTTATAAGCCAGAGGGATAAATTTGGGAACCTTATTCCAGGGCTGTATGAATTTGATATTGAAATTGTAGAGAAGGGGTCAAACTTGTCTTTACCCATTGGTGACTTGCAGTACAAGGAAGTATCACCGGGTATTCTGTCATATTCTTTCAAGTTAGTTAAACCTGGGGACTTCAATCTCATAATCTCCGATAAAAACAAGAAGATGATTATGAACATGCCATATGAGTTTAATATCTACATAGGTAAGTTCTTATGAATTTGTTCTAATTCTGATCTATTTATGTTATAATGTTGACACTTATTTTTTCTTTTCTTTCTGTTGTTCTATATTAAATAGGGTACTGTGATGATAAGCATAGTTTTGTGAATGGATCTGGCTTAAATGATTCTGTTGCTGGGGAAACTACCTACTTTCAAATTGTGTTAAAAGATGCTTATCAGTATCCTGCTCCTGTTGAGTTAGAAATGATTCAAGTAGAAATTACACTGCCTTCACTTTCTCTTAGTGTAGATCCTTGGATATATCCAAATGATTTTGTTAATGGTATAAGACGCGTATTATTTTTTCTTTAAAATTTTAGTTTCTTTATGAATTTAAACATTTAAGATTGAACAGGTACTCAGCCAACTGGAAAGCTTAGTAATGGTGCATTTGGTCCTACGGGAATGACTTACGTTCCATCTGTTTTCTTATATGACTACGTAATAAGTACTTTTTATGCTGCTTCCTTATAGAATTGTCAAAAACGGGTAGGTCGGGCGGGTTGGGTAACCAGCCAATATGGTATCAACGAAAATGAAGTAATATTTATGTGCAGCTCAAGCAGGCCAGACCAAACCACCACACTTTTTGTCCATTTTTATGTATATCTTTAATAATGAATGTATTAAATATGATTACAAAAATTTTTATAATTAAATAATAGGAAAATTTCTTTAAAAATGATTTAAAACTTTGTAAGCATTTGAACACATGTTGGGTGAATATTGACCCGTTTAAATATTAGCTAGTTTTCTACATTTCTCGACGCATTGTCCTAGCTAATATGTTAGACAACGTGGTTTGACTTGTTTCCACATAAGTAGGTTGAAAGTACATCTATTTTCTATGCATTATGTTTTAGAAATTAAGCAAAGGACTAAAATCCTTGTGTCAGTGGTTTGAATCCACTTCTAAGCGGGCCAAGGATCCAAAGGCCGGATTTTAAAATTCTAAGTGCTAAGGGTAATTTTTCTTAATATTTTTGTTTATTGTATTTTTCAGAACCAGGAAACAAAGACCAATGACTATGATGTTGTTTTCCAGCCTAAAAGAAGTGGGACGTATGAAATTCGTATATTTTGTGGTAACATTCCACTCAATGGTGGCCGTCCAATTTTAAAGGTAGTAGTTGCAGGTATTCTAATTCTAATATATCTACACATTATTTACGTGATTATTTATTATTTTCAGGTATTCATTAACCCATTATAAGTAATACTGATAATTTGATCAATGATACTTTTAACTTTCACATTTGTTGTGAAGGATAAATCCCAATAGCATAATCATCATTGATTTCCACTTGATTTTCCTTGTGAGTTTTTCTCTTTTGTTCATAATCATGATTGTGAGCAAAATCGAGTTGAAATATCTGATGATTATGCTACTGAGATTAATATTGACAAAGAAAGAGAAAGTTAGAAGTGTCATGGGTCAAATTGCCGGCATGAATTATTATCGACCAATAGGTTTTAATTTTGATTATTAAAATTCAGTTTGTTTTATTTTAATTTACATTAATGTATTGTGTGTTTTAATTTGTTGCAGGCCAGGTTGATCTATCCAAATCAGGAATTATAAAATGTGATAAAAACGCCTCATCAGGGATTGTAAATCATCTAATAGTGCAGCTGGTGGATTATTATTATAATCCAATACTATTACAAGCATCACGATTGAACTTGTCTATTGCCACACAGCCTGGTTCATCTTATATGGCTGGTATTTTTGAAGACAACTATGATGGGACTTACTCGGGGTCTTACGTACCATTTAATCCAGGATATTATGAGTTATGCATTTCATATGAGAGAAAACGTGTCTTGCCTTGGCCCTTTGGAGTCAATGTGATCAGTAGTAAGTCCACATTTGATTTGAATATACAAATAAATTTCTTATGATTAAACTGGGATAACTTTTATAATTTTCAGAGCATAGGTTCCCTGATGTCAGCAGTGATAGTGTCAATGTTTGGGAGGATCAGTCCACAGCTTTTAATCCTCTTGATAATGATAGGACCCTCAGCAGGGTTGCAACAATTTCTCAATTTCAAATGGTATGATTTGAAGTTTTTGATAAATAATTAGTATTGTTTATCCATAGGTTATCGTAGATTTCTTCTTGATGTTCAAAAGAACACAAAGAAAACATCTAAATGAACCTGAAGTGTAGACAAAGAAGAGGAATATTGTAAATGAAACTGATATTATTGTTATTATTATTATTTTGGCAGCCCAGTCATGGTTCACTTTTGCGGTATGGAAATCTCCTCAGATATACACCATATAAGGGATTTTATGGATATGATAGATTTCTGTACACGGTATCAGATGATGGTCATCCTGGTACTGGTCCGGTAGAAATACATGTTCTCACTAATCCTCCACAGTTTGTTTCTTATCCAAAACAGTTGCACGCAGTCGAAGATACACTCAGTCCTCAATTCAGGTAAGTGTCAAATGTTCTAGAAATTCCCAAATGCTAGATTTTACGGTCTTAATTAACTTACTAATCAATGTTCTCTTTTCACAGCGGTTTTCCTAGCTTTGAGATCAGATATTCAGATCCACTAGAAAACATTTCTCTTATGCTGACAGCACAAAATGGAACACCTTTTCTCTCTCCTTTAAAAATACAACTTTGGGATCCAATGTGGAATGAACTTTCAGTCAGTAACGAAGGGAAAGGAAGGGATGACTGCTTGTATATAACTGGTCGTGTGGAAGTCATCAACTTTGCCTTAAAGTCGCTCCAATACAAGGGGTGCGTACTATTAGCCATATCTATCTCTTTGTCATATTTGAATTATTTTGAATACATGTCTATCTCATATTTAGACTATAGATATACTTTGAGGATAGTAAGGATAGTTAGTTGATAAGGATGATTTGTAATCTTCCCTATATATAGGGCTTTTGGGTGTTAATGAAGATCATCGAGAATTATCATACTTTTATGGTATCACAGCATCGATCCTGAGGAACACCCGCATACTCCGAAACCCAGCGGCCGGTATCCTCTTCTTTTCCTTTTTTTTATTTTTTCCTGCCATCATGACCGAACCAAAAACCTCCACCGACGATCTAACCAAAACACCCACAACCGCCACACACAAACCCACCCCGCTTCACCCAGCCTATTCCGTTACCAATATCCAGTCAAAGATCCGCACCCTTGACGGTTCCAAAGTAACCTATTCCTCCTGGACCAAACTCTTTAAGCTACACGCTATCGCTTACAAAGTTTTGGCCCACGTTGATGGCACTACACCACCAGAACCCAATTCTGAGGCCTATGATGCCTGGAAGGAAATTGATGCTCTCGTTCTCCAATGGATTTACAGCACCCTATCCGACGATCTGCTGGTTCGGGTCCTCGACACGGATATCAGCGCTCGCAAAGCTTGGCTTAAAATTGAGCAAATTTTCCTCAGCAACAAGGGCTCTCGCGCTGCAGCCCTTGAAGGAGAATTCTGCAACCTCACACTTGCCGCCTGCTCATCTTTGGACGCTTATTGCCAACGCCTCAAGGAGATCGCCGATCAACTCGGGGATGTCGGCCAACCTGTACCGGAATCTCGACTTGTACTGCAACTTGTTCGCGGCCTTCCCCGGGAATACGACCCCGTCGCCACATTCATCAACCAAAGCAACACCAACTGGGACACAGCCCGTAACATGTTACAGTTGGAGGTGCAACGCCTTGCAGCCCGCCAACCCAACTCAACTTCGGTCCTTGCCGCCACCAACCCATCCCCCGAGCCACCTACATCCCAACAACCTCCCAACACATACCCCTCCAATAATCGGAGGCGGGGTCGAGGACGGGGTCAATCTCGATCAAACCGCGGCGGCCGCGGCCGTGGGCGCCAACCCAACCAACCACCATACCACCCTCACCCAAACTCCTCTCCGTATCCGAACTGGGCATGGTACAAATATTATCTAGTTCTAATTGACAACTTCTCTCACTTTGTTTGGGTTTACCCTTTAAAATACAAATCTGAAACCTTTCCCAATATCGTCAAATTCCACCATCTAATTGCCACCCAATTTAACCGACCCATTAAAACGTTCCAGTGCGATTTAGGCGGCGAATTTGATAACAACGATTTCAAAGTCCTTGCAAACACCAATGGCCTCCTCTTCCGGTTCTCTTGCCCTCAAACCTCTTCCCAAAACGGTCGGGCCGAACGGATGATCCGTCGCCTCAACGACATCGTTCATGCTCTCCTTATTCATGCTAACCTACCACCCGCTTTCTGGGTAGAGGCTCTCCACACCGCCACTTACCTCCACAACATCCTACCGACCAAACGCCTAAACTTCCAACCACACCCACACCGTCTCCCCTAACCATCCCTCCCGACCCCCATCATAAACCACCCATCCGATTCACATACTCTCGTAAACAAACAACCACACCGTCTGCCCCCCCAGCCCCTACCACACCATCCGCACCTAGCTACTCGCGCACCACTTCAGCTGCGCCCACCCAGCCTACCCCACACCCCATGCAGACACGTTCCAAAACCGCAGCTGCAACTAGACCAGCCCATACACACCTCCATACCTCACTTTCTCCAGTCCCCAAGTCCTATAACCAAGCCTATGCCGACCCAAATTGGTTAGGTGCCATGCAAACTGAATTTAATGCGTTACAGGAGAATGATACGTGGGAACTTGTCCCAAGACCCCGGGACCGACCGGTTATTCGTTGCATGTGGTTGTTTCGCCACAAGTTCAAGGCCGATGGCTCATTGGAACGCTATAAAGCTCGGCTGGTAGTCAATGGGAAATCACAAACTGTGGGAGTCGATTGTGACGACACTTTCAGCCCGGTTGTCAAACCGGCGACCATCCGCACCGTCCTCTCTTTGGCGGTATCACGGGATTGGCCTATACATCAACTCGACGTCAAGAATGCCTTCCTCCATGGTGATTTAAAAGAAATAGTATTCATGCATCAACCGCCTGGTTTCGTGGACAAACGCAACCCACACCTGGTGTGTCGTCTCAAGAAATCCCTCTATGGTCTTAAGCAAGCCCCCCGGGCGTGGTACACCCGCTTCGCCTCCTACATCACTTGTCATGGCTTTAAAAGCAGCGTGTGTGATACATCATTGTTCATCTACAGACAAGGCCGCGAACTGGCCTATATGTTGCTTTACGTCGACGACATAGTCATCACCGCTTCCTCCGATGTCTTGTTAAAACGCATCATTCATACACTCTCTCGCGAGTTTGCTATGACTGATTTGGGGGTTCTACACCATTTTTTGGGGATTAAAGTGACGCGAGATACACATGGTCTGTTTTTGTCCCAATCGCAATACACAAAAGACATTATTGCTCGCGCAGCTATGACTGACTGCAAACCATGTGTCACACCCGTTGACTTAGCAGCCAAACTCAGTGCTACGGACGGATATTTATTCAAGGATCCTACCTTATACCGTAGCCTTGCTGGAGCACTTCAGTATTTGACATTCACAAGACCGGATATCTCTTACGCGGTGCAACAAGTTTGCTTGTTCATGCATGAACCGCATGATCCGCATTTTGCGTTTATGAAACGTATTATTCGATATTTGCAGGGCACAACAGATTATGGCATTCGGATCACTCGGTCCCGTACACATGACTTGGTTGCCTATTCCGATGCCGATTGGGGGGGTTGTCCGACATCACGCAGATCGACTAGTGGCTACTGTGTTTTTCTTGGGGATAATTTAATTTCATGGTCCTCGAAACGACAACACACAGTCTCTCGTTCAAGCGCCGAAGCAGAATATAGAGGAGTCGCTAATGCGGTTGCAGAAGCTACATGGACCCGCAACCTGTTGCTCGAACTACATGTGCCATTACTCCGCGCCACCGTTGTTTTCTGTGACAATGTCTCCGCGGTGTATATGTCGGATAACCCCGTACAACATCAACGAACCAAGCATATTGAAATCGACATTCATTTCGTTCGAGAAAAGGTCCGGGTTGGTCATATCCGCGTACTACATGTTCCCTCCGCAATGCAATATGCAGACATTTTTACTAAGGGCATACCGCGACAACAATTTCAATCCTTCCGGTCCAGCTTGAGCGTTTGTGCTCCTCCCGCTCAAACTACAGGGGCGTATTAGCCATATCTATCTCTTTGTCATATTTGAATTATTTTGAATACATGTCTATCTCATATTTAGACTATAGATATACTTTGAGGATAGTAAGGATAGTTAGTTGATAAGGATGATTTGTAATCTTCCCTATATATAGGGCTTTTGGGTGTTAATGAAGATCATCGAGAATTATCATACTTTTACGTACTACATTTGATTAATTAATTATCAAGTAATTAGCATTTTGAATGTATGATTATTGGTGATAAAGCTGCATGCATGTTGTTTACGAAGCAGAAATGGGAACTTCAGTGGCGATGATATTATTACGATCACTACCATTAATATGTATGGAGAAGGACGTTTGGATGTTCCAATATATGTGGAACCAGTTAATGATCCGCCATTTATAAATGCACCCAAATTCATCATCTTGGAGAATGAGAAAGAAAATAAAGGATTCTTGATTTTTGATAGACAACGAGACAAGTTTAATTTCTCCATTGGGGATCCTGATCATCGTTCGTTTTCAGGTACATTTAAATAATGGATAACATGTGTAAAGGCTACACAAGGATTCCACTTTTTTCATTATCTTATATAAAAACTGCTTGATATGCTACCCAAGTACGCATACGTTTTCATAATAACAATCCTATAAAGCATCTAGATGACAAAAATGCCCTAAAACTGTAACCTATAACATGTAGACACCTCATCAAAGGTGTTCTTGTCTTTTCAAAACATTAAAGGGCATTGTTCTTCATCTAACATGTTCTTTTTGCCATATTTGTTATAAAGGAAACCAAATATCAAATATGTATCTAAGCAGCATATAAAGTAATTACAATATATTAGTGACCTCAATAAGAAAACTTGAATACTTGGGTGGCCTGAGATATACACCATCCCTGAAAATGTTTTGATCAGATAAATTTGGGATTTTCAAATAAAAAGAATCATAATAATGAAACTTTATGAATCCTACTTAATTTGCCACTTCATAACATAAAGTAACTTTCCAATATATTATAGGGATATCTAATTTATGCCAGTTGAAGTTGCAGGGAAAGAGACTACCTTCCGGGTCATGTTTTCCGTGGAAGTAAGTTCTGGGACATTCTCAGCCAAGCTGCCAGCTCAGCTTATAAGCTCAACTGAAGTAAAGTTGAAAAGGACCAAACAGTGGCAACCCCTTCAAACATTTGTTGAAATCTCAAAACGTTTTACTGTGAATAAAGTAAAAGGGATTAGATTTCGGGGAACAATTAATGAGTGCAACACTCTTCTCCACCAACTGGCTTATTATGTGAGTGTCTTATATTAATTATTTGTATGTTTTTAGTACATACATATTAATGTATGAGCTATGAAGATAATTTTTCCTTATGACACATATATAGGGGGACAATCATGATGGAGTCCTTAAATTGACGGTTAATGATATGGGGTGGTACGGGTGTTATCCAGATTGTTCAGAGATGATGTCAGTGCCTCTTATTTCTGAGGCTACTGTAAACTTAATAACAAGAACACCCATGAATTCATTGGTAGCTCATTGTAAGTTGATTTTATTTAGCTTCCTACTCTTATTATTATAATTTGTCATACATGAATATTTAAATGTTTATAAAAATGATGTGCAGCTCTTGGATCACTGATTGTAATTGAATCCATTTTACTCTCTTTGTTGGCTGTAACTTTGATGTTTTTCACATGCAAATGTGTAATCGTGCTTTTACGTGAAAAAAAGAAACAAGCAGAGCCTCAGAATCTTCAACCTAATGAGCTGAAAAACTCCCATGAACAAATGGTAATTCATGCCTTCAACATCTGATTGTATCATTGTTAGTTCTTATTATCATCTTTTTGGCATCTAATGCTTTCATTTTGTTTGAAAAAACTTATGTGCAGTCAAGTGCAGTTTCAACTGAGAACACAATCCAGCTTACTGGAAATCATTCTAGCTCCTTTACGCAAAGTGAACAGCCTTCCAACTTACCAAAGCCGTAAGTGCTTGTTTGTTTTCATGCAATATATACCATATTTATTATTTGGCTTTTATCCTTTAGTCATATAATATGATTACTTTGAATTTGATCATCTTTATGTGAGTATATTCTTTGCTTTCTACTTGCTTAACTGTTTCAACTCTCCTGGAGATATTTGCATTTAGTACCATCATCAATCATCATAACAACCCATAGAAAAATCAAGTAAAAAATGCATTAACATAGGCATATGCTATGCATCTAGTTAAGAAAACTGAGCGAAAGGGATCATAAGCATTTCAAGACTGATATTCATTGTAAGATGTCACAAAATTTTACAAGATTATCTTTCTTTAGGAACTTTAAGATTATCTTTCTGTATGAACTTTTTTATCCACAATTACTTATTTGCTGAAGTTGTCATTGTTACATCATGTAGGGCTGAAGAAACCAATGTAGCTGAAGTTGCAACAATGATTCTCTAATCTCCTGGTTTAGTTAATCCCATGAAATTATTTACATGTTAGATGTGGTTACCCTTTATAACTGTTTAACCCTTTTTTAACTTTTTATTTTTATTTTTCTCTTTAATGGTTATATCCTTAACCGTTATAGCTATAAGTTTCTGTGCATCCTCATCTCAGAGTGTCAGTTGTATGCAACTCGTACACCCTTTCAGGTAATGCAGATATGGTTAACAAGCAATGCAAACAAACAAGCCCAAAATGGACCTAAGCAAAGCGGATCAGAATATGATATTTATGATGAAAACACATATTGAAACACCAAGAACAACTACATGCAGCACAGACATGAAGTTTGACTGAAAAGAAACATGTTCAAGATCTGAATTACCTAGACACAGACCAACTTCTGTAAGAATTTACCATCAAATAGCTTGCAGAATCAACGAGGTTAGTTCGAAACAACTTATGATCCGTTTCGTGTCGTGTGTGATATAATTTTTAAAGCCACTTGCCCCTTAAAGATCCACTATTAGGGAGTTGAGTTCACAAATAAATAAAAAGATGCCCTTGGTAGCGGAACCCAGCCATTATTTCTCACAAGATGTTAGTCATTTGAAGAATTCAACCTACTTGAAAGCTACCATCAACCCAAAGCACACCTGAATAAATTGTTACTAATTGTCTTGAAACAATGAAAGTAGATAGCAACAAATAATATTAATCAATCAGGCATTTGAATACTAATCCATCACCAGAATATGCACCTGATCTCGTCTTGTTTTAACTAATGATATTCCCCTAAAGACCTGTAAACTTGTATATTTCCTCAAAACACGAGTTTTCTATGCATACCTACAATGTTTCTCGAGCGTGAGTTGGGGAAATATGCAATTTTGCTACTGAAATCTGAAAATATTATCGGATTTTGATGGTGAAGATCTGCGATTAGATCACCTAATTATTTCCGAGAAGTCTCTCTGCCGAACATGAAGGCATACCTAACAAGTGGACAATTAATTTTTTTTAACGGCTGGTTAACTTTTAGAAATTAGTAACACCTTATTAGTAAGGTTTAAACTTGAAACTCCAAAACAAACAAAGCCTTCCACTCCCTTTTAAACCACTAGGATAAGAGATCGGAGTTTGCAAATTACCAGATGGATACGGCGGTTGGTACTGTTTGGATCAGTGTGAAGCTCTTCAGTCTTCACCATTTTCTGGCACATACAGATTCTCTATTGGTTCGAACTACGAGGATGAAGTGGTTAGTGGTCCCTCTTTTCAAATCAGATAATAGGGTTAATTTCAACTTAACTTTTATTTTTTTAAAAATTAAAAATATCAATTTATACTTAAAAGTTGTATAGTTTTTTAATTTCGACCCAAATGTTCGAAACAATTGATTAAACTTTTGAAATGAAATTAAAACAATTTAGAAATTTTTGAAGATAAATTGATATTTTAATCTTTTAGAAGAAAATGATTATTTTTAAACCTCAACATTAAAACCAAACTTAACTCTAAATAATATTTTATACTTTTAGTTTTTTTTTTGTCAAATGTATGAATTTGTTTAAAAAAATATAATTGTTATTTTAATAGAACCTATACATCTGTCAGCTGAAACATATGCCAACTCCTTTGAAAAAAAACCTACAACTAAGAAACACTCTGGCTCATACCAAAAGTGATACTTGAATCCAAATTCTATTTTTAATTGTCTTACGTACCTTTGGTTTTCTTTAGCTACTTAAGGATAAAATCATCAATAATATGTATAACAGTAGTGTTAAATGATAAGATTAGAAAAAGAAATTTAAAAATTAAGTATGTCTTGAGATAGCCTCTCTATCCCATTCCTTTTATCAGAAAGCTCTAGCTTCGACTTTAAAATCCATTTATATTTTCACTTTTGTTAAATTCAGTTCAACGTAATCATGAATCGCTCATATGTTTTCTTAGTTGTTTAAATTAATTGTCGCACTATCAATTGTAAATTTTCAACATTCAATGTCACATGTCAAATAAATATATAACTACCCTTTAAAAAGAAGTATGATTTAAAGATAATATTTTCAACCAAGCCCAACTTTGACAAATTTATTTACTGTGGAAAAAAATTAAGACATTTTCTAGCTATATATTTTATTCAGTACCATGTACACATACATACATAATAAATCTCTACAATATTTAAACCTTTAACAATAATTCATACACAAATAACCTTCTAAATTAACAAATAAAAATCGACCTAAATTTACGTCTCGCGTGGCCAAAAAAAGCTAACGTCTCCAATCTTTAATCCTGTGCACAATAAAACAAACACCATTAATATATCACCCCAAAAACATGTAACACAACTTGTATGTTCTAATGACTATGTCGTACCTAAGACACACGAACCGCTCTTCGCGTAGACGGCTCCGGTAACGGGCTTGTAATTTCTGATGTACTACTGTTTTCCGACTCTCGAATCGCCTCTTGTAAGACATCGACAATCCTACTCATCGGCGGTCGTTCTTCTGGGTTCTTTCTCAAACAGCTATCAGCCAGTTTAGCAACTTTACGGGCGGTGTTGAGCGGGTATTGGTTGTTTAAACGAGGGTCCATTATCATCCTAAACCTCTTGCTATCAGCCGGGTACTGTTTCACCCATTCGATAAGTTTTTGTTCAGATGCCGGTCGGTTTCTGTCAATCGCCCTTCTTCCCGATAAGATCTCATACAGTACGACTCCAAAGCTCCATAAGTCACTGTTTGATTTAAGATGGCCCGTTTCTACGTATTCTGGAGCAGCATAACCGTACGTCCCAACGGGCTAGAAATAACATCAAGTTAGCATGCAAGTTTAAAGTGGATTCTACATTTCTACTTGTATGCATGTTAGCATGTGCATGATGCATCTTATGTAAGTACATATCAGCTTTGATCACACATTGTATGAAATATGTATGTAATTTAGGGTTAAGCCCGTTAAGGTTAAACATTATGGTTAGAATACACTATCTCTATATATACTCGTGTTCATTGTATACGGTATCTATTAACACTAACCATCGTAGATACATGAGACCGGTCTCCTTGAGGTCCTTCTCTAGCAAGACCAAAATCCGAAAGCTTCGCGTTGAAATTCTCATCCAACAACACATTCGCAGACTTGAAGTCACGAAAAATCACCTTTTGAAAAACATAAACAAAATGTTAAACATATGTATATTGTCTTGTTATGTATTGATTGATACAACTTACAACAATGTGAGTGATTCGCAAACAACACGATATACCTGGATTTCCAAGCCCTCGTGAAGATAAGTGAGGCCCTCGGCTGCACCAAGCAAGATTTTTAGTCTCGTGATCCAAGGAATCGGTGGCAATGCTCGGCCAAAAAGATGAGCTTCTAAGCTCTTGTTTGGCATGTACTCGTAGACCAATAATCTTTGTATGCCCCGTTCTCCGTCTGCTGAGCAGTATCCCAAAAGCTTCACAAGATTCGGGTGATCCACGACGCCAAGAAACTGAACTTCTGCTAACCATTCTTTATGCCCCTAAATAGTAAAACCATAAGCACAAAAGAGGAGGTGAAATTAGTATTATCATATACCACTTGATCATGTTCTTATGGATCATAATGTTGCTCAAAATCAAATGAAACCAACATTGTTAGATGACCCAAATGGATTGCAACCCGACCCATTATAGAAATACGAAAACCCCTTATCATAGAAATACGAAAACCCTTTAAAACGTGAGATACTATGTATTATTGATCAACTATTTATATTAGTAGGACGAAGATAATTACAAAGTAAGCCTAATGGTAATCATAACTTCTGATTACAGTAAATCTTATTTACGTAATAAATCATAACTAATATATTTTCTATAATAATCATAACTTCTAATTACAATTTCATGTAATACGCGTTAAATGCTTCAAAAGAACAAATCTTTGTGCAATTCCTATAATTCTTCAAGATCAGAAGTCCAATGTGAACCCTAAATCCCCAATTCATGGTGTCAAATGTGCTTCAAATTTAACCTAAATTATCACATAAACTTAACAGAATTTCGAAGATAATCTGCTATACAATACTACCTGCATACTATTTCGATTAAGCTTCTTGATAGCAACCACAAGAGGATCACCATGAGCATCAGGGGGTTTAATCGATCCTTTATAAACACTCCCAAACCCACCTTCACCGATCTTCAACATCCTGTTGAAATTATCAGTAGCAATTCGGAGCTCCGAAAACGAGAACTTTCTCAAATGATGCCCTTTTTCTCTGTACAATTCGGGTATGGATCGGGGCGAAGAGATTGATCCAGTTGATTTGACTAATCGTGTGGGTGGTTTCGTTGATGGGTTTTGTTCTCCGAGCTCCGGTGAAGATTTCGCTCTTCTTTTGGCCTTTGAGGTGAAGATATTGAAGCAATTCATCGTTGAAGAACCCTAATTGGTGAAGTGGGGATGAGAAATTGGGGGAATTTAATGCAAACAGAGGTGGGAGGTTGAAGATGATGATGAAATTGTGTGTGTATGTGTGTGAAGAACAGAGAGGTGTTTATGATGGAAACAGCAGTGAATATGTTTGACAAGAAAAACCCAAAAAGAAAGACAAATTGACTATGCAACTTTTAAATTCAATGGAAGCTTCAAACTTCAAATGCATCCAAAACTAACCTCCAGGTTCCGGTTTACCGTAGCCGTAAACGACAGTTTGTTTATTTACTATTTAGAGCATTCATATTATTTTTTACATTCTTATTCTTATATTTATATTAATAATATTAATTTTTAACTTTTTTTCTATTAAATAATATTTTTTTATATATTTATTATTATAGTTTATCTCACCTCTTCTCACAATCATTTTTAAAAATATTAAAATATTTATAGCGTTGTATCGTGTTTTCTCAAATATGAGGAATCACGGTACAATTCTCATAAATTTTCTCTCACATTTACTTACAACCATCCCTCATAATATAGGGTATATGCTCTTATAAACTGTAGGTTTTTAAAGTAATGTATGTAATTTAGAACCCGTAACACATTGTTCAAACATACATGGTATATGTATACCTTGTGTAAAGGTTAAACTTTTATGTATTGAATACTGAGATTTTTATGTGTGTGTATGTATATGTGTATGTGTTTTGGATCAAATAAGAAGTGAATTTTATTTGAAGTTATAAAAGTTTTGAATGTTATCAGTTACGTTTGGGTTTCATTTTCTTATGTAAAGTTAAGTTGTGTATGTTTACGTCGTGTTTATTTGTATCTAAGCCTCGACTTAAACTCGTTTAAAATGAAGTTGTTTATTATAATGTACGTTTCTCGAATCATGAATATACTTATATACAAATTGTCAAAGTTACTTCTAACACTCGTAGTTTGATTTACATTATTTTTTTGTTTTTCTTCTTACAGCCTTTTAAATATGTAGTTTTATAAAAATTTTGTTTTATCATTGTTACATGCTTATTGTTATCAATGTTTCGACGTGAAATTTTTTTCTCGATGTTAACACTAATGTATAAATCGTCGAAATAGAGTGTTACAAGCTTTGGCACTTCCGTCGCAACGCAGGGGTTTTGTTCATTAGTGTATAGATATAACTCATGTAAGGATTAGTAGAGTTTAGCGTGTTTTGTTTTCACAAAAGTTGGAGTATTATAATCTGGCCGATTTAGTTTGTTAAACTTTCTATATATTTAAAAGTAAAGTGTCTTTTTCATCCATGTGGTTTCATAAAAATTGTTATTCAAAAAGTTTAATTTTTATTATTTGCATTCAAATGTTTCACTAAAATCTTCATTTGAATTAATTTGACTAACTCAACTAACACCGTTAACCTTTTTCCGCTAACTTTCCTAACATTAGGGATATTTTATTCAAAATAACTATAAAGAAAATAACCAACTCCATGCAAGGGGTTGTATACGTTTAGTCTCTTTTGGTAATTCTAATTACGATTTTTTAATCATAATAGTGATTACCAAAAGATGTTGAACGCATAAAACCTCTCACGTAAGGTGCTTTTTATTATGTACTTGTTTTGACTAAAATACCTCTAATATAGAAAAGTTAGTGGAAAAAATTAACGGTGTTAATTAGATATAGTTAAATGGATCTAAATGACAATTTTAGTGAAATATTTGAATGCAAATGATAAAATTTAAACCTTTGAATTCAAATGATAATTTTTATAAACCAAAAGGAAGAAAAAACAATTAACTCGATCTTTTTACTCTAATAAAAAAGTTCTTGTGATGACACGTGTCAACATCACAATCATTTTCATCAAAATTTTCCCGGCTCTCTCTCCTATTAAATAATTACCTTAATTGCTAATAACATTATTTAACACTTTTTTTAAATAATAAATTAAGAAAAAAATATCTATTTATTAATGTTATTTCTAATTAAGAAAAAAATTTAAAAACAAATTTTTAAAGATTGATATAAAAGTTTTATTATTTATAATCATTTCTCATATATAATTTCAGTCATATCATATTTAATAAATTTTATTATATTAATATTTTATTTATTCAACCCGTGTAACGTACGGGTTTACTATAGCTAGTATTTAATATTTGTTTAAACTGGAAGAAATGTTGTAGCGTTAGAAGAAAAATAGGGGTTAAAGGATGAGCGTAAAGATAGTTGAAAAACAACGCGTTAAAAGTTTTATATTTGTAGCATTATGATTATGATGTTTTATAAGAGGTCAAATTAGGGATATACATTGAAGAGCGGCATCCATCGTGTACGTCACCCTTAGCAAACAACCGTGTTGTCCTGTGTTTTCTTTTCTTCATAATTCACCATAAAATAACTTAATTTCTAATTTTAAAATATTATTATATTATTAATATTAAGAGTTAGAGACTAGTGTCTTTAAAAATTGGTTTGAACGGAAATGTCCAATGACTTTTCAATATGAATGTTATGTTTGGGTCTCGCTTAATATAATTCTCTAGATTTGCCTGAGGTTTTATCAAAATGTGCAATTGGGTAATGAGTTTCTCATGATATGGTGAGCGGTTTGAGTCATCAGCCGATCAGCGTTGTATGTGTTTACAGGGCATGGGTAACATTTTGATTATTAAGAAAAGATATTTGTAACAAATAAACATTTAGTATCTATAACAAAATGTTTATTCTTCAAACAATAGATGGATTTTATATACATTTATTTACATGTATATTTTTGTAGGTTAAACAGCTAAAAATACATATATAGTTATCATAAGAGCCGCTATATTAGGCAAAAAATGTGTGGTTGTGCGGATATTGTGGACTAGAAGCGCCCGGATGTGACGAAACGTTACGTAACACGCAAAAAAATGTTTATAAAACCTTTGTAAGTCAAGCATCGTTACACATATCTTTCACTACAATTAAGTTTAATTTTAGACGGTATGTTATTACGTTACATGAAATGTAAAAGAAATGTTACGCTTATCAAACCGGACCGTGTGAAATCTTTTGAACATACTAAGCATAAGTGTCCAGCATTGTTGAAAGTAAAAGTATCACAAAAGATTGTGTTATTAATGCTAACATACAAATTTACATTGATTGAAAATCTAATAGACTTATGTCTCAAGTAAAAACTAAATTAATTGTGTTAGATTTGATAATATTGATATGACATAGAATGAATCATGGCGAAACTAAAGCCAGCTAATTTATCTATCAATCGTCGTCACTTTATTATTATTACACATCCTAAATTGACAAGATTGACACCGACACTGTAAGTAAAATGGATATAGATATATCACGATGACGGTTAATATATACTTATACCATCGTTACATTGAATTGAAGTTGTATTTGATATGCTTATTCATAATCTGTTCAAAACTATAGTCATTTATAAAGTGCACTACTGGAAATGCCCGCGGGTTGCGTTGGTACGTCAGTTGCGCGATTTTTTGTGAATTCAATTTTAGTCAGTATCGGCTGGGTGCGTTATAACGTAAATTAAAAAATCAAAATATAATTATTGAAAAAATTGAATGAATGAAAACAATTACGTATATTACAAAAGTCTTTAAGACATCTATATTATCTTAACGAGATTAGTGAAAGCATGAGTGGTATTTGTGGTCGGAAATCACTTATTACCTATGGTGGGATTTTGTTTTATGAATGTAGGTTAGAATTCTATGATCATCGGAGGCAACTTTCGATGGTGATTTGCATATACCGGAGAAAGTTAATGAAAAAATTGTCACCATACATTATCATCTTGATTGTTATTGATTTGTTAACAACCGGCAAGGGAAAGAGGAAGAGGGATTTCAATCGCAATGAATAAACGACATTAAAAGTAAATGGTAGTTTTGTTTAACCACGTGTATATGTTTTAGCATTTGTATTATAAGAATCGTATGTTATACGTTACTATAAAGGCATAAATGAAATAAAATGGTTCTTTTTTGAAATTTAAATATGACTTTTCATATGGGTGTCTTAATGCATATGTAAATTTATCATTCTATCATCCTTTCACTTTTATTATAAAAGATATAGATAAATATTAAAATTATTAAACTCACAACATGCCACTAAAAATATTAGTATTATAGTTATTATAAATATAAAGATATATATAAGTTATATACTTAAATATTTAAATAAAATAATACTTAATTTAAATAGTATTTAGTTAATAAAATATAATTAGTAAATATAAATTTAAATGTCAATTTATAGTATCATAAATAAAATAAAATTTAATGAATGAATTAAATAATATCATATTATTAAATAAGGTATTGATAATTTTTAATTAATATATGAAAGATACAAGGGCAAAAATGTCTGGGCATATAAAATTTAATAGATAAATTTATCATATTGCCCTTAAAATGTCTTAAAATATTAATTAATTTCCTATCCTAACCCTTTTAAATGACTTTTATTGTTTTTGTACATTTTGTTTCAAAACATATGTTTAGTAAAATTATATCTATATCCTAAAGAAATATAATATATAGTAGTATATATAATGTAAAACATGTGGACTTAAAAGCGAGTGTGAACAGGAACATTGAAATTTCTAATTCAAGTCTAGGTCTTTCAAAAGTCTACGTCCAAGTCTTTCCTAATGTTATCTCATTTAATCATTTGGATTCTTTTTGTACAATTATCAACTTAATATTATTTTCTTATGAAGTGCCGCAAAGATCGTTCAATCCGTAACACATTTTTGTCCTTTGTTTTTAAGTCCTATAAATACTAATGTGTTAAATATAATAGTAACATGATTGTTTAAATGTTTAGCTTCAAAGACATTTTGCCGGCCCATATATGATGATTTTAAGTCAATCACTTAAGATGTAAAACGAGTTGATAACTTAATATAACTTTATGAAAACTAACTGACTATCAATGGATTGATGATTTAATATAATCTTATGAAAACTAATATATGTAATGATCGGAGGATGTCATTCCCCTTGTCCCAAAGATTGAGGCATTGTTTTTGTCAGTACCGACACTTTTACATCCCACGTTTCATTTGTTCCCTCGCTCTCTTCCTCAACGATCAACACGCACACCTCAGTTCAGGGTATCGTATCACATAAGTGGGGCGGTACGTTTGCCTGTACCGCCTTGTCACAACACCACCACCTCAACCATCCTAAATTCCATCATGATTCCGCTTTCTCCGACCTAAAGTGCTTAAGTGGAGTTTTGTTCCTTTGGACCCATTTATTCATGTCATGTAATATAGATAAATGTAAAAACCAAAGACTAGGGGTGCAAACGAGCCGAGTCGCTTGTGAGCTACTTGAGATCGGATCGACAAAAAGCTCGAAACGAGCCGAGCTTTATCGAGCCCGAGCCGAACTCAAGCTTGAAAAAAAAGCTCATTTAATTATCGAGCTCGAGCTCGAGCTTCACGTATCGAGCTCGAGCCGGCTTGCAAGCCTAAACGAGTTTTTTATTATATATATATTTTTAAATAAAAATATTAAAAAATAATATTTAAATAAATATTATTAAAAATCATATTTAAATAAATATTATTAAAAATAATATTTAAATAAATAAACGAGCTGAGCCTGAGCCGAGCTCGAGCTTGAAAAAGTATTTGTCGAGCCGAGCTTTAAGAAATAAAGCTCGAAATAAGCCAAGCTCGAGCTCTTCTAAGCCATCACGAGACGAGCTCGATCCCATACGAGCTCGGGCTCGGCTCGACTCGTTTATATCCCCACCAAAGACCATTCGGCTGAAATGGTACCAGTGTAATGGTTTAAGCTTAAAATCTTATATTTAAATTTGACTCAAGAGAGTTATCCCATAGCGGTGGATTTTTCATTTTCTCACTGAGAGTGTTATTGGGTGGTGGTAGACTTTCAAACGCATTGAAGTAATATAAATAAAAATGGATCAAATTTGCAAAGGTATTGGGCTTCTTTCGGCCCAAGAGTTCAGGAGGTATGAGTGTAAAACAAAAACCCATTTGAGAACCCGAGCCCAATCTCTATTGCTTTAAATCGCATACAGCGAAGAATCTAGGGTTTCTGTTCGTCGTCAAAGCGCCGTGTTGTATATCTCTGTAACTTGTGTGCTCTCATCTTCAAATCCGGCGAAATGGTACACTATTTCCTCAATATTATTATGATTCTCTCAAATTTATCAACATTTAGATTCGTTAATTTGATGATAGGGTTTCAGAACGTTTAAATAATCTCATAAATTTTGATGTTTAACTTGATTTAACGATCTTAATCGTTTGTGAATATTGTTTTGGTTGGTACAGTTACTACTGTATAACGTCTTTCTTGTTTGTTACAATTAGTACTTGATGATACGTTAATTTGGTTGAAAAGAACTGTTAATACTCCTTAGTTTTTTGGATTTATAATTGCTGATGTAATTAATTATTTTTTGCATTTGATGTTATTGTTTAAGTTTTATGTAAATGTTGAGATTGTAGAAGGTGTGGATCCATATATTATAAGAATTAACTACCTTATAGGCTTAGACTTTGTAAGAAATACTGCAGGTAAGAGCATCTTGATATTCACTTCGATTCATAACCTTGATTTTGAGTTTGATCCATAGCTTTCACCTTGACTTTGATTGATAACCTTGATCTGGACTTCGATTCATTTTCGTGATTTTGAGTTTCGATTCATAATCTGGTATTTTTGGTGATTAATTGCATTTACAACTGTTTTTATGTAAGTGGTGAATGATTTTGGGTGGTTTATGGATTTGAAGTATATCACATGACATTCTATATATATGCATATTAAAGAGGTTAAATGGTGTTTCTTTGGCTTAAAATGTCATTTTTATTAGAGGCATGATGGACAGAATGCCAGAATGTGACACCCTAAACCTGTTTTCCTTTCTTGTTTAGAATTTCAGATAAATTACTTTATCAATTTATTAATCAACTCTTAATACGTTTTCTTTATACCAAACAAAGGTTGCTTATTTTCTTGCTAACTTGTTGTGTAGACAAAGAGGACAAAGAAGGCTGGGATTGTTGGAAAGTATGGTGAGTGTCTTCTTTCTTACTTTCAAATGAGTCTGCAAAGTGTTTAAGATGATTTGAATTAACTTTTTTTAGCCACATAATAGTACAACATACAAAAAATTGTTTCAAGATTATTTCTTTTGTTTTGTGCCTACAATTATGCATCTTTATTAATAAGCCATTGTAGAGTATTTTTTGCAATTCCTGTTTTATTTTGTTGTTTTTACATTTTTGAACTATTTCAATTTTATTCAGGTACCCGTTATGGTGCTAGTCTGCGAAAACAGATCAAGAAAATGGAGGTCAGCCAACACAGCAAGTTTTTCTGTGAGTTCTGTGGAAAGGTAAATCTCTTATGTCTGTTATGCATAAAATTTAGTAAAAGGATGATTTCTTGCCAAAATTGTCATATATCTAAACTAAATATACTTTCATTGAACCATCACACAGTATGCTGTGAAGAGGAAAGCTGTTGGTATTTGGGGCTGCAAAGATTGCGGCAAAGTCAAAGCTGGCGGTGCATACACTTTGAAGTAATTTTTAAATCCTTTATTTCTTCTTTGATTTGTTATTTAGATCACATTTTGTTCTGTTACTGATATTCTTTTCTGTATAACAGTACTGCTAGTGCTGTTACGGTCAGGAGCACAATTCGAAGGCTGAGGGAGCAAACTGAGAGTTAGTTATCAGTGTTGAAGTCTTATCTTACTACTGTTGGTTTCATCAATTTTGTTTAAGCAGTGTGCAATTATCTCAGAACGTAATATTTTTTATTTGGATTATTTTGATATTAAATTTTGCAGACATTAATCTATCTTGTCTACTGATGTTTAATTTTTGTTATGATCTTGCTGCTAGAAGCGATAATAAAGTTTATTAACCTGTAGAAATTTTACAAATCTAAGTGCAGGGTGTGCAAAGGTTCGATAAACTGTTAAAACTGGAAATTACATCCAAGTTTAAGTAAAATTACATCCAAGAATATTTCAAATTATTAAAAGATTGTAAAAATCGCAATGGTGTTCATAACTGATTGATCTATCAAAAGAAATCATTTTATTTAAGATTTATACACTTTGATTGACTGTTTGAACCGTTTAAAAAAATCTAGGTTAACAGATTAGATGATGGTTTGAACTTGGAAGTTGGAATAGGTCTTGTGAATTGAACAACTTGTTTTGTTTTTTGTTGTTACTTGACATAATATAATTAGAACTCTAGACTAACATGCATTCAATCGTTCATTCAAATTCACACTATTGTTCACAATGGGTTATAATACCACATTCACTAGTCATCTTTATAATGATTTTTAACGTGAAAAAGAAAGAGGTTTAAACTATGTATACTGTTTTTGGCCAGTTTGGTTGGTCCTGCTTACCAAATCAATCTACCTGGTGTTGTTTGTTTTTTCGACCAATCTTTATGTAAAAACAGGTTAAACCAAATCTTAAACCTCTAGTAAATTCATGGGTCATTGATGTTCTTTTAGTTTTTCCAAATAGAGATGAATTTTCTTTTGAAGAAATCCATAGTTTTTACAATAGTTCCAAATTCGTTATATCAAAACTCACGAGTTACTAAATTCATGCATGTATTAAGGATCCAATGTGGTTTGTGGGCCCACCATCACGAACAACAAGAAGATTTATTATTAATAATCAGCAATTATCATATATTTGTAATTTGTTGCACATGTAAAGAACACAAGACTCCATTAGAAGCCAAATGCAAACATACAACAACTACTATACTGCACTAAACATATATTTACAGTTACACTTATGGGGATATAAGAAGAGAACAAAGTTACCCTAATTCTCATCAACCTAATAAAACCAAAGCACTTTAGTGCATAAGCCTAATAATACAGTTATCTTGTGGTTAAACAAAAATTCCTGACATAGATTGTTCAGACAATGACCAGTGTAGGATCATCATGGTGGCGCACACGCCTCTGGACCGCCTTAACTGCCGCCACCCTTGCCGCATTTGCCGCCCTATTAGCAGCTGCCACCGCTCTATTCACTTTTACATCCACATTGGCTGCAGTCACTGCTTTCTCAGCTATTCGTCTGGCTTCCTGAGAAATCAACATTAAAAAATAATGTAAAATCCAGCGCGAGTAATGTGATATAAGGGGTGTGCGACATTTTATTTTGGAACTGATAATTTGATTATGGCGTTTTTATCTCGTTTGTAATCTGTTTGTGGTATTTGGGTATGGTGGAACTGTTTCTAGTGATTTCAATGCCAAACAAACCCACACAATTTGGTGAAAGAAACATGAAAAATTACCTCAACTGCTTTAAGAACTTTGGCATGAGAAACAGACACAGGATACTGCGGATTGATGCTAAGAACACCATCTTCCCAGTGACCCGATTGCGTGTCACCGTTTCTGAAAGTATACGAACCGAACCCTTGTCTCTTTCCTTCATGCCAACCACCTTCATATCGATGTCCATTTGCAAACTTGTATACACCAAAACCATGCATTCTGTCTGCAAAATACTCCCCGGCATACATGTCACCATTTCTGCATCACCATGTAATCACATGAAGCTCAAATGTCATTATATTTTCGTTATAAATAGAAATATAAACTTAAAAGTTAATCAAACTCACACACTCAGATCTTAAAAGTAGACACGTTAATCATTTAGTTGGTGTTTTGTCACAGAATATTCTACTTTGTGTAATAATGACATAGTTTATGGACAAATTATGAGGAAGAAAATGGGAAAAAAGAAAAAAGATAGTACTTGGAAGCTTTTGTACAAAGATGTTCACCATTACAAAATAAATATTAAAACCATTTAAAAGGTATAACCTTTTAGGAATATAATCTGAATGGTGAAGATCAGGCACTACATATTTTTCACAAGGACTATGAAATTTGAAATGTTAAATGGCTAGTGAAAATGATTGAAAAAACACTGAAGTTTGTAACATCAAGGTAGTTAAAACAAACTGCAAAAATATAGATGCAAAAACTAACAAGTACTATAACAGTTCTGTCAAAAATAGCTCATTTATTACAAATTAAGCATTTTTGTTGCATTTGAGCAGGAACAATAATTTGTTATTTCGTCTTAAATGAAATGTGAATAAAAACTAAAAAGAGATCATGAATTTGATCTAGACCAAAAAGATCAGGCGTTGTTTCCAGTTTACCAAGAGAATAATACCCAAAATCACAGCTTAATTCCTCTTCATAAAACCGCTTATTGTGTCTTTATACAACATATAAACATGATTATATGTTTATTGAGGATTATATACAACAGATCTGTGTATCTCACCTCAAAAATCTTTAAAAAAAAAGAAGCAAAATTACCAAACACTCAAGCAAAATATCATCTCATTTTCATGTTTTGTTAAAAAATTGCATTGTGCTTTGCTACAGCTGATTGTGCTTATTCAAGATACACAAACAGTTCCAATAACCATTTCAAACATCCCCATAATAAACATCTAAACAAGAATGCATTTTTATGTCACTATGAAGTATGAAACACATCAAAGAATCCCAAAGTTTACCTGAAATGGTAGTGACCAAGCCCATGTTTAACACCTCCTTTGAACTCCCCAAAATACTTGCTACCATCTGCACAAGTATGAACCCCATGCCCATGACACTGACCCTTGATCCATTCACCAGCATACATATCACCAGTATAGAACCTATAAACCCCAAACCCATGCCTTAACCCTTGCCTATATTGACCCCTATATCTGCTCCCTTTAGCCCATGTTTCAACACCATAACCATCATACTTCTGATCAACCCAATCACCTTCATATCTCCCATTCATGTTGTAGTAATACACCCCACTTCCAGAACACTTTCCTTTGTAAAACTCACCCTCATAAACATCCCCATTGCTGTAAGCCTTCACCAAGAACCCTGAAAATGTGTTTTCCTCTAATCGGTTCTTTGAGCCAATTGACCAAACAACTGGTGTGTGTGTTTCTGATGTATTCAAAAGCTTCAAAATTGGGAGATTTCGGGCCACGAATAACCGAATTGACGGATGATTAACAACAGATAGAAGAACAACACAAAGGGATATCAAGAAGATCAGATAAAGATACAAAGATGTATGATGATTCAACGAAAAGAAGTAAATTGAAGGCAAACAGAGAACGATTACAACCCTTGAAGGGGTTTTGATCCAAAAGAGCTTCACATAACTAAGCTTCAACACTTTCAAAGCAACCGATTTGGTGGCTAAAAGTGCTTCAGAAGACGAACAACAGGTTAAAGACTTCTGATGAGTTCTCCTGTGGTGATTCATGAGCTGATGATTCGAAAACAGACCCATTTGCATTGTGGTTTGTGGGTTGTTCTTGAACTGTTGATCATCGTAATCTGATGCAATTTTGAGTTTGAAATTGGGGTTTTTTGAATCGGAATGCCGTTGTTCTTCACCGAATTGAACGCTTGATTTCTTCTGACGCATTTACTGAACAACAGCAACAACTTAATGGGTTTGAATTTGGGGTTTTTGAGACGTTATCATGTCTTGATCTGTGTGCGTTTGAAGTTCGTCGAGAAATTCGATCGATCTGTGTGTGTTGATGGTTTTGAGGGTGGTTTTGTTTAGAGACAAAGAGGGAAAAACACAAGGCACTATAATGGGTGATGTATATATAGAGAAAGATGTAAATGTAGGGGGTTTGAAGTCATTACGTAAAAGTTGACGGAGTCAATTTTGTAAATTTGAATATTGGGAACAAGTCCACTTAATGTTTCACTTAACACCCTGATTTTCATGGTATTGACTAAACATACCTTGTCACAAAGTTAGACATGAAAAGGTAAAAATGTTATGTCTAGACGTCTAGTGTTAAGTAAAGGTTTGTTGTTATGTGCAAGGGTGGATAAAAACTAGTCTAGTTGATGACCAAAACATGAATCTAGCATGTCGGCAATCATTAATTTGATCCGTTTGTATTGAATCTTTCAAGTATTCTGAACATCAAACAAATGGTTTTGTTATATTACGAGTAGATTTAGATATATGACTGTGTTGTATCGAAAGATTGTTGATCATATTCAGTATTATTAATATCAACACATGAAAAAGGAAATCAGATTTGCTTTGTTATAAGTCAAATAAAAAAAGATAAGTTTTTAATTATTACCTATGGAGAATAATCATATTTCCTTTTTTTATTTTCTTTTGTATCAATTTTATTTAGTGGAATTATATATTCAATATTTTTTGTTGGTAGTAATTATTACAAAAAGTAAAATGTGATAATAATATTGCTTTTCATGCCTTTAGGATTTAACTTGTAGAATAAATACATTGAAGAATTTGATATTGTTTTTAAAAATTAAACCAAACATCTTATTGTGTTTTAAACAAATAGATTGCTTGCTTATGAACATAAATAAAACATTGTTAGTCGTTTAGACTTTTGCTAAGGGCAAGAGAATGATGACATGCAAACACTAACTTCTTTCAAATAAATACAACTTTTGATTTTAGGGGGCCTTTTTTAATCTTTCAAAAACACCATTAAAATTGCATTTATGTGTGTCGGGGTTCAATTTTCAAAAGTAAACTAAACCTTAGACATTTTCAAGGTTAAGATTTGTGATCAACAAACTTTGTCAAGGGTGGTTGGTTTTTTTATAAGCGAAGTCAAAGGTAGTTGATCATAATTAATATTTAATAGATGATGCCGTCCAATTTTTGAAAGCTAAACAAGATTTTATTTTGATATATCTTATATTTCAATCACTTTTGTTGGTTCAAATGCTAAATATGTGAGTAAATTTGTTATGATGGTAATTACCAAGTATTAAGTGATACAACCACTGCCAGCGATAATGTTGGACGTCCATCATTTAAATGGTGTTGAGTTCAAATCTCATTTGAGAAGTGAAGTAGATTTTGATTGGAGGAGAGTGGAATTAGAATAATACGCAAATAAACTTTAAATGATAAAATAAATCATTCCTAACGATTGGTATTTTATATATTGGAAGAGAGAATATAAAGTGATAGTAAGATAAACCTAAATGTCATACAACAATTGAACCAATATACTGATCATGCATGTAACACATAAAATGATTTGATTTCAATTAAATGTTGAATAAAAACTAAACGAACATAAACCGAAAAATGTCAATTGACGAAACCATAAAGGATAACCAAATTGGCCTTAGAGCGGGACTAGTATATTAATTCTATTTGATTTATATAGAACGACAAAAGACATCTAAATGACATCTAACTCGGTTACAATTAAGTGTGCAACATAAATACACCCACATGCTGAATTTCAACATTGATTTAAATGTTTTTAAAGACATCTAAATGATAATAACTTGATCAGAATAACATGAATAATAAATATAATTTTGATTAGGAAGAATTTGATGGCAGATTTTGGGTATGATGCTATTATAATTAAAATCTTGAAAGCTACCACATGTTGTATTCATTAAAATACAATACTTATAATTCTGTAATACATTAATATTGATAATAAAATACATGTGTGTGTATTTACCTATAATAATTACAAGATAAAGTTACAAATATAAAATACATGTTCCTAATAAAACAGTATGGTGATCGTTGTATGTTGTCAATTAAAGTTAACTCATTTCATGCGTTAGTTTTTTGACTTGGAAATTATAATAGTAAACGTAAAATATACGAATAAAGGCATCACAAAATTCCAAAAGTACTTTTACTTAAGTAATTTGAATGTGAGAAGTATGCATGAATATTTTATTCTTTTTGCCCTTTTGGGGAAAAAGAAAGTATTGCTTTTAATTTGAAAAAAAAAAGTATTGTTTTAATTTGAAATTTGACCCAAGTTTACTGAGTTTCAAGATGGTTGTTACAAATTTAAAATAGAAAAGAAACCAACAAAACCAGCTAATATTATATAAACCATACCACCTAATATTATATGTATCACCATATGTCTATTCGATTACTTTGGAAAATTTAATATGTTTATAACTTTTTTAGTTATAAAGAAAAGATTTTAACATTACATAGTTTTTTGTCATAGAAAATCACAAAATAACAAATTTTTGTGTTAATAGGTTTATACTTGGTATACCACGTCTGGAAAAAAATCATGGCTACAATTATAAGTTAGATCACTTCATAGTCAGATATTGATCTATTTTTGCTAGCATATCACATACTAATATCATAAACACATAAAGTACATTAATCCACTTACGTACTTTTACTTTCACATGTGTAGCACACTTTAACATGCAAAAGAAATGTAAATTCACTGTCGCATTTCATATTTCAATCACATATTCTATATCATGTCGAAATACAATTTTTAAATACATACTTCATATGTGCTAGAAGTTGATTCTATTTTCGTTCAATATATATTTCTTAGTTTTTCATTGTCAAAATCTTTATAACTTATTGTTTAAAAGACTATAAGATATGTTCTGTGTGTAAAAACTTACGAAACAAAGCCTACCACCAGACACATTTCTTCCATAAAGATCTAACCGATTCAATGTTAAAAGAAGTTTTTTCCTATTTTTTTAAAAAACAAAAGAACACCACTGGACGATTAAAATTAGTTCATTCAATCATATTTTTGCCCTTCAACTAATGATGCTTAGCTAACAATGATCATGAGAGTAGGTAATTTTGAGTAGGTTGATCTAATTTTTTTTAGTAGGTTGATCTAATTTGTTTTTTCTTAGGATAATCTTATAAAGTATCTCAATATTGTAAAAGTAAATGACATTGTGATAAATACTGAAGTAATTATAATTTCTTTTAGTTTATCATAAACAAAAAAGGTGATATAATCTTGAAAAACAATACAACTACCAAGGCAAGGACAAATTATTAAAAATATTATTACAAACATAGATGCAATCACACTGGAAAATCTGTCTTCCAAATTAAACTATTATATAAACCTAATGAACATTAATTAAACAATCTTTGGTAACAAAACAAGTACGGACTTCTTTATAAGTGGAATATATAGAAAACATAAGTCTCTGACAATCGTCAACGTAGAGATCCATCCATCTAACAACTTAATTTTAATCTATCCATCATAATACATCGTTAAAAAACCCGATATATTTTTAATTTTTCTTTATGTATTCTGAGGACACTGACCGATACCACATACTATTACGAGTTATATACAATTCACTCTAAGTCGACACACTTCTAAACTAAAAATAACAAGTTGGTAATAAGAAGGATATTTAGCTCATTAATGTAACTAAAAAAATACATATTTTTAAAGAGTCAAGATCCACAATATATGGTGATGACCGTTTGAGATTAACAAGTCCATAAACATAAGAAGAATATTCCATTTGGTGTGATGTTTTTTTCTTTAAAATTATCACGTGGCATACATGTGCACCATCCTTTGCCTTCCTTATATACCAATTTATTTACCTACTTGTCTATGTACAGTTATCCACCAGAGTGTCATTCGGGTCGAGTAAGTATCGGATTCCTCGGGTTTTTAGTCATTGGATACTGAATCAAATACTGAATCATATAAATATGTATAGCCATATTTGTTTGTTTGGTTCGGGTTTTATCGGGCTTATTCTTAATTGATGGGTTGATTTGGTTCAGGTTCAAATCGTGTGAAAAATAAAGAAAACCCTAAATAAGTTGTGTGTGTATATACATGACAACACATAGAATGATGTATGTTACACTAACTTATGAGAAGATTAACAAGTCATAACTTATTTTTCTGTTCAATCAAAACTAAGAAATATAATCTCTCTAATGTGTGAGAAACTATGAATTGATTATATTCAAATTACACAAAAGGTTCACAAATCACAACTTTATAACCAGTGTTTTAATAGTAGGGCTAAATCCTATTTTCATGAAAAAAAATTAACAGAGAAAATAACGATAGTCAATGGAAAGGACACAAGGTGTTACTGTACACTGATGACCGCATTTGTATGTAATTTCTCGAACCTAGTGGCCCAATATAGTATGGCCATGACCACAACGACTATCTGTTTATCCGCCTATCTGTGTAATTCTATTTAGATTTAATAATTAAAATTAGTTTGAATCCATCACATCCTGCTAGTGGATAACCTAATTAACCGAACCCATTTATAGCCGAAATAGGTCGATTTTGAAAATCTAAAAAACAAAATGCCGGTTATAGGTTCGGCTTTAGCCCATGATTGAGAAACCCGATAACCCATACGTTTATAATTTTCACTTGAAACAACACCCATATCTAGTGAATACAAGTTTTGATGATAAAGATGGTTTGTTTCATTAATAGGTATTGAGCTTATTGAAAAAGCCATTTTTTGTGGGACACTAATTTGGGCATATAGCTTTTTGAAGAAGAAGCCAAATAGACATGGGTAGATTATGCGGCCTCAACACATGCTCTTGGTCTCTGGTTACAGCCATATGGGGCCTCATAACACCAACTTATTACTAAAATCACACCTCAATAAATGATAGTATTTTGTTATCATGCCATTTGATGTATTATTAATAACTTATCATAGATATAAAAAATAAAAATTTATTCAAATCCATGACTAAAAAATTAAGCATCATGATTTCGATGGCATTTTAAAGACATAAGAAATAATCCATTCTACTCATGTAATTATCAACATGAATTACCACTTTAGCCATGTGACATGCAACACTAATGTCTTAATCAAAATTTATTTCCATTAATACATGCGTAATGCATGTTTACGTGCAATCCTCAGATGTGTATCATTTTTTCACTTACGTAGCATTAAAGCTTGTCTTTTCATCGAGGAAATATGATAATACCAGACTCAAACTCACGTAGTACCAAAAGTATAACTTATCTAGTTCGTTTTTATCTAGGATTTTGTCACTTCTTTTGTTCCACTATCATTTAAACAAAAATATATATAATCAACATTAAAACAATGTAAGACGACCTTTATAACTTTGGTATGCGACTATTGGCCACGTATAATATGTATTTATGTATGCATTAAAGGGAATAAAGTTTGGTACGTGTTCAAAAGGTAAATACATGACCTTTAAATGAAATAATCATTACTATAGAAGTACATTAGACCCAAGGAATTGGACATTTTAGTAATTTTATATTATTATATTAATCTATAAAACATCCACTTACGTATGCTATTAACAAACATATCATCTTTTATTTGTTATTATATTAACATGTAATACTTTTTTAATATGAGAAAAAGGTAATATCATGCAATGAATGAAAAAGTGATTGTGAAAATTGGAATGTTTTTGTTTTTCTGAAACAAAATGATGAAGTAGACAAGTGACAGGCAAATTGGAATGGCTTTTTCTCTCATCCTTCTACATCAAAGCTGAGTAGATATCCTCTTCATCTCACTTCCATAAAGTTGTCATACTTCTTTAGATTACTACCTCTATTTATAATAACGTAAATTATTTATTTACAAGTTTTTGTTTTTTTGTATCTTTTTTAAACACTAGAGAATATACACACACAAGACTAAATTCTGGTTAGTGCATGCGTTGTTTTAATTGGAAATAGTTGTAACAAGTTTAACAATAATTACGAACATATTTGTATTTTGATGATATGATTTCTTTATGTTATCCTATTTGTTTTGGAATATTATTTCTATTTTTTATAGAAAATACGAGCAAACTTTTTTTTCTCTAGAATATAAAATGGAAGATCTTGGAATGTAATATACTCTAAAAAAACGTGTAATATGGGTTTACCAGAAAGACTATTCATGTAATTAACTCTACAATTTTTTTTTTTTGAACTGCAAACAAATTTTATTATGAAAAACAGAACTCTAGACTCTAGTTTTGTTATAACTTCTATATATTTTATGTTTCTAGAAAATAACTACAAGATTACATGACGTTCAAAAGTAAAACTAGAAACCAGAGCTTGTATTATTGATACCTTAAATTAATATTACTTTTAGTATTTTAATTGATACCTTGACTCTAATAATGTAAACGAATATTTAATTGTTTAGTCTAACATTCAATTTTATATTTGATTATTCAACTTAGCATTTCATAAATACTATTTAACAATTATTAGTTTTACTTACTGTTTATGTATTTTTAATATTTTGATTTGATGTTTGATTTTTTAATATAAAAATAATGACTGAGTTCAAGATATAATACTACATCTGATTCACTTATAATCCACTCTTAACAAAAATTCTAATTTAGTTATTGCATTTTAGTTTTTAATGACATGCTTAATTTAGACAATAATTATGGTTGTTATGTGTAGTTATCTTTCGCTCCTATCCAATGTTTTCAGAACCGGATCGGACGTCGAACCGGACGTCTTACTGGTTTGGTGGTCGGACCGGTCGAACCGGTTGGACCGGATTTAATTATATTTTAATTATATTTATATATGTAATTAAATATAAGTAATTTATATATGATTTATATATATTTTATAGTTATCTATAAAACTTAACTATATTTGCATATCCGACGTACTAATTTATGGTTTAACACCCCGTTTTTACCCATTAAAACTAAAAAAAGGAAAACTGGTCCGAACCGGTCCGGTTTCCCGGTCCGACCACGGTTTGGGAAGAACCGGCTGGTTCGGGAAGAACCAGCCGATTCGACCAGTTCAAAACGAGTCACACCAGACTGGACCGGACCAGCCCCCGATTCACGGTCGAACCGGTCGGACCGGCCGGTCCGATCCGGTCTCATTGCTCCTATCACTTGCTTTATGAGCTAGATGAATAACATATATATTCATTAAAAATATATAATTAAACTTGAATTTAAAATCTTGAAAGGACAGAAGGAAAATCCCAACCACTACAACTCTATAAAAACTATAATACAAATTTTGAAATTCAAGATGATAGAAATAAAATCTCAACCACTATCACAATCTGGATTCGAATCCTCATCTATCATTTTAAAAAGAAAAAGGCTCGTCAAATTGTCTCGATGTCAACAAAAATCGTTAAAATATCTTCAATAATCAGAAAAGAACAGTAACACTTTTATTATTCCATCTTATACAAAAATATCTTCAATAATAATAAGAAAAAACTACATAATTCAAAGATTCCTACACACTCTAGAGTGGTAAACGAGCCAAGCCGAGCCGAGCCAGGATGGGTTCGACCTCGAGCTCGAAGCTTATTGAGCCGAGCCGAACCAGCTCGAAAATTTTAACGAGCTCAAAACACCAGCTCGAGTTCGGCTCGTGAAAAGCTCGAGCCAACTTGTGCCTCGTTCGAGCCGGCTCGATTTAATTTTTTTTATTTTCTCACATTAATTAATATAAAAACACAAAAATATATATTAGGGCTTTTACCTTTTTTGAGTACTTCGTACTTAAGGGAACAAAGATAATTATTTTGAATATAAATAATTATTATCAAGTTATATATTTTTTAAAACAAAATACTTAGTGTTTTTTAAAAGAGAATAATTTTTTTACTTTAAGAAAATCTTTTTAAAATCGTAATATAAAAATAATAATCATAATAATAGTAGTAGTAATAATTATTATTATTATTATACTATATATATATATATATATATATATATATATATATATATATATATATATATACATATATTATATGAACCGAGTCATGAGCCGAGCCAACGAACCAAGCCACGAGCCGAGCTTGAACCGAGCTAACCCTGGCTCGAGTTCGGCTCGTTTAGAATTCGAGCCGAGCCGAGCCGGCTCGTTTAGATACGAGTTTTTTTCGAGCCGAGCTTTTTTCGAGTGAATTTCGAGACACAAACTTTTTATACAGCCCTAAAAACAGTTTTAGTGGACGTTTACTGAATTGCCGATGTAGAAAATTACAGAAATCATCGTTTAACTTTACTCAAACAAATAAACAAACTACAACAAATAAAAATTTAACATATTCTCTTGTTCATAGTCTTTAACAACTTGAACTTGTTTATGCCCATGTTTGTTTAAATCTGTGAGTTAATATGCAAAACAAAAATAAATGACATTGATAAATTTAAAAACACAAGTCTAATATTTCTAAACTCAAGCATTAATACCCAAAACTAAGAGTATGAATAACACCATCAAACGATTTACTAATCCCATAATTAAAGCAGCTATAAAAAGAATGTCTAGAGAAATACTCAAATAAAGTTCTGATTTCATTCAAATCAACATTTTTTAATAACTTTTATACTCTTATATACTATCTACATTTCACTTATAATGATTTAAACCATTATCACTTTAAAAATCACCAACACTAGACTACAAGCCACGTTTATATATCTTCTTTATTACCAGCTCATATACTAACTTTATTTTACTAATAAATCTTAATATTTATTAGTCTTAAAACATTTAATTAATGTTATGTTTACTAAATAAATAAAAGCATAAAACATATAGACACATGTAAACGAACCAAAAAACACCAAACTTAGTGAACAGAAACAAACATAGAAAAAGTTGCTCATGCTCGTTCACTTATATTAGATAGACTGATAAAGTGAATATAAACAAACTTTTCAGCAAACGTTACTACAGTAGTATTATATATGGCATTTAAAAAAAAAAGAGATTATAACCTAAACTTTCAAACATCATCAAAATACTTTTCTTCAGCATCATAAGTAGCTTCTTTCACCCAGTGATCATCCAGTGTCACATCATCATCAATACTAGAGTAATTGAAATGCTGATGATCTTCACCTGCAAGAAACTTTTGTTGCATCACATTTGTAAATTGGTCCATTCGATCTTGCATCTCATCAGCTGCTAAACTAGTACCCTCGTTAGACTGTTCATTTACTAAAATACCCTTGTCACCCGCGACATGATCAACATCTTCCACATCATCATCATCGTCGTCGTCTTCTTCTTCTTCCTCCTCCTCCTCCTCCTCATCATCATCATCATCTTCTTCTTCTCTTTCATTTCCGACCCACTCCCGCTCATCAACACCCAATCGCTGTTGTTCCCGCCTTATCTTCTCCACCAAAACTGCTTCCTCGGCCCTTCTCAACAGGGTCTCAGACCACCGTTCTCCGGGCCTAGACATTTGTCGTGCACTTTGGTCTTGAAATTTCCCAACAAACTCATGGTGCAAGTAGGGTTCTCTATCCCTCATTGAATCCTCGGAGAAAAAATTCCCTTCCAACATTAACTTATCCATGAATGCGCGCCTCCGATTCTTAACCTTTGCAGACCTTGACTTTAAATCCTCGGATGTTGGATTTATTAAGCTTCGTAGATGGTTTAGATGCCAATTGATTTCATAATCGTCACTTAGTGTATCAAATTCTTTAAGCTCCTCCAATGTTAGTTGTGATCCATAGCGCTCTGGATGTGTATGTGATTATTAGCATATATGAATACTAGAAAATATAAGAGTTCTTACGAATATAATAAATAAAATAATAAGCTTTCAAGCAAAAAGAGAAAACCAAGATAGATGAATCAAACCATTCAACACAATGTTGCTCTAAGAATATCATTCTTAGTTAATGTGTTTAAGTAGTTGATGTATTTAATTTGACAAGGGGATGGGTTTTTAAATGACTTCAGTTTAACATTCATCATCTAGAACTAAGAAAGGAAAGATGTGGTTGATTATGATATTCCTTCAAAAAGATCATCACTCTGAAACCAAACACACCAAATGCTAAAGTGCTGATCATTGTTCCAGTGACGGTAAGAAAAATGAATCAATGTTTGAATAGTGTGACGGTGAAAGAGATTCTCAGAATATAAAGGGTTACTAACTTACAAGTCAAGTTCCCTTCACGGGCACGTCTAAAGTTGATTTTATGGTTGCAACCAAAGATCAACCGAGAAAGGAACTTGATCTCAACGATTGACGTCTTATACTTCTAAGAACTACTATGTGATTCATAAAGAACACTCCAACGGTATCTTTCTGATCCAGTAGATATTCTATTTAGATAGTTCAAACTGCTTGAATCATTCAAGAAATCAAAACCATTTTGAGTTGTTAACTTAAGTAGGTTAAACAATGAACAATCCCAGATTAATACTCTTAGAACAGCACCTGATGGAATCAAAACTAGCATGCCTTACATATTAAACCACGGTGCTCTTCCTAATTTGAACACTAAACCCTAATATTCGACGAAGGGGATATACATTGTTCCTTTTCAATCCTGCCAATAACTGAACTAAAAAGTCTAGCTGGATCATCAATGTCTATCTATCTCTAATAGCCATATACCAACTCATGAATTTCAGCATACTGCCATGAAATCTATAGCTTATAGCTCCAAATTCAACACTCTTCACAATCCAATGACATAATTAAAGTTCTATTCAATAACCAAATGATAACTATCAAATTCAAGGCAACCTACACAAATCAATCATAAACACAAAATTCATACTGTTGCGTGCTATAGAAGTTAATCCGTGAAGAAAACGATTGCTAATTAGTAATTACCTAATTACCTAAGAAACTAAACGAAACAAAGCTCTCGATTGAAGGATACTGAAACAGAAATCTATAAAGAGATAAAAGTGAATTAGAAATTACCTAAGAAAACAGGGACGTTGCGAGAGTAAAGATCTCGGAGGATAGATTTACGTTGAGACGGTAGAATAGCGGACGATTGTTGAGCCCTAGGAAAATAGAGGTTTTCGAGATGAGATAATCTCTCCATGATCGACTCCATAGAGACGCTAACACTAGTATCCATCTTCTCCGGTACGGCGCCACCGGTCTCCGCCATCTGAAATCAACCAAACTCCGCCGTAGACGGTGGGGGAACGAAAATTAGAGGTGTTGAAGTCGGTGTGGGGTTTCTTGAAGAAAAAGTCGGTTTAGGGCTTTTTTTTTTCAGGTCAACGGCGATTGGTCAAAAGACGCGTGCTAACTGCGTGACTATTAACACGTTGTGTCTATTAGTATTTATAAGTCTTTTTAGGGGTGTAAACGAGACGAGACGAGCCGAGCCCGAGCTCGCTTAGGCTCGAGCTCGGCTCGTTTTAGTTTTAGAAAGCTCGAGCTCGAGCTCGGCTCGTTTAAAGTTTTATATTTAAAGCTCGAGCTCGGCTCGCCAAAAAATTATCAGGCTCGAGCTCGGCTCGGGCTCGGCTCGTTTATTGTTAAATTATTAAAATTTTATTTTTTATAATTAATTTTATATTTTTTATAATCTAAATTTTTTATATTTAACATAATAAATATTATTTAATTAATTTTCATCATAAAAATATATATATAATAAATATGATTTATGTACATATATATTTATATATTTTTTATATGTAAAAAAATTATATAAAACAAAAAGCTTGTTTAGGCTCGCGAGCTAGCTTGAGCTCGATGTCTGAAGCTTGGGCTCGAGCTCGTTTAGTAAACGAGCCATGATGTGAGCTCAAGCTCGGGCTCGAGCTCGTTTAAGCTCGGCTCGATTCGAGCTTTTTTCGAGCCGATCCCTAGTAGCTTGCGAGCCGGCTTGGCTCGTTTACACCCCTAGTTGTGTGATTAACAATTTTATTTGTCAGATTTGACCGAGAGTTCGTTTAATGAATGAACGAATGTGAATAAGAAACTTTGCTTATTTAGTTAAGCGAATAAAACACTGATTTTTAGCTCAACTGGTTAAAGTGAGGTATTCATGACATGTAAATAAGAAAGATTATGAATTCAAGTATTAATCTAAACAATATGCTTAGAGTTGAGTCAGTGTGTTTTCTCAGCAATGAGTTTTCTTCTGAGGGGGTTGGGGGTGTGGTCCCGGCTAGAAAACAGATAGGTGGCCCCGATTAAGATAACACTCATCCTCCGAAGCAGGTTCGTACATTAGGCGTTCAAAAAAATGTATAGAGGTCGTGTTCGTTTATTTATGTCTATGGACTTTTGATAATGTGTTTATTTATTTTGTTTGTGTTTTGAATTTTTATAATTTATATTTTTATTCTATTGGTTTTACTTTTAACAAATATATGAAAACATTTCGGTCGAAAAGATAAATTATTTTCACTAGAGCCTTTTAATTATTATTTTTAAATATATTATACGATATCTTTAACCAACATATGTCAAAACAAAATTAACTTAAAATATCGTTGGTAACTTGACTCACTGTCCATGATTGGTTTTTGTGGAATAGATTTTTGAATCATAGTATAATTATTTAGAATATAACTTTTAAGTAAGTTTTTTTTTATCATAAAATCCTCACATAACTCTAAGAATTTTACTAAACAAAACCCTTAAAAGGCAATGTTAGGGAATAAAAAGATAAAAACATTTTAAACAAGAATGTCTAAGGAATAAAAATGGAAAAGAGATCGGCGACCCCAAGTTCTTTTACCCCATTCAAAAAGTATTTTCTGAGGATGACGTACCAAATGCAAGAGGTCTTCCTTTTCATCTCCGATTACTCGATAATTTCCACAAGCACAAATTCTTGACTCGCTCTCATTGGGAGGCTGTTTACCAGACTGACGAAGTTGAGCTCCTTCTCGTTGTACCGAAATAGAGGTTTGATTTAAACGACCAGGTACAGCATCACAATCACCTATATAGTTCATGTTAGACCACAAAATTTACCTAAATGATCATTTAATCAAGAAGTATTCTTTGTAGCAGTTTGAAAGCATCAACATATAAGTTGATGTGTCAATGCATGTTATAAGTGTACCTCTGCTATTAGAAAACTAAATAAACTAGAATGCAAAGAATTCATTTACTAGCAGAACCCCATATGAACAAAAGTTAAATTAATTTTTACAAGTACATTAAAAATGTTATCAGATATTAGAATCTCCATAACCCGTTAACCTATACGTATCTATCCGTCCTGCTAAAAATCACCATGCCCAGAACTCTAAAAAGCCATTTGGCGTCAAGGCGTTATTCGATCTATAGTTATTTTTCTCCAATGATATACAGTTGCATATGGTTCCAACAAACCCTTAGGTAAAAACTTTCTTCATTGTCAAATTCAATGCCACGGTAACTTGCAGCTCACGCGTTAAATGTTGTACGCTGCTCGTATTTGTTGATGAAAAAAGACCAACCCTTCAAAATGGGAGAAGTCATAGTTGCTGAACATGATCAGTTATTTCCTGTGGGCAAGATTGTGCCTGTAAGAGCTCCAAACGAGTAAACGGTGCAGCAAATTGCAATATATAGTCTTCATCTGCGATGCCAAACAATACGTTGAAAAGGGTTCACGAGAAAAGATATGAATATAATGTAAGGAAATAAAGAAATCTTACTCTCTTTAACGGTGCCATAAAGCCAACATAAAACCTCATCTGCAAATGCTAAACAAACTCCTCCCTGTTGATCAGTATTGAAATCAAAACACAGATGACAGATGTAGTCTATAGAAGCACAAAGTATGGGCGCAGACTAAAAAGCCCGATCCTTGCGGTTAACGCATCTGGGCCCACTCTTAATCATTTTACTTTTTTTTAACATGTTGAATTATTTTTATAAAATTTAAATTCTGAACTACTACCTCACAGTTTCATTACATAACATGCAAAATTATTCAACTCATAAAAAGATTTAGTAGCATATTAGAAATTTATATATACACACGAAAAATACAATTTTATATAGCGGCTTGTGACGATAGGCCTCAAAACTGGACATTTGGTCCTGAAACGGGCTAAAGCCTAGCTTGGCGTTTGGATCAAATGCCAGGACCTACTGCACCTTTCAGGCGAAACTGACCATTTCAGGATGGGCCTAAGACCAGCCTTAGGCCCAGGCCCGTTACCGCACCTCTATGATCTAAATGTAGAGCTGGAGAGTAGATCAACAGATGCTTACCTGCCAGTAATTTTTCATTTTCACCCTGTGAGTTATATCTTTTGTTCTTAATCTCTCTGTACGTACAAGCCGACCTGCATCATCCCTACAAGACAATATAAACTTTTAGCAACTGTTGGTACGTGTTTTCTGACATGTGTAATGTTTTTTTTACGGATGCAACTATGTCATGCATGAATAGGTTGCTTGTATATTACACACACATAATCATCAAATCTTGCATGAATTAGTGGAACCATCTGGAGAAACATACTTGCAGAAAATTTAAGCTAAATGTATTTTTATTTGAGCATAACGTACCTATATCCAATGACGATATAAGGAACACCAGCAAGAAAAGACTGAATCTGTAATGAAATAAGTAGATTTAATCGTTCAAACATGCAAGTATTAGCAAACCATGATAGAAGTAAAAATGCCAACATAAAGAACTTTTTCAACTATTAACCAAATGTGTTAAATACACTTCAATAACGATTACAAAAGGCCAAACTCAATATAATCAACATTTTTACTGACGACTACGTGAAAGTAATTTTAGCTGCAAAAGTTTCTTTACAGTAAATTGTATATCTGATTACATAGGAAACATCATAGCAGCAAAGCTTGCTACACATACTGATTTTCTTATTACAACACACATGAATCATTCTTTACAGTCAATTGTATATCTGACTAATTATATTAGTACATATTCTACCACACTACCAACAGAGCAGCAAAGAGTGCCTATTTGGTGTAAATCCTACCATCCATTGCAATGAAGAAGTTGATTTAGTAGCAATATGCCCAAAATGACCCTAAGTTTACACTTTACATTGCATATACACATATGCAAAGGTTTATCGAACTCTATTCCTGCGCTCGCAGGGAGTCATAATGCTAAACTCACGCATAATTTGTTAAATAATTACAAATGATTGTGTGAAACATATGTGATGTAGTATAGGTAGAAGAACGATAATACCCAAAACTTGAGCAATTTCTCCCGCTCAAATCTTTCCTCAGTGTGGTAATCCAACTGTAAAATGATATTGAAAAGTTAAATAATCGCAAGTCCAAAAGAGAGATATAGCTTCTGTTAAATAATAGTCAGCTAGAGCTACAAAATTGATATAGGCTCTTCACCGTTTCAATATAATCTTTATAACTATATTGAACTTCATAAAAAAACTAACACAAATAAAATATTAAGGCTATCTTAAGTTCAAAATATGCAAAAGTGTATCTTTTCCCTTTTTACGATTTTGAGAATAGTTGAATTTTAAAATATATATATTAAAAATGATTTACCTCACGACTTGTTTTTAATTCCACATAAAATCTCCTTCCATCATCAGTGGAATCACAGCAGTCCATTTCAGCACCCATTAAAATACGGTGTGCGCCTAATTTAGTTTTAATTACAGCACAATATTCAACATTAGCATCAACATGATGTATCCCTTCTCCATCATCTCTTCTGGGATCTTCAGTAGCAAGTGCCTCAAAACAATATCCCCAGTAACACCTAAATCCAATATCAAATTAAAGCTCATAAACACTTAAAAATCTAAGAACTAAAAAAAGAATGCAATTTGCCAATCTACCTTTTATTCATGTTTATCAACTAATAATAGCCTTTATTCTAACATGTCTAGTAAGTGGATAATCAAGCAAAAAGAAGTAAGAACATTAAACAGATTAAAATAATAAAAAGACCAAAAAATCAGTTTTAGAATAGTACATTCGACGATCCCGCTCACTTTTTGGTCTTTCAGGTAATTTATGTACATCAAGATACACAACTCCTTTTCTTTTATGGACCCCCATTTCCCAAGGTTCGTGCCTCAAATAAGCAGTAGCCATTATCTGCCATAAACAATCTGATAATTAAAATCACAAAGCAATTTTATATTTATTAAAATACAAACCAATTTATTGTTTTAAAATTAGAATAAAACATGAAGTCCAAAAGTAAACAGATATCCACAATAAGTGGTATAATCATATACTTCGATCAAGGTTAGGTCATAAGGTTTATAAAATTCTTTGATAAAATAATACAGGTTAACAAAAGAACTTACCTTATTGAGATTGTTTCTATAGGTCTGCAATAAAAAGGAACAAGTAATTACATTTAGAGTCTGAAACAAATTGTGAAGAAGATGAAACTTAACAGAAAAAAACTCGCCACAAAGTGCATATTCTGTAGGGGGATATTTTTATTTCTTATGCAAGCCAAAAGATCACCAAAGCCCTGGGAACCCAAATCTGATGCAAGAAAAGAACAAAAGGCATCAAATCTTCTTTTTTTTTTTTGCCAAAAAGTGGCTATTTATTTACTTATTACAAAGATAGAGCGTACCTTTCTTCTCAATAAAGGTATCAAAACCTTGGTTCAAATCAGCCCCAATATCTTCTGTAATAAGTCGCTTGAAAAGCCGCTGATAATGTAACAATGTGTAAAGTGCTAATATAGATGAATGAAAATTAAAAAATACAAAAGAATAATGACATGTAAAAAATTCTCACCAAACTACTATCATCAAAGTATACTTCTCCGCCTTCCACACGGCTATAGCAAGCAAGTTCAGATGGCTAATTGACACCATCCAGGAAATAATAAAATGTGTTACTGAACATAGAAAATATTTGAAGTTGAAATATAATACGAATAAAGAAACTCAATGAATAACCTGAAGCCTAATTGAGACGGTACACTGTACACAGTTGTAACATTTTTTGCAGATTCTGCTTTGAGGAAATGATATTTTATCTGAAACATTTTTTGTCTGAATTCACAGAATGCAACAAAATCATAGCTACACCCAAAAACGTAGGCCAATTGTTGAAACGTGCAAATACAAAATTTTGCAATTACTATTGTACCCATCGGTGATTAACTAATTATGACTTTCACAACAGTCTTAATGATTATGCATTCTGATTTCAGACCTAATCACTTAAAAAACAACAATCTCATGTCCATGTTTTACCTCTTGAAATGTTATGCACTTCCTTGATAATGTTTCTTCACTCTTTGAAAACTTGAGTTCAGAAACAAAACGCTCATCATTACGAGGAGCATGAAACTTAGACCCGTAACCGTAATTTTGCCTCTGTGGCATTGCACCAGGCCTAGGAAGAATGCCAGCTCCCCCTCTGTCATTTTGCCAACGCCCTCGCCCGCCAAAACCTCCCCTGCTCTGGTTGTTGTTTGTATTGCGTGGTGGAGGTTGGGGCAAAACTGCAAATCCAAATAGTTTCAAAAGAAAAATAAGATAAAGTAGGATAAAACAAACAACCACTATACAATAAACCTGAAACAGATTCAGAATAAAACAGAAACTAAACATAAAAAATCACACAATCATGTAGCAAGATCAAATGTCATCCTGATGCATTATTCAGACTCAAAAATACATCACTGGCAAAAAGAACAGCATTGCAACTATAATTCAGCTCAAATAGCAAGAAAATCTATCTTTTTTGCTTGTTAGCGTACAATTCATGCTAACTCAGCAGGACTACATCAAAGCAATTACATTTACACACTTACACCAATTGTATGATCATCAAAAGTAGAATCAAAAATCACTTCATATGTTTCGAGTTCTACGTAGGCAAGATCAAATGCTAATACTATACCCACTTTTAATGCTACAAAATGTCAAAATGTAATCTTTCATCAAAAAATATGCAAAAAGATAAAATTATATGAATTACCAGGAACAGGAAAAGGGCTAGAAACTGGGGTTTTAACATACTCTTCATTATCAGACCCAAACAAATCTTTATCTTCTTCAACAACATTATAATCCTCATCATAACCAGACAATTGATGATGATCATCATCATGATGATGATAACTTGACCCAACTTCACCATTATCCTCATCTTCCTCCCCTTCTTCACCACCACGACCACCACCGTCGCCACCACCACCACCGCTGCCGGAGCCACCGCTGCTATCACTGCCACTGGCGCTACCACTGGCCCCACCTCCGCTACTGCTTTTATTGGACGATGAACCCGAAGACGATGATGATGACGATGCTGACGAAGAAGATGATGACGATTGTTGGCTGTCGTCTTCCTTTTTGTGGGTGTTTTCGTTTTCGAATTCTGAATCTCCGAACAAGTCGACCTCTTGCTGTGTGAAATCCATCGAGAAATTGGGGAGTTTGAAGGGTTTTTGTACGTGTTAATCGATCTTTTATTGGGTTTTCCTGATGTGAATTTGGGGATTTTGATGTGTGAAGACGTGAAGTGATGTTTTTTGTTATGGGGGAAAGAGGTTTGAAGAAAGGGGAGAGGTTATATACTTATATATCATATTGTGCTTGTGTATGGCTGTTTATTGTTTAAGAAAATAATAAAAACATAATTTAAATTTTAAGCCCTAAACGGGTTTACGGGTTGACGAGTTAATGACCTGAGAGTAGGGATGGCAATGGGGCGGGTTTGGGACAGGTTTAGGTTATCCCAGCCTCATACCCGGTTAGAAAAGTGTGTCTCATACCCGGCCCAAAATCCGTCGGGTATGTATCGGGTATTTACCCGTCGGGTATAGGGCATACTCGCGGGTAATCGGGTATACCCATTTATTTCATGAATTTACCCGTCGAGTATCTTTTCAACATTTTGGCCAAATCTCTTTGTCGCTATCCATTTTCGACTAAATCTATTTGCTAATGTTTCACTGACTCTCTTTTTATATAGGTAGGTTCAAAAAAAATCAAAAGTCTAATTGTCGAATTATCGAGAAGGATATTCACCGAAAGAGAGGAATATAAGAATTAAAAAACTTGAATATAATATGGTTAAAATAACTAAAAATAAATATAATATATTTAAAATAACAAAAGAAAAACCAAAAAAAATTTTGGGTGTATATCGGCTAAAAGCGTATGCCCTATCGGGTAAACGGGAATGCTTAATCAGGGTAAACGGGTATATCATATAATCCCAAACCCGTTAAAATTTTTAAAAAGAATCTCATACCTGGTCCCATACCCGCTTACCCGACCCCATACTCGTCCTAAATATCTCGGGTTTCAGGTATTCTCGTCGGGTTCGGGTTTGATTGCCATCCCTACCCGAGAGGTAGTTTCACCTTGAAAAGAATAATAAAATAAAAGAAAAAGAAATATGTGTTACGTCTATCCATTTGGGTTCATTTTGGTATGCTGGGAAGATGAAGAGATGAACTTTGGAATTCAGTTACAGAGAAATCCATTAAGATGCTTTTGGGTTGGAGTTTCCTATCCACGATTCCTGGACAGTTACCACGTCTTTCATTAAGGGAAGGCGCTGACTCTTCGGGATCGAACATCAATTGCAACGATTCGAATGAAATTTCACCTCTACCATCAATAGGTTTAGTCAGGGTGTTTATAACACGCCCAAGGCTTTGCTACTTCGGGGCTAGCAGGGTGTCAACACCCACTCATGGGCGAAAGCATGCTAAGGACATTTAGCAGCTCTTTCCAAAAGGTGTGAATGTAAGCTTAGGTAAAAGCATACGCTTCAGACTTTCTAGGGCTTTAGTTCCTTTTCTAACCGGCGTCACTCTGCTTCCTCGATTAAATAATCGAAGGTGGACAGGCATGGTTCCGTAGTTGTTTGACCTAGACGTGACCCGTGTTTTTATTTAAATAAATATATTATCATTATCTTGTACACACTTGAAATTATATAACCCGAATAAAATATGTTTAACCCATTATTTAAATGTGTCAACCATTTTCTAAACGTATCAAAAGATTGATGGGTTGTCTCTTATAATTCTAGTAAAAAGTTGTAAACGTGTTAATTAGGTTGATGGGTCGTGAAATGAGTTAAATGGGTTCAAGGTGAGTTAGTGGTCAGCCTAGTTAACTAAATAAGTTGACGGATCCACCTATTTGGTTAATCATATTAAATATGTCAACATGTATGACGTATACTACTCTAATTAAACATTAAACAAGTTAACTTGAATACGAACTTTTTATTAAATGGGCTATATATAACAATTTAAAACATGAATCTTTTGTATTATGTTTTAGGTCGTGTCAGAGATTGTCATAGTATTTAGAATTATAATTTTGATGAATAAAATTAATTCTAAATATGTATATAACTCTCAAGTGATCACAAAAATCATTATATATATCATAATTACGAACTTAGTTGTGCATTTAAGCATTATAAATTGTGATTCTAGTGTTTTACATTGTTTAGTTTATAAAGTTTACACGTCTCTCATTTCTGCTTTTGCACTCCATCGCTCCATTGTTTCGACGCTCCAACGCTCTTCGCTATAGTTCTCTCTGGCGATCGGTTGTCACAGTGAGGTCATTGCTTTTTACTCCGGTTAACCTTATAGGGCTTTCAGATATGGTTTCATCTTGGTTTCCGGTTGTATTTCCAATGACACGATGATTAGCCCTTTAGGGTTTTTTAATTAGCAATAGTTTTTGGTGTTGTCTCCAGTTGAACTTCCGTTGAGTTTTTCAAGTGTTGTTAGTCGTTAACAATAATGTAACATTGGTGCTACTTGACACAGTTTTACAGCCCCAAACGCAACACAAAAGACTTAATATACTAGTATATAATAAAAATCAAACAACAAACCTCTGATGCATTATGTACAACTTTATTACAAACGATAAACTTTCTTAGAAAACTATATGCATTATAAATGCATAAAAATATTATTTATTAAAAAACCAATAATCTATAGGATAGGGTGGTTACCGGTCTTATTCTCACTTAAAACCAGCCAGAGCAACTATCTATCTACGTATGAATTTTACATGTCACAATCAATGAAAGAAAATACATTTAAGACACACGTATTACATTACATAATACATATTTTTGTATTCTCAACTTTACCATGATATATACATTTAGATAGATCGAGTCGTATCAAATCAAGATATTCTAGAACATTGATCACGATTTGATAATAATAACAATAAAGGAAGAAAAAAGAATATATCATTCTGAGCATCATAAACCCTAATGTTGTTTCTCGTGAAAGCCAAACCAAAACTGGGCTTAACAAAAGAAGGCACAAATCTAGTTAATCTTCAACACATGAATTAATTTCTTAAAACAAAAAACAAGATCAATCAACAAAACAATATATCATAACCCATTCTCATCATGTAGCAATCTCTTCAACTTCAGAATTGAACACGAAACTCGGGAAAGTTGTTGTAATATCCCTGCATTTTGCATAGCATGCTGTTTGTTAATGCATTTGGACGTATTTTATATACAACAATTAAGGTCATTCAATGACAGTTTTAAATAAAGCACTACAAGAACATATGCAAGCGTGAACATATGCGCATATTGCTCTAGCTGCACCATATAAGACGGTAATGTAATAAATCTAATCAGCATTACTTACAAATGTTCATGTGGTTCTTTTTTATAAAAATCGGTTTTGTATTAAATGTATAATATACCTTAGATATGGAAGAGTCATGATCTTGAGCAAGGAAGGATTTTGGGTGACAAAATTGTGCCATTCTGATTTGTCTATCTTCCCGTCTTGGTCTACGTCTGCTTCTGAAAATGTCTGTTCAAACAAAAATGGAATAATGAATAATGCTTATATTAAATAGTCGTAATGTGTAATATATATGACGAGTGATAATGGTTACTCAGTCGGTCTTGCTTTATGATAGTACATAAATAAAATTCGTATAAGTGGCAAAAGGATAATTCCATCTCAAATGCGAGTCTGAATTATAGCCAAAAAACAAAAGAAAGATCACCTTATCAAGTATGACCTCAATGGTTTCATCTGCCAGCTTCAGCTCAGACTCGCATAAAAGGGCGATCAACATTTGCTTAACCTGCAGAAAATATACATAATGAAGCTGTTATTTAGGATAAATAATGTTTTGGACAAAGAAAATAGAGATACACTAGTTGACACATACCTCGTGACGCTCTATGAAGCCTGTTCCATCCATATCATAAAGCCTGAAACAAACTGAAACACAACATATCAGTATTACAATATAAGAACATTCATGGGGATTTTCATAATGTCAGTTTTGACCACCATGTTCAACTTACAACTGATTTTGTCTTCTTGAGGGGCATTAGGATGAAAAACATTAAGTGCTCTAACAAAGTCACCGAAATCAATAACCCCCTTATGCTTTACATCGAAAAGATCAAATATCTGCACATGGAACCTTTGAAACTTCAGGAAATGCACAATAAACATGAAAATGCTGTTTTTTCATCAAATTATATAGTATACGTTGCATCCAAAATGCATGCAAGTGATGTTTCATATCCATGTTGGTGCTATGAACTCTATATATAGAACACCAATACAAATCTAATAGGGTGTGTTTATTCCTTTTCACCTTTAAATGCTTTTTAGCACCTAATATTAGGAAGTCCATTAAAGAAAAAGCATAAAATTTGTTTCTCAAACTTATTTTTATTAGTGATCATATACCATAATAGGTATAGACGAAAAAGGTAAGGCTTTTTAGTTATTATGGTTATGCACGAGAGAACAAATATTGGGAAAACGTATGGAACTTTAGTTTATTATGACTATGTACCAGAAAAAAAAAGATTAGCTGGGAAAAGCAGGGTGTTTTAGTTATTAATCATTCTCATTATTTTATGTGGTTACATGGTTAGGAGAAATGATGTGATTAAGGGTCATGTGTACTTGATATGAAGTGAAAAGAAATGGAGACAAAGCTCATAATATGAAGAATATACTGATGTTATTAATGAATGAACTGCAAATTAAGTAATTTGATGATTAATTTGAACGGATTAGAGGATGCAAACAAATATAATAAAATGTGCCATGTTCCTCTAAACTTATACCCAAAATAAGAGTCTAGCATGAATAATAGTTATAGCCATATCCAAAAACATCCAATACTCAAATACTGTTGCATATATTAGGTTCAAAGTAATATTATTGACAAAGCGAAAAAAACAAACATGCATATTCAATCATTTGTTGGAGTGCCTTTTTGATATTAAAAAAAAAAAGCTAAATGTCTTCCTTAGTTATGCTCTTTACGACTAATAAAAATACCTTAATTGTAGTTCTCACCAAATAGTAGATGACATGAAATGCATATATGATCCCAAACAACCTGTTACATCACTCACCATATGGGAAAATATTTTTAAAAGATGATGAAGTGTGTTTCTTGTGAACGTAAAAATTTTAACAGCTATAAAGTTTCATACTTGATCTTGAAATTCACCAAATAGCTTTTACTCTAATACAGGGCCTTACCTAGTTATTGTTATAAGAAACTAAAATTCTGAAGTAGCATACTTCTCAATAAAGAAAATAGTGATATTATCATATTACACAACTGAAAATAATATGAGGGAGCAACATACCCTGTTTGCAAAGAGATTTTCTTTCTTTCTGTTTTTGAACAAAGCTAGTTGAAATTCTTCCTGTTAAAGGTAAATAAATAAAAGGACATTAATAGGTTATCAAAATAGACCCCATTGTAACATAATACAAGGAATAACAAAATGAAGAAAAAGAGTGAAGGACTGAAGGGTAAGAAAAACAGTAATACTTCTGTTGCCTCATGAAAGTTGAAAGTTGAAAGAGTGACGGGTAAGTAAAATGTTTAATTGCTTGTCAAAAATATATAGTATTTATACCAATAATGTATCAATATATTTGTAATGGAAGTTCTCTGAAAAGGAAATGTTTAAATTTTTGTGGGATGTCCCAAAAAGAAAAGTATGGTCACCTAACCTATTGACCCAGTAACTTGTTTTACAAATAGAGATAACAAAACACGAATTACCTTATTAATTAATCCATCATCAATTACAGAACTGCTTATGCTCTTGAATAGCTCAAATAGAGCTTCAACTTCACTGACACTAACTGAAATACAAAAGAAATTCCAGGAGCTAACTTAGCAAAACTTACTAACATAGGTGGATAAAGTTAAGCAACAATAACACCATGGTTAATAAAAGAAATTCATCTTACATGCTGTTTGGGAAGCAAGAATAGTCGGATTCTCATGCCCAGGAACCGGTTTTCTTACAGTAGAATTAAAGCAGCCCATTTAGAGACAATTACCAAGGGCATTACAAAACTAGAATCATCAAAACCGTCTCAAACTTAGCTGCCACAATTGCAAACCCAAACTAATCAGTTTATCAATAGATATAAAAACAGAAAAAAGAATATAACAGTTTCACCATAAAACTGACATAATGAGAACTAATAAAAGAATATATCAAAACAACATAGTAGAAGATCACTATACACTTTAAATGGATTCATGTAATCATGTGAAAATGAAAAAAATGAAAAAACAAAGATGTTAACCTTGTTGTTGGTCTGTAATCACATAACATACACTTCTAATTTAAGGTATATACATAGGCTAATTGCATAACCTTAATTGTTAAAATGCTTCACATGTTTTCCAAACAAAAACCCTACATATGATCAACATTTAAAATCTCATTACACCATCAAAATAGACGGATTTTCAGCACAACTTTCTCCAGAACGAAACTATGTCAATCCCAGTTACAAAACTGAAAACAAACTCCCAACTACAAAATTAGAATCTTCCAAGCTTCAATTCTTCACTTAATTTCACACCACAAGCATATAAAACCCCTAGATCTAAAAAAACCCCAAACCTAAACCATCTAAGCACAAAACCTCACAAACACAAACAATCCACACAAACAAATCATAACACAACTACAAAATATCAATCACAACAAAAATCAAAGCCAAATCCAGCTAAAAACCTCAATCCTCCTCTCCTAAACTACTCTACAAGATCAAACTCACCTCCAAACCACAAAATCACAACAATCCCCAAACCACACACGATACAATCAACTATACACTCATTTAAATCACTACAAACAGAAATCAAACAAATGCATACCAAAGGATTGTGAAATTATCGATTCAGATAGCTGTAAAACTTCGATTTCTTGAGGTTTTGATGGAGAATTATTTGCAATTTCGTTGAAAAACACACAGTGAGAAATAAGGGGACGCGGTGAGAACATGATGATCGACGGTTCGTATTTATATGGATAGGGGGTCACGTGAGGAGCACGTGAGGTTGGAAAATGGTAGAGATGACTAATGAGTTCTGTTTACTTCGAGTTGAATGAAACGGAATATACCTTTGATCATATTTGACGTAAATGTCAATGGTTTGAATTAAACATTTTAAATAAGACTACTAATCTTTTTATTTGTTCAAAGAAAAACGATTTTCTAGAATTGAAAGTAAAATGTCAAGATAATGATACTAATAATAACAATAATAATATAAATAGTATTTTATGTTATGAAATAAATGTTAAATGGTGAGTAATGACGTTACTTATATGAGAGTCTGTACTTATTATATTCAATTAAATTTAAACAGTTAAAGTTGAGTGACCTTTAAAGCAAGAGTAAATTGGTTTGTTCGACCGATTTGATATCTATATAGTTCGTGTTAAAGTTTATGATTTGAAAAGCCAGATTAAAAGTGTGGTTTGTGGTTTCAATTTAACCTGGACAATTACTTTCATTATTTGAATGAGCTTTTAACCTGAACAATTACTTTTATTATTTATGTGTTTTGAAAAGTTATGTGTGTGTGATATTCACGGACTATATTTATGATTTATAAATTTTGAATACGATTTAGCAATTTTGAATTAAAAAAATGTTTTGGCCAGTTTTGATGACCAAGACAACGTAGTCGGTTTGATTTGTTATTTTTCAAAACCTTAGTTAACCGTTAGATTTATAACTTTCGTGAAAATACATTCAAATGAAACTCTAAACAACCGTATTTTGCCAAAAAAAAAACTTTATACATATTGAGCCCCCCCTGATACAACAATAGAAAATATATTTATGGGCCTCGTAACTTTCGCCCCTCCTTCCGTTTATATATTTGTTCAAGCTCTGTCACTGCTTAAAAACGAGATCTACGATTGACTAATTCAAGGTCACAACATAGATCGAAGGGAAAAATAATTAGAGAAAACGTGTAGAAGTTATTATTTGTTATTCATATTCACCAACATTGTAATATGTCTTTGTGGATAGATAGTAAAAAATTACGTGCCAGATTGTTTTTTGAGTGGATTTAAACGAAATGGTATGGTGGTTTATTGAGGCAAGAAAACAATTAGTTCGGCAGAAAAACTTATATGGATAATTGTTAATTTGTTAATGGCATATGTGTATTGAAATACGAAAAATTAAATACTTAAGTTTATTAATTTCATGTACTTTTAATTCTCTAAAACCGTAATTAAGTGTAGGAAAAAGAAATAAGGAGAGAAAGAAGAGTGTTTGGTTTGATTGGTGTTATAACAGTTAAAAGTTAAGTTATTAGCAACCAAAATATGAAGATGAGTTTTTTAATATAAATATTTTATGGCTTTGACGTGTTAGGTTAGAAAAATAAAGTAAATTTTCTTATTATGTTCATTAGACGAATCTTATGAAAATAAAAACTTGACAAGTGTAGGGTTTGCATGTGATCATATGACATAATATGATTGAGTTATTTTTGACATAAACCACCCATTTTAGGAATCTTTAATACGTATGAAAAATGTACCAATGAAACAATTCAATTCAACATGTAGTATCCTCTTAAACAATTCAATTCAATTCAATGTAGCATTAGGGTATGTAAAGATTTAGCGTTACTAATGTTTATTCATTATTTATATTTAAAATTTAAATCTTAACTTGAGGTTAACTTTTCTTTTTTACCAAAGAGACGAATACAAACATAAATACTTAAACGCGTTTGATTACATATAAGCAAAAAAACATATGACTAGTGATGTAAGCATACATTACTATGAAAATGATCAGAAAACCAGACAAAATTAAAACATATAGTAAAATCAAAGATATTTTAACAAGAAAAAATTGACTTACAATGAAAATGCAACACGCGGGAGCTGAAACAATACTCAAAGCATAAGAGTTAAAGGTGAACACGAAGCAAACTTTGTTTTATGTAATTAACTCCATTCAAAATAAACATTGATTGTGTCTTATGCCTTTGTCAATAATCACATTTTGTGAACACGAAGCAATCTTTTTTGTTTTTCTTGTTGTTGCTTTTGCTTATCTGTTTCAAAATTAAGCTATAGTTTACAACGTTCAATGGGTTTTTCAAACTATTATATATAACATACACAACTATACAATCATTCTACTTCTTAAATCACCACACATGTGTTCTGTGATATTTTAATCTATAATAGTTTAAATGTAAAATACAACATTTTACCACCATGCTAACATAAATATCATGTAAAATGAATATCTATTTTTCCTACAAATATAATCTTACAAGACCCAAAATGAGAAATACTACATATTCCAATACATTTTTAATATTTCGTAGAAAAAAATATTAGTATAAAATTTTTAACTTGTTATTTTTGCATAAAGTTAATTAACTAATATCATTTGTATAAAAAGTAAATGTAATTAGATTAAAGTGTTATATCATAAATTTAATTTTGTATAATAGATTTGAAATTAAAATTTATTAAAGAGGATAACCATGAATAAAAAGGTAAAGAGACGTAGTCTTAAAAGATGTTATGTAGGAATATAAAAGATGGTTTAATACTTTAATATGAGTATATAAAATAAAATTTAATTTAGTAATCAAAACAAATAATAGTAACAATCATTCACTTGCGTTGCTAAGACTGATTCCAGTATTATAGTTTAAGTTCTGAAATATTTGGGGCTCACGAAAATTGGCCAAAATAATAATTCTATCGGAAGAACATTAGCCTAAAAGTGAATCTCATAGTCATTTGGTTTTCATATAGGCCTTTAAATTTTGATTCTTTAGGTATTTTAAAACTTTTAGACGTTTCATATAGAAGTTGTAGATGTTTCTCTTTCAAAATTAGATCATATTTTTTGAATTTTGGCACCCCTCTAGCCGGTTTGGTTTGGTGGAACAGAACGGTTCGATTTTGTGAAACAAGACGGTTCGGTTTGATGTAACAAAAATGGTTTGGTTAATTTCGGTTCTGTTGATTGTTGATAAAAACTAGCATAATAGAAATCGAACCGTAAAATTCAGTTGTAAAATAACCATAACCGATAGGTCGGTTCTTTGTTTAAGTATGTTATTTTTGTTTCACTACATTGGTTTAAGTCGGTTTCGGTATGACTAGCCAGACTTGTATTGCCCTAACTAAATTGGCTTAACATTTTACAAATTTCGAGTTCAAACTTACAAGATAACACAACCTAATTATGAATAAAAGAAATATGATTTTTTATTATCACGAAGTACGGTGTTCACAAGTTGTCATGAGTGGTATTGCTTTTATGGTTTTATTAACAAAAACAAAATTATAACTATTAAAATTAATAGTATAAATTATTATCATCAATAAATAATGTTTGATATCATGATATAGTTTTCTGAGTGTTAATGAAAGCTGTATAAACAAAAGTGTGCTTTGTGTAATAAAAAGATCAATCGGCATAAAATATTGATCGCGATCCGTGGACCATCCATATATATCTCGAGTCAAAAAAGTATAAAGGAGTCATCATAAATTGACACGTTTTTTATTCATTCATACTCGAGACAATAGTGATCATGTTAAATATGAATTTAATCGTTTAAGTTATAATATCGATTATTATAATATATAACCGACGCTTAGTTAATATAAATATATTTTTAACAGCAAGCGGATGATTCTGTTACAGAGGATATGTGTTATCTTAATCGGTATCATCTATTTGTTTTCCACTCGAGATCACACCCACAGCTGCAAAAACCATATTATTTTTAAGCCAAGTGAAACTCGAACCTAAAACATTTTAATCTTTAGTTGTCCAACGACCCCACTCGTTGCGCTGGGGCCGTAAAACCATACCAAATAGCATCAATGTCATATCGTTGCTAACGATCATCAACATCAAAAAACTTGTAAAACAAAAGAATTAAACCGAACAAAAAATAGACTTAAAAAGGTTGAACTATGCACGTGCGTTATGACGTGTTAATATGTATAAATTGGAAAGAAAAGTAAAACACAATGTGGTTGTTAAACAAAAAAAATAGATGTAAAAATGTTTAACTAACTCGAAAAGTTTAAACCGAGAAGTAAATGAAAAATACTGCAAAAGATTAAAAATAAATTAGACTTAAGTTGAAAGTGAAAAAAATGTTAGTGTTAAATGTAAAGATGAAAACTATAAGGTTATAATAAAAAAGTCAAGAAAAAGCAAAATAAGTTACAATCTACAATACATAAGATACAAATTATAATACACAACTAAGTTGATAATTAGTATTATATAAATAAGTTAGATAGATTGACGTGAAAAAGAGAAGATAGCATTCGTACCCCATAATCATATTGTTGAAACTCCTGTTGGTTTAAAACACTCTCATGTCAACATCCTAAATTTTCTATATGATCTTCATACCACGTTAACTTTATGCTTCTCTTTTAATTTATTTATTACTTATGTATCAATTTTAAACTACATAAATATTACATTAGTCAAAAGTTAATTATAAACTACATAATAAGGATATAATAATTTAAAATTACAATACTTATAAAATAATGACAACACGACAAGACTAAACTTATGACACACAAAAGTTAAATAAACAATTACACAATTTTATATTGTTAATCAACGTTCATATACGTGGCACCACCACAATGGAGATGCTTTCAACTTAACGTGCTAGTTGCCACCTAGATGCGTTAGCCTCACCTATCAACGTTTGTGGGGCTAAACTCTTTAACAATATTCCTTAAGATTAATATTACATGTTTAATTCATTTTAATTTATATAATCGTAACCTTAAAAAATAGATTTAATGATTATTCTTTACGTCGTCAATTCGTCATAAATTATGTAATTTCATACAAAGTATCATTGCTAGTTGATGACGTAACAACCGTTTTAAACCTGTTATTTAAGGTTTTAGTTCAACTAGTGAGTTATACTATTTCATAAAAATGTATTCTTCTCTTCTAGTGATATCTTAATCTACATTCTATCGTCCATTTTTTTATATATACCACACACGTGTTTGCATCACATAACACATATATTTATTCATCATACTAGTTTGATCATAGAAGACCTTATATTACAATATAACAAGTTATTTACTGCTTAAGCTCAAACTCCAACGCGAAAGTTATAACTCCCCACGACCGGCTACGTGGTTTTACGAGATTTTTAGCATTATTTGCATTCATAATAGATACATGAGGCTTGTTTCAACCAATGTAACATTTTAAAACTTGATAGCATATCATATATTGTGATTTGTCATTCTTCTAATCTCAATATTTATTCAGTATATGGTAAACATAATAAATAGTTAGAAGTCATTCGATCTTAATAGGTTTTAGAAAAATACAGTTAATATATATGGTTTGTAAACAACTATATAACTATTGAAACAAAAAGTTGTTTATTAAACCCAAAGATTATAATAGTAATGTGGATTCGACCCAATCTAACACACGTGTTAGGCTGCTAGTAAGAAATATTCTCAATTTTTAGATCATCACAGTCTATATAAAATCTCGCTCATTTAGAGATGCTAAAAACACTAAAAAATATCCCTAACTAGTTTAGACAATAGAAATCTAACCACCATTCAAATTCATATATTTTTTAATTATCGTCAATCATTTACAAACATCTTTATATTTTCATGTCATGAGCGTTTGAAAATTACATCTTTTGAGTATAATCATATATAAATTCTTACATTTTTAAACAACTTTTAATCTACTAATCATTCTACTGAGACAACCACACACGCCACTCGAACAGAACGACTAAAAGGTTAAAACGCGCATAAAAACGCTACATGGGCTCATCATCTCATCGACATGATCCAAACAAAACAAGTAATACACAAATAAAATATATAAATTCTTACTTTTTTTAAACAATTCTTAATCTACTACTATCAACTAGCTGATACAAAACAAACGGAAGAACTCAACCTAAAAAACTAATCTGATGAGTGAGGTAACTCATTTGGCCTATAAATCCCATATCAATTGCTCATACAACCGATGTAAGACACCTCTCATAACTTGTAATGGTTTCGGTCCATAACACTAACCTTATTTATAAGATTTAAACTCTTAACTTACGGAGAGAAGACGCCTACCATCTCAATCATCTGATATGACAACTAAATATTTATACGGTCCAAGCTTGGGTAAAGACAAAATTAACATATGAAAAATCCCAAGAAGGATGTTTCCACACAGGACCCACTTTAAGTTCTAATGTATTCAAAACAAATATGCAACATCTTCAATTACCACTTGCTATTTGCCAGCGCCTTAAGGGCACCTCCCTCTTTAAATGCAGAACTGCCCTACCATTCTTGTTCATATTCATACGTGCATCTTCTTTACTTCAGCAATTTAAAGATCTTTTTTGAATCAAATCTTGAATACAAACAAGTTCTTTATTCAATTCCCTTATAAATCTTTCACTTTTGAACTCAAATTCTTAACTTTCATGGTCTTTTTCATAATCCCAATTCACAATGACCATTTCTCTTCAATCTTTATAAAAACTACATTAAAAAACAGAGTCTTGTGAGTCTTTTTTGACATGGGAATTGCTTGATTTTCTTGTTTTTGTGGGTTTCATGCTAAAAGATTGATTTTGCATTGGTATGTTATCTTGTAGAATGGAGGATAAATATGAGCCATTGAAAGAGCTTGGTGCCGGTAATTTTGGAGTGGCAAGGCTGGTTAGAGATAAGAAGACTAAGGAGTTGCTTGCAGTCAAATACATTGAGAGAGGAACAAAGGTGTGTTATTCGATTTATCGAGCCAATTTGGTGAATCATTTTAGCATTCAAATGGGCACATTATGTTGTGTTTTGAGTATAGTTTGTTTGATTAGTTTAAATCCCATAGTGTAGTTTGAATACTTGAATCAATGAGCTTTTAGTTTAGCTAGATGATTTGCTGATAACAATGATCAAGAGTATATATTTAGTTATGGAAACACATTCTGCTAAAATGTTCTTCATACCCTTTAGTAAACACAAATCAATCTTGTCTTCCCAATCAATTTCGTTTATATACTTGTAATGATGATAAGGTCCACATATGTAATTCAAACTTTCTGTTATAGATAATACAGTTGATAAGTGTGTGTTCTTGTTTCAGATTGATGAAAATGTTCAAAGAGAAATCATCAACCACAGATCACTTAGGCATCCAAACATCATTAGATTCAAGGAGGTAAGTTTGTGCTTCTGCGCATAATTTTCCACTAATTTATTATGACCCAACAATGATATTAGCAATCTACTTTGCAAGAAAATTATCCAAACACACAAACAAACTTTCCACTTATTTTTTTATGATAGAACAATGACACTGTCAAGTAGTTTGCTTGGAAAAATTAAATCTTTGTACAAACCTTTGCCTTAACAACGGTTTAACGTGCAAAAAGTTTTCGCCTTTTTGTTGTTTAGAGACAACTTACAAACACAGATTTTGCTTCTATAGATAGTTCATGGTATATGGGGCCCTCTTTTAAGAAATCAAATCATGTGCAGGTCTTGTTAACTCCAACACATCTGGCTATAGTGATGGAATATGCAGCTGGTGGTGAACTCTTTGTCAAGATTTGCAGTGCTGGCAGATTCAGTGAAGATGAGGTTCATACACTCCATTTCTATGTCTCTTTGTACAAATGGAAACCTGAAAAACTAACACTTATAAATGATGTTTGTGAGAGCAGGCTCGGTTTTTCTTCCAACAACTTATATCTGGTGTCAGCTACTGTCATTCAATGGTAAAGATTGTTTCTTTTGCAATCTAATTAATGTTAAAATTTTTGAGCTTTTTGTGTTGTTTCTGCTTCATAATAAGTGTTTCTTTTGAACTTTAGGAAATTTGTCACAGAGATCTGAAGCTCGAGAACACTCTCTTAGATGGAAGCCGAACCCCACGGGTCAAGATTTGTGATTTTGGTTATTCAAAGGTTTAGGATTACCCTTTTTTCAATTAGGACAATATTATCTTTTGACGCAAAGTTATTACTTCTTTATCATGCACTTTTTTGCCATTTTTACAGTCTGGCTTATTGCATTCTCAACCAAAATCAACAGTGGGAACACCAGCATACATTGCTCCTGAGGTTCTATCTTGTAAGAAGTATGATGGCAAGGTACTTTTTTGCATCTTGTAATTAAAGTTTTTGGTTCTTGTGTACGTGGTGGCACAATCGGTGGGTCAGATGAATTCGGCGGTTGTATCATGGGTATGGGTCACATTTAATCCAAATTTATTGAAATCGCTATAAGTCATTAGTGTGTCAAATATGATGATAACAAGTTTCTAGTCTCAATAATAATATAATTCAGATGATTTGGGATGTTTAATGCATTATAATACACTTGAGCGACTTTCATCTTTTAACAATTTCTTTTAAGTCTTAAGTTCTTCTCATTATCTTTTTTGTGTTAGATTGCAGATGTTTGGTCTTGTGGGGTGACTCTTTATGTTATGCTTGTAGGGGCTTACCCATTTGAGGATCCTAGAGAACCTCGGAATTTTCGTAAGACTATTGGGGTAAGATATGTCAACAAAGTATTTTGGTTATAGTATATTTGCTCCTAGAAGTACAGAGATGTATGTTGACTTATTGGTCAAAAGTCAAAACTTGCAGTTTCTTGACTCTGAGTTGATATGGATCTGATGACAATATGACATAACTACCACCAACATTTCATAATTAGTTTTATTTGATTCAAGATTAACAACAGGCATCATATATTTCACTAAAACATGAACAATGACTCAAAGATTGAAGTTGGAAATTAGTTTGTTTGACCTTATAACAATCGGTTGTTTTTGTAATATGCAGAGAATCATGAGCGTTCAATACTCGATACCTGATTACGTGCGTGTTTCAAAAGATTGTAGACACCTCCTTTCTCATATCTTTGTTGCCAACCCGTCCAAGGTAACAATTCTTTCTAAATAAAGGTGGCGGGACCTGTTGCAAAATAAAGCTGGTCCCACCACATAAACGCAATTTGCATCATAAATCAAATTATATAGCGCTAACATGTCCCTTTGTTTCAAAATAAATGGACAACTAAAATAACAAGTTCTTTTATTCAAGTCTTTAATCATTATGATTGTTTGGTTATAAGGTATTACTCTAAAGGATTTTTGGCATCTTTTATTAGACTCATTCCCTCATGCTATTAAACTGATACCCAAATGATTCTCAACTGCAAACCAAACACTACCTTAATTGTTTTTGTCACCTCAGTGTGGTGTTTTGATTTTGACCAACTTGAATATCGCATTATTACACCATTATATAAAGAAAAATATATGAAACTAAAGTTATAAAATTCTTTGTGAAGAGGATCACCATGGCAGAAATCAAGAAACATCCATGGTTTAAGAAAAACATGCCGAAGGAGCTTGTGGAAGGCGAGAAAACGAATTATGAGAACACAAGTCGCGATCAAGCACTTCAAAGTGTTTATGAGATCAATCTGATTATTCAAGAGGCTAAAACTCTTGGGGAAGGGTCCACCAAACATGGAAAAACTGCCATTGGTGACGGGTCATTAGATCCCGACAATGATGAGATTGCTTCGGAAGACGAGGATGAATCGAGCGGAGATTATGTGGGTCAAGTTTGAGGATTTGTAATACTATGATTTGTGCTTTTAAAGATGTGTTCTGGGTTGTTAATGTTAAGTTTCTTGTTGTATTCATATATCAACTGTTTATTTTCTTATATTATACCTTGTTTGTGTAGAGTGCATTTGGTGTTCATGTGCAAAATATGTAATTGACACATAATTTTTGAGTTTGAAACTTTTGAATCATTTAGAACATAATTAGGAGACTTTATTATCAAATCAATAACTTATTCAGCTTCTAGACACGTCGGTGAGGCAAATATGAGACATATAATGTAACAGTTGACGTGATGCTTTTGTGGGTATTTGAATAGTTTAAAGTTATGGATGCTTTTACACCTATATGGCTTTAGCAACCATGTCATTTTCCTCTATTCCCAACTAAAGTAAGTAATATTGACTTACATAGGTACTACCTTACCAAAATTCAAAAGGGTGTTTAATTTCCAAAAAAATGTGTGGTTCTCCTATATTGCTAACTACCCACTACCCATGAAGCTTTTACATGTAACATAAAAGTCACCAAAACTATAGCATATGCTACAGAGATGGGTGGTGGTGCTACTAACATAATGTTGATCATGGTGGTGGTCGTGGCGGTATCATGGTTGATCCCGGTGAGAGCAGGGCCAAGTGCGGCCGAATGCCATGAAGAGAGGCAATTAGCCGTGAACGCGTGCAAGTCAGTCTTGTATAAGGGGACTCCGAGTCCACAATGTTGCCAACGTGCAAGGGTTAGCCACGTTGAGTGCATATGTCCTGATGTCACACCCAAGGTGGTTGCGCTCATAGGGGATATCAACCGAGCTATTAGGCTAATTGAACGATGTGGTAGAAGAGTTCCTCATCATTTCAAGTGTGGATGTAAGTGTTAGCTTTCTAATTTTGTTGTTTTATAAAGTATAAGTAGATTATTGGGAATTATATTTATGCATTCTTCATTTGTATTTTAATTTTTGTAGGTGTAACTACTCCATGAATAGTTGATTGGCGACTTGATGTGCTCCATGAATAGTGCATTGACTATTTGACTTGTCACAGTATGACTTTCTATTTAAGTCAAATTAAAATATATGTAACAACTATTAAGTATGTGGTATAGTTTCAGTTTACACCTAAGCTTCCAATAAATAAACTGGTTGATTAATTTGATGAGTATAAATTAAGAGAATCAAAAAAATTTACATTTGACTTAACATGATATAGGTGTATGGTCACGTAAAAACTATTTAATCCATACATCGTGTATAGTTGTGTCTAGTTTTGTGTGTGGAACAACGGTGGTAGACCTAGAACTTTTTTCACTATTTGCTCACAAAACTTATTTTGTTTTACTATCTTTTACCTGGTTACCATAAATTGAAGTTAAACCCTAATTTGTTACACTTTTTTGTATACCTAATTAGCTCTTAGTTAACAATCAAGCTATAAATTATCAAATAACATTCTGAGTTCTAACAAAATAACAAATAATATAAGGATACATGAAGAAAACGAAAGGGAGACATTAAATTCCCCACGTCTAATCAATTATCTAAATAGCAAACTAAAAAGAACTAATTAACCACTTAATTAACGCAACTTTTCAATCCCAAATAGGCTATCAAGATTAGTGAGTATGAGAAAAAAATACATAAGCAATGATAGTTTCATCCCAGACTTACAAAGATGCATAGTGAATTAATCACTCATCTTTTAATCGAAATTTGAATAAAAAAGATGAGGTGTTAAAATATGATTGGTCAATTGTTTGTGGTAAAATGAAAGATTTGAACGATGAAAGCCTCGCGCATTCACGCCCATTGTCCACCTCTTGCCCACAAAGACCACCCCAAGAGGGCGGTGTTTGCTTTCGTGAGTAGCATAATTGACATGCACACCTCACCCAGTACAAATACCCTTAGGGGGGATAGTCTATTTAGATAGTGAGTATGTTGGATTGGTCCTTGGAGAAATAGTGAATATTGAGCCATCAAAAACTCGAAGGGTCTCGATCCCAATGACCCAGAGATTACGATCTACAACCTTCCCCACAAGGTAGCCCCCGTGCTAATGGCATATTGGTGCTAACTGTCCGGCGAAAGAGGCATATTGTTTTTCTGCATGACATATCAGTATCATATCTTCTTAATTTTGTTAAATTTTCCTCAGTTTTAATGTTGTCATCCCATTTACCCTCGTTTCCCCAAATTCACATGCCCACAAACTCAACCAGAAAGTACCAGTAAATATGAATCGGGTCGGCGAAACCAGGGGTAGTTTAGCCACGCCGAGCCAGGTTTTCACCATCTTTTTCTAGGATCCACCCCGCCTCACATCAAGAAGAATGAAAAGCCAAACAATACATCACCAAATATAGAAAAAACTCGGCTTATTAGGAAAGAGAAACGATTCCAACAGCGATATTGATAGTTAGAAACATGACAATCTTCCCACGCCACACCAAGAAGAATGAAAAGACGAACTGCTTATTTGACAATTGGGTTCAATAGGCAAACAGTTGTTGAAATTGAGTTTCTACAACACATGTAACTAATGAGCAACCTCAATGTCTCCAACAATACCTCCGCCACACATAATTTCATCTATACACAAAATGTAATACTTGACAAATCTATGAAAGAAGGCTTCGTGTGACAACAGTTTGTTTATTGATGAAAAAACCATTATATGCTTGATTATACAACTAGAAGCAACCAAGACAAGACCAAAGTCAATAGCAGTCAAAATAGGCAAAGTAGTTAAAAAAAAAGCATCTTAGATACAGATCAATACTCAAAAGACACTAGAAACAACCTAGATAAGACCACACGAAGGCACTAGTCAAAACAATCACAAAGAAAAAGGCTAAGAGGTTGTTTGGTAATTTCTGAATGATTAAGTGCTGAATCAATAAAAGATCTGCCGAACCATTAAGAAGTCTAAACCATTAAGAAATCTAAACCATTAAGAGCTTATATATCGCTTAACTATTCAAAGACATATGTCTGAACAATTCAAATAAGAGATCTTTAACCATTCAGCATTGGACCTCTTAACCCTTCAACATTAGTATAATGTTTAACCATTCAGAGGCAAATGTCTAAACCATTCAAACATTTGCTCGCAAAACCATTCAGAGGCAAATGTCTAAACCATTCAAACATTTGCTCGCAAAACCATTTAGAGACAAATGTCTAAACCATTAAAAGACTAACTCAGATGCTGCCAAACAGCCCTTAAGCTAAAATTAATAGCCAATCAATAAACAGTTAAATAACATTTCCCATAACATAAAACACTTAAAAAAAGCTCAATTCAAAACGAAGAACAACTTCTCAATCGTAAAGAATGTCAAACCATGACAAAGTTCGCTTAAAATCTGGTAGTCTTCTACAAAAATTTCATGAAGGTGTTCAAGCAATAATATTGACGATAACTTCTATAGAAGGAAATCATGTTCAGAAAATTAATGGAAGAAAATGATGAAAAAGAAGCATTTAACTCTTGCTTAGGCACCAATAACTTCAGTTGCTTCAGGAATTGCCTCGTCAGCAGGCCTTTCGACCTTCACACCTACGTCTTCAGAGTAATCTCCATGAACCTACATATTGGAAAAAAAAATACAGAAACAATATTTCATATCAGTATAAACAACCATCTTACTCTGGGACAATCTGATAACACGAGTATCAACGAACAAGATGAATAACTAAATGTTAAAAAGAAAAAAATCAGCATTTTACCTCCATCAATTTCCCAATGTCAAATTTGGGTGCCTTCAAGATCTTGACTTTGCGGATGAACACGTTCTGCAATGGGTAGATGCTTGATGTTGCTTTCTCAATATCTCTACCAATTGATTCAGGAATGAACTTTTGAACCAACTCCTTCAAATCACAAGATTGGGCTTGGGTCACCATGATCTCCCTCATCTTCCTACGAATCTTTTATAACAAAAAACACACAAAAAGTAGAAATAAAAAACATCAGTATTACTAAAAGACGACAACTATAATCGTCAAATAAAAGCCTCAGACAAGTTTCATACCTGTTTGATTTGGCTAGATTGTGCATAGCAGGTACGTTTCACCTGATTGGCCCGCTTCTTGGTGAATCCGATGCAAAACATCCTCAAGGTGTAGTTGTCAGTTGTCTTGACATCAACATGTGCTTCGATCAAAGACTGCCATTTCTTCACAAGTGACCTCAGCTTATCTGTGGTGAAATCCATACCCTACAAATAAAAGACACAAACTTTAACATTAAAACACAGTCCATTATATATACAAAAAACAGTGTGTGTATATATAGTGTAAATATCATATCATACCCAAAAATTAGTCAAAACATTCTTTCCTTGAATGTCTTCAGCTCTCAGGCGGATCTTTCTGTAGGAATGATCCTCATCATTTTGAAGGTCAGCCAACGAGACCTCAAACACACGATGTTTCAATCCCTCTGAGGCAATCTGATATAAAAAAACATAACATTTTGCTATCAATTTCTAATCATTGACATTAAGAACTACATGATAATACAAATAAAAGTTCGGTATAGACATTGACAAACGGCATGCTACAACTATACATCAAAATTAATCCCAATTCAGTGCAATTCACAGTAACAACTACTAATAACAAAAGCAAACAAACATGTCATACAGCAACATATATGACTTCAATCTTACCTTAGTACCCTGAGTACGAGTAACAAGTGTTTTGCCAACATTTCTGGTGTTGAATAGTGATGGAGCTTTGATATCGTACCAATCTTTCTTGGAAAACGGATCAGCTCTGTAATTAACAATATCATATCAAATCACTAACAACAATCTCCAAAATCCAAAATTTTCAACACAAAAGGTCCAGCAACAATAAACAATGTCTAATTTCATATATCAAACTCACGCTTTCTTCTTTCCTCCCTTCTTTCCCTTGGAAATTCGCTTGTTCTTCCTGTTCATCAAAAAACAAACACACACAAAAGTTAGATATGTTATCAAATGCATACACGTGCAAGTGAAATCGATCGAATGCAATCGAGAAATTGAGTACCCGACGGCCATTGTTAGGGTTCGGAGCTCCGATCAGGTGATTGATGCTGCCGGCTGCGAGACAAACCCTAGCTTTCGATCTGTAAAGAAAACCCTAGCATGGATATTAGGTTTCATATATATGCAAAGCAAAGTTACAGAGTATAAGCTATACAGAAAAATTGAGGCCCAATGGGCCAACCACTAAAGACAATTGGGCTTGGGTTGTTTCTTTCTGTAATCTGTCTTATAAGCAAAATCTGAAAAATAGTGTTAGAGAGTTGAATGAAAAAATCAATGGTAGTAGAATTAGGTATTTTCAAGAAAAGAAAGCGCGCCATCGAATCGTCGAATCCTTTGAATAATGCAATGACAAACCGATAATCACACGGGATTGGGAAAATCATGGTTGATGCTAGATTTTTGAATTTAAGATTGAGCTTGATTCTGTAGAAGTCGATTTGGATAAAGGTAATGCTAATCTCTATTTTCTGAAAATTTCATCCAACACACTTTGATCCATAAATTTTTGATCTTTATGATCAAAGAAGCAAGTTTGGCTTGTGGTTAAAAAAACAAGCAACCAGTTTCAAGTTTTATAGCAACCAATTCTTATTGTTTTGGCAAAATAACATATCGGATATCACTTTATTATTCCCGGCAAGACCATTTTGTATGTCTCACGCTTATGATTTGCCTCACAAGAACACCTACCACGCACCTATAACACAATAGGAGGCGGTGTTCCAATGTGACTGGATTGCCACACGGGACGTACAAAGCCCCGCTACGTTAGACTAATGTCAGTAAGCCATATGTCATCTAATTTCATGTAGAGTAAGTTGCATCAAATCGAATGACAGTTTACTCAAACTGTCATTGCATATAAAGAACCTTAGGATTTACCTCTTAGGGTAATAAAGTCTAATTTCGTTACCACTTAATGTAACCGATATATTCACAATAGGTACTTTATTTATTTCTCCCTCCTCCTAGTCTTAAAACCTTTTATCTTTTAACAAAATCAACATCCTAAACTACAACGTAAATTCAAAAGTCAAGTTATTATATAACCACCATGGTTCACAACTTCACACCCATGGCGCACCCACAACCACCGTTGCCCATTATTTTACGAGCCATAGCCCATATGGGTTTGATCATGTGATGGTGGGGCGGTGACTATCGGTGACCCGAGTTAAGCTGTACGTCACCCACCGGCGCACTCTAGCTTCACCCACTCACCTCACCTTAACCCCATCGTCATTATCACCCACCGCCCCCCTATTCCCCATATATTCACCCCACCACCACCACTACCACCATATCGCCACCGCAAATCACCACCGACGGCAGCGGAGATCCACCACCAACCGCCGTTGCTCAATATCACCACCATCACCACCTATGTCTTCCGCCGGAGGACAAAAGCCTAAACGGAGGTTTCCACCGCCGTGCTGGGCACGTGATGAAGCTCTAGTGCTGATCGGAGCTTACCGTGAGCGGTGGTACGAGCTCCGCCGTGCGTTCCTCCGCACCGCTGACTGGGATACGGTGGCGGAGAAAGTCACCGCCGCCTGCCCCGACGTCGCTCCGCCGAAGACCGCCGCGCAGTGCCGCCACAAGATGGAGAAGCTCCGCCAACGCCACCGTGTCGAGAAGCAACGCGCCACCGCCTTCTCCGGCGAACGCTTCTTCTCCACCTGGTTTTACTACGAAGCGATGGAAGCTGTGGAAAACGGGTCCGACGCTGAACCCGATTCGAACCCGGGTCATGGAGTTCGGGTCGAACCGTTAACGGTTCGAAATTCTGCAGCTTTAGCCCCAAATTCCACCAAAAAGAGGACGAAAACAAGCCCTAATTTCAATTCTAAGGCTTCAAATCGTTACAATTCGAATCAAGATGACGATTTTGAAGAACGATTACTAGAAACCCCAATTGAAAAACCCTTGATTTCGACTTCATACAAGGGTAGAGATTCAAACAACCACAAAAAACCACAAAGAACGTCGATTAGAGGTGGGATGAACATCAAACCCTCGATCAACCCAAAGAAATTCAGCAAGGTCGTTCGTGACGATGAAGACAACAATAATGGTGAAATGTGGGTCAAAATCCCTAAAAGCACAAGATTACAAAGGGGGAAACGGCGAAATGAGCACAATTTGATTCAAAATGGGAAGAATTTGAAGAGAAAGAAGAAGAACAATGGTGGGATAGCTGATATGGTATCGTCGATTAAGCTGTTGGGTGAAGGGTTTATGAAGGTGGAGAAGATGAAGATAGATATGGCTATGGAGATTGAACAGATGAGAATGGAGACTGAGATGAAGCGAAATCGGGTGATGCTGGAGTCGCAGAGGCAGATTGTGGGTGCTTTTGTTGAAGGTTTGATTGAATGTAGGAAGATGACGACAATGGCGGATTTGTAGGTTGTGATATGAATATATGATCAGAAGTTATTTGGTAGATGTATAAAGTTGTAAGAACAGTTGGTGGTTTTGTGTTTTAGTTGTTAACCATGTTCTTTAAACTGTTGTTTATGTAATCACTTGATTAGTGTTGTTACAGTTAGGTATTTAAGTGTGTTGGACTGTTGGTGAACCTTAAAATCAAGGTGTTTAAACTTCAAACTGAAGTAATACGAATGCGTTGACATTCGACACATATGAGATTTGACGTTTTGTTTTGACGGTTTGACGGGTATGAGATTTGATGTATTGTTTTAACGGGTATGAGATATAATATTTTCTTTTGACGGTTTAACGTCATGTTAAACGTTAACAATGTGAAACTTGAATATATATCTATCAAACAATTACACCAAATGGTGTACAAGTTTAATGAAAAACTACTAGTTATTACATTGTCGTTTAAAATATAGGTATATTATGTGTTCTTTATAAACTTTTAAATTATCGTTTAAAATATAGGCATATCATGTGTTCTTTATAAACTTTTAAATTATTATATTTTATGTTTAAGTCATGCTAAAATACTTGTTAAATGATCATATTTTCATACTAATCGTGTTAAATTACTTTTTTTAAGAAATGCAACATTTTGTAAGTTTAGATAGACCTTGGAGGTCCCCTAATTATTTTTAGGACCATCTCATACATTGTTAAAAGGTTGCAACTTGTTTTTTATTTTACCAAATACAATTTTGGTTGGTTTACGGGAAAACGGTTTTGTAGCTGGTCAAGCGGCAAGAAAGGCAGAATCAAAGAAAGTGGATAAACATGCTAAAGCTTGCGCAGAGAACCAGCACGCTTTTGTTCCCTTTGCCTTTGATACATTTGGCTCCCTAGCGCCAGAAGCTATCAACTTTTTGACCAGGGTCCAACGGGTCATAGACAACCATTGCTCAACCCCGAGGAGGCAAGGATTTGTTTTTGGAAGGTTAGGATTTGCTATTCAGAAAGGGGTGGCGGCGCAGCTTGTTGCCCGTCTACCTTCTATTTTGATGTAACTTGACAAAACATTATTAATGGAAGTTTACTTATTATTCAAAAAAAAAAACATATTATTTATAAAAGATGTTTCTTCTATAATTAAAAGAAATGTAATTTCTTGTAGAATAAAAAAGTTAAATTAATACCTATGCATTATCATGGTATATGGTTCATGTTAAGATCGAAAACCACTAAGCATGGTTAATTACCCGCTAGTTCATGCTATATCTATCAACAAAGAGCAAGCTTGCTAAAATGATTTGTTTGTAGTTCTAGTATACATATATAAAATTAGCATAATTAAAAAATGACATGAAGTAAATATAAATTAATCGATCGCTTTTGAGCAACCCGAACTTGTTGCTTTATTCACTAACCAACTAGGTCATTTGACATGCTAACGAATCAATAAACTAACTAAACTGCCAACTACCCATTTGCTTTATTCATAGATGATATCGTATTTCCGTATTATTTATGAATAGCTAATAACTTGTCACTCGCATCAATTTTAAAGGAGATGGAAAGAAAAATGGTTGCAATACAATATCTGAATTCAAATGAATTGTAAAATTTCACAAAAGTTACTAATAACATGACTAAATTAAAGAAAACATTTCAATTAACAATGTATTTATTATTTCACCTATATTTTTGTATAATTGTCTTTAACTTTAAGAACAATCGACGTGCTCCTTTCTGAGTATTTGAATTAAATCCTTTCATTATCACACTTGCTTTGTTTGATGATGAATTAGTGCTCTTCTCCTCCTTCTGTTTCCTTTTCATTTTTCTCTTAGCATGTGAAATAGCAAAACAATTGAAGATGTTCGTATCCACACGATTCGATTGCTTCTTTAGTTTTTGGTCTTTTTGAACATCATGTACCTACTTGATCACATATCATTAACGCTCGATTACATATCATGCATCTGTTTTATTTATGACAATTTTTGTAAAATAAAACTTGCAAAATAGTTGTAAATCATATCTTACTATAAAACTTGGATCTCTAGAGTAGTAAAATGACAAACGTGAGGGTAAATATACTAAAGTATCTAAAACAATTCATTTAGAGTTGATTCATTTTAATCAATGAATGTTTATAGTTTTATGATCTCATATTTGATAAAATGCTTTAATTAGGTTAGGTGTACGTGTTTAGTGTTAAACTTAACTTTAAAGTTGTTATCGCATTTAGAGTTGTGAAATGACAAACAAGACCATGTACTTGCGGAAATATTTTAAATGTCACTATGTGGTTGATTCTTTTGATTTAAAAACATACTTGTGACATGAATTAGCTACCTGATTTCTGGTTTCTTGATTATTGATGGTCAAAGCTACCAAAGATTGTGGGCTATGAGGAGGTGGGGATGCTTTTAGTTTTGAAGACTCTCGAAGATGTTGCGAGTAGCTAAGAAGCTCGGCTCTTCTGTTCCCTTTGTTGTTCTTTGACTGATGGATGTATAGATGGTGGTGGTGGTGGTGTTTGATTTTGTCATTTCTTTTTGCTAATCTTCTTTTCCTAGGTTTCTCCTCGTAAACGGTCACCAAAACAACCTTTTCTTTGTAACGTGTTATCTACCATGTCAATATACGACCCTTTGTCAACACAATCAAACCCAAATCCTATACATAAACATGTAGAGGGGGGGGGGGGGGACTTACCATTGGGAGAAGAAGCAATCAAAACAGATGAACACAGAAAATCTTGATATGAACTATGCTCACTAATTAACTTATGTGGTATAAGCATATATAGAAAGAATTTAAAAGCGGTTTATTCACAAAAAAAAAAAGTGAAGACAATTTTTGAGTATTTAATTACTACTACTTGTATTATTTTTAGCATAAAGACATGTAAATTAACATACACCAATCATAAATGATCGTAATCTATTATGAGTAAATTTTAAATCAATTTTTATTACGAAAATGATCATAAAAATATTAGAAGATAGTTTATTACAAGGTTGCTGGCCAGGCGGCCAATGTTGCATAACTTCTTTGGGTTGATCGTTAACCGAAAACACATGGTTACCCATATAGTTCCAAATATTTAACTTACATATTTCTCTAACTAATATACATTAGTAGACTTTCCTGTGCCTTTTAACGATAATTGGATTTAAAGATAAAAAAAAGCAAAGAACTTGAATTGAATGTAAAACTGGCATGATATTGAGCTTAAAAATATAAAAATATTAATATTATATTATATTTGACCAGATTCGGTTTTAAATAAAACTTATGTCGAAAAATAGATATAAATAGAAGCATCGCAACTATATATTCAAATTTAAGAAAAATATTATTTTTTATAAGCTATGAGAGTGAAATAAAAATGTCTAAAACTAACTTTAAATATTGAAATAATCAATAAAAGTTGATGCGTGATGGGAGAGGAGGGAATGTGGTTGCATAAGCTTGAACTGACAAAAATAATAAGAAAAAAGTATTATGGGTTGTTTGGCAGCATCTGAATTAGTATTTTAATGGTTCAGATGTCTGAATGGTTCAGTTTTTGATAATTCAAACTGTTTGTTTCACGAGCAAATTTCTGAATGTTTCAGACATTTGCCTCTGAATGGTTCAGAGGCAAATGTCTGAACCATGCAGACATTTGCTCACGAAACAAACAATCCGAACCATTAAATGCTGAACAATTCAAACATGTGAACTATTAAAAGACTGATTAAGATGCTGCTAAACAACCCCTGAATCATTCCACGTTATATTATAAATTATAACACGGGCAATACTACTCGCATTAAATTATTAATGAACCCGGGAATTATCCGATCCATACTAAACCGGGTCAAAAAATCGGATCTGATGTTATATTGTTGTTCAAGCAACCACTTCTTCAAACACTCTCGTTCGAGCTTTCCCTTATTGAATCAACGTATCAACGATCTGTTTTGTTCTTCTCGATCACAAGGTATCATCTCTAATTAATTATCACGTTATTGTAGGTCTTCACTATAATTATTCGAATAGTTATATGCATTTTTCGGAATTTGATCAGATTCATTACTTAATATTTAGGGTTTTGTTACGAAATTTACTTTCGGTGTTCTTGTACTCTATGTATTCCTTATTGTTGAATGCAATCACTGATTTTGGCATACAGCATTTCTTTTATTGTAGGAGCTTTAAATAAAAACTTAAATTCAAGTAGTTTGGGTGCGAGAGTTGATGATTTAATGGTTTGAGAATAGTCATAGCTTCTAGATAGGCGATTTGTAATTTTGATCACTGAGTTAGCTTAATAGTTTTTTCGGTTTCTTGGGGCAAACTTAGTTCATGCAAATTTGAAGCAAAAATGATTTAAAAAAAAGCCTATGGTAAATGAATGTTTGGGATTTTGGAGACTTCAGTGTGTTTTTGTAAGCTAATATCTGGTACAAGTTTACAACGGTTACAGATAACGAGCTATTGACAAACATACCCGGCAAAAGTCCCACTCGTTGAGTAGGGTACGGAGAGGGTGAGATGAATACAAACCTTACCTCTAGCTCATGTGATAAAGAGGCCGCTCCTCGGCTCATGAAATAGATAACAATCACTCATGTGTATAACTGTTAAAATGCATTTGTCAGAGGCTCAGAGCGTAACTAACATCTTTAGCCATTGTACCCACTTGAAATCCATTGTAGTTTGCAGAAGTATAAAAAACTATACCTGCGAAACAAGTATTTCCCTTGTTTGATTCCGTAAGTTGAGTGAATATCGGCGCTTCTTCTTTCAAAGTGTAGCAAATATTATCTTGATTTTCGTTTTAGTTGTTGAGTGGATTAAATTCTTTTGTTTATGATTGAAAGTATGTAGCTTACATAAGGAACTTGAAAGTAAGAGATTACTGATGTATTGTTGTTTCTAGGTGGAAATCATGAAGCTTGACTTTAGTGGACTAGAATCGGGTGCACCGCTCTGTGGGGGAAATAATGAGTTGCTATGTGATGGGTTCTCAGCTGCCCCTTCATTTGACCTTCCAGTTACATCAGACGTGAGTTTTTTTTGCTTCATTGTATTCTTCAATAACCGCCTCTTCTTTTAATTTAGAAAATTGAGGAATGCATTAATATGCTAAAAACTACCTCAAATCCCTTGCTTCAGTTTGATGAATTCCAGAAGAATTCTATCCAAATGGTAAAGCCAGCAAAGGGGACAACAACCTTGGCTTTTATTTTTAAGGAGGGTGTGATGGTTGCTGCTGATTCCCGAGCTAGCATGGGAGGATATATCTGTATGTACTTCTTTTTTTAACCGAAGACATTATATTCAATAACTCCATATTACATTGTGCAATTGCAGTTTATGCATTCGAAATCTTTATTTCCAGAATTCCAGTGTTTGTAACTACCTTAAACTTGATTTAACATAGCTTATTATATGATGTTCTTGAGTAAACCTTTGGGTCTAACTACACAAAATATGTTCTAAAATGTTTTCTATATGTGTTTGGACAATTTAGTCACTTTGACTATCCTTATGTATGCAGTATGCTAAAAGTGATTGAATGTTCTTGCTACAAAACGATATTCAGCTCGTTGTGTATATCTATCCTCAGTAACCCAAGTTTTAAGACACAGGACAAAATAAAGGCAAAAGATCATTCTTGTTTAAGATGCAACCCAAAATAATTAGTGTAGTGTAAAACTGGAAAGGCCCTCCCAGTCCCTAGAAGGCCAGAAGGCTATTTTATGTTTCCATAATTCTGTTCACAAAAACTGATATGTAACTCATTAGTTATGATAAATTGATGGTTAGTGATAGCTATAATGCTACAGTGTGTCAAGATCCTATAGTTGTAGGCATGTAGTGGTAACCTAGACACAAACATTCTCTTAAGCCCAAGCTCCAGTCTCTCTCTCTCTCTCTCTCTCTCTCTCTCTCTCATAACTATATGTTTTGCCATTATCTACTTCGGCTGTAGGTGGCGAAATGGACCAGTCATGCAGGTTGGGTAAAAGGTCCAACGTGTTTCGGTTGAATGGATTGTTTTTTAGTAAAAGAGTTGGATTAGGTTGGGTTGACCCGCAAACATTTTTTTTTCCATTTTATCCATTTTTATAAACAGTTTATTAGTCAAATAGGATAAAAAATATATTATTACATTTATAATACGCCTTTCGCTTTCTGCTTTTATTTTCATCTGATCTATTAAGAATAAACAATTACCCAATTCGATCCATTTACAAGCAAACGGGTCGAAATTGCCACCTCAAGTTTTAGTTGAGTTGCTTATTAGATACCTTATTTAGTTTCCAGCATGATTATTCTTATATAAAGTGTTGAAGATATTCTTTGTAATAGCCACTAGGTTCTATTGTAACCAGTGTTTACTATACCATAGAGCCGAAACAAGGCGTTCCATTTCCTCAGGCAACATATTCTAATTGTGAAGCACTAAATGTTCTAATCATCATTCCGATTTTATATTTCAGCATCTCAATCTGTGAAGAAAATCATTGAAATTAATCCATATATGCTGGGTACAATGGCTGGAGGAGCTGCAGATTGCCAGTTCTGGCACAGAAATCTAGGCATTAAGGTAATCTTATGTTGCATACTTCAGTTTGGTATAGTAGGGTCTTTTTAGGTTTCTTTTTATTTACGTCTTTGCCCTTCTTGAAATATGCCGAATGTATCATATAACATACCCTTTTTGTGCCACATCACCTCAAAATTGGGAACTTTTGATGTGACGTTTTTCCCCCTAGAATGTCAAATTTGCTAAAATCTTGGATAAATACGTAAACAATGTATACATTGTGGGCTAAACCAATACTTGTTTTTTGTATATTATATATCAGTGTCGTTTGCATGAATTGGCAAACAAGAGAAGGATTTCAGTGACCGGGGCTTCAAAATTGCTGGCAAATATATTATATTCATATCGTGGAATGGGTTTGTCCGTTGGGACAATGATTGCAGGATGGGATGAAAAGGTATATAAAGCATCCTATTATTCTTTTGTGTACATTAGCATCTTGTTTAGCTTGTTTAAGGCTGTTCTAAAATCTCACAATTCACATAATTTATATTTTATAGGGTCCAGGTCTTTATTATGTAGACAGCGAAGGAGGACGCCTGAAGGGAACAAAGTTCTCAGTTGGGTCTGGTTCACCGTATGCTTATGGTGTACTAGATAGCGGGTGAGTATCCTATCGGAACAATTACACATGTTTTACACAATCTGCTATTGATTTGAAAGATTAATAGCTTCACAAATCACAATGTATAAAATGCCATCATGGTTGAAGACTTGTTTTATTTTCATATGTTATCATGGCATCAAGATTATTGTGGTTTCATTTTGTCTGATTTTTTTTTTCAATTTGGTAGGTATAAATATGACATGACTATCGATGAAGCTGCTGAATTGGCTAGAAGAGCGATTTATCATGCAACATTTCGTGATGGAGCTAGTGGTGGTGTTGCTAGCGGTACACTCTTTCTCACCACATGCCAATTATCTGTACTAGATGGGGCTAAAGGGGCAGGTTGATGGGTCAAAATAGGTTCGGGTTGGACAAATAATACTTGGTATGGCTTAGGTGACTTGAAAAACTTTGTTTCCAAATTTAAAAAATTTATTTAAACAATTAGGTCAAACATATAACAAAGTCATGTTATTTCAGAAATAATCTAATTTTTTTAATAGAATTACAAGGATGCCACCCAAATATTCAAACTTTTTCATTAAGGCCATACAACTAAACTAGATATGTCACCTTAGTATGTATCTAGTTCCCTTTATACCTAATCCAGGGAGAAACAGCTTGGATGAAGCAATAAAATGTTTGAAAAAGAATACCAACTTGTTACTTTTTCTACTCTATGAAGTTAACGTCTTTTTGACAACTCTCATCATTCCTTATGTTCTTTGTCTAATTTCTTTTTGACAACTTAAGCAGTCTATAAAGTAGTTTCAAATTTCAATAGGCCAATTGGCCTCTTTATACATTCTCCCTAAAGTTATTTAGAAGGCTTTAAGCATTCAATGCACAATGGACAATATACAATTTGGACAACTTTCCATCCGCTGGACCCTTTTTACCCATTTAGCCTGCTTTTGTTTAAGCTGTTTTTGTGGAGTGAATTACATTTCATCTTTCTGGTTTATCAAACATTACAAAAGTGGTCCCCGGTGTGACATAATGACCAAAACCATAGCTATAACGTACGCTCAAGGTGGAGGAAGGACCAAAAGCATAAACAGATCAGTAAGAGCAGCGACGATTTTGGTCATTGTGTGACATCAGTGACAACTGTCCTAAATTTTGACAAACAGGGACGAAAAATGCGCAGTTATACCGCTGGTTTGAATGTTTGATCGATTAGAGAAAATTCAACCTTGAATTACAACTTCTAATATCCACCTCTTTGATTTGATCTATTGGTGTTTTTGATTTAGTTTATCATGTGGGCCCAACCGGATGGACAAAGCTATCGGGCGATGATGTTGGTGAACTTCACTACTCATACTATCCTGTTGAGCCCGCCATCATTGAACAGGAAATGACGGAAGCTGCAGCTGCCTGAGTCCAACGGGTTGCTGGTAGTTTGATATAAAGAAATCGGAGCATAATGTACTTTTGTTATCATCTGTTTTTTCTTGTTAACTACTGGAGTTTGACTACCTTATTGTTCATTCATCTAAAAATTTTATGCATGTATTAGTACTTTACTTTAAAGGGCTAATGTCTTAAATTAGTGGCGTACTTAAGGTTGGTTTATCCATTTAGTAATAACTGTGAGTCTGTATTAATCATACATGATATCATATTTCTGTAATATTTATAAATAACCAATAACTTGTCAATCCCATCAATTTCAAACAAGATTTGAATTGGATTGTAATATCACAAATAGTAGTAATAACATAACCAAATTACACATTCAACTAAACAATCTTAAATTTATCATTTCACCTGTGCTTTTGTATAAATGCATTCAATTTTGAGAAAAATCGAGCTACTCCTTTTCGCGTTTTTGAAGCAAATCTTTTCATCGTCACATTTGCCTTGTTTGATGATGATTTGCTACTCTTCTTCTTCCTCCTTTTCATCTTTTTCTTAGCTTGTGACATAGCAAAACACTTGAAGACGCTATTCATATCTAGACGACTCGATCCCTTCTTTAGTTTTTGTTTCTTTCGATCGTCATGCACCTACTCGATTACATGTTATTAGTACCAGATGACATAAAATAAGTGTACGTCACACATAAATTTCGAACAATATTATATGTAACACATCTATCCAGATCATTAACTTTATTTACGTCAATTTTGGTTTAAAAAGATTTTGTAAGGAAACTGTAAAATGAAAAAAAAAGGCTCTTGCTTTTAAGTTGTTAACTTGTTATCACATTTAAAGTTGTAATATGACAAGCATTACCCTTCTGTTAAAACATTTTAAAAGTCAATTTTGTGACATGAATTACCTGAGTGCTGGTTTCTTGATCGTTGGTGGTCGAAGATACCGACGACCTGGGATGACGAGGAGGCGTGGACGCTTTTAAATTCGAAGATTTTCTAAGACGTTGCGAGTAGCTAAGAAGCTCGGCTCTTCTATCTCCTTTGTTGCTCTTTGCGGGGTGGATGTGAAGATGGTGGTGGTGGTGATGATGATGGTGTTTAATATTATCGTTTCTACTTGTTAAACTTCTCTTTCCTGGTTTCTCTTTGTAAACGGCGACCAAAACAACCTTTTCTTTGCAGCATGTCATCTACCATATCAATCAATCACCCTTTGTCATCAAAATTAAACCCAAAATACACACATACATATAGAGAGATTATATAAATCTAGAGAGAGAGATATGTGTGTGTTATACCATTGGGAGAATCAATTAAGATATAGATGAACATAGAAACTCCTGATATGAACTATGCTCAATAATCAACCTAATTGACATAACATATATAGAAAAAAAAAACATGAAAACGGTATCTTCATAAACTATTGAAAAATAAATTTTATATTATTTTCTAATACGGTTTTCTAGCAAAACGACATAGAAATTATGTATGCTAATATACATTGTCGTATTTAGGTAGCTGTTAAAAGAGATAAACAGATATTAATCATTAATAATATTTACAAAAGTAAACAAAGAAATTTCCTAAGAAATAGTTTATTGTAAGTATGCTGGCCAAGTGGTCAATGTTGCATAAGTTCTTTGGGTTGATCGTTAACCGAAAGGACATGCTTATACCCATATAATTCCAAATATTAACATACAAATTATTTTTAATATATATGTGATTGATATGTTCGGATGAGTTACTAATATAATATTAACTATGATTTTTGATGTGTAAGATTGAAAATAAACGTAGATCATAATTAAGTTTTATTCTGCCAAGTGTCAAGTGATTATTATAGCTTTCTTTAACAATAACAATGTTATGAGTTTGGTTGTAAATTAATTAGTTTGAGGGAAAAAAAGGGATATGTATTCAAGATAGTATATTTTCACTTAAATTTTAATAACAAACCAAGGAATACTTTAAACTAGTTTTACTATACGTGTAGTTATGTAAAGAAAACATACACATGTGTGTATATGTATATGTATATAAATCAAATCTAGTGGTGAATAGTAGAGATGTGGTAATTAAATCATAAGCACGAGAAGTTAAATGTTTTTGTATGTGTCAAAGAGAACTTAGTATCACGCTCAAATTTTATTACAATTAATAGAAAATACTTATAGTTCTATAAAGAACCATTGCTACATATATATATATATATATATATATATATATATATATATATATATATATATATGATTATATATATTATTGTTTTTAATTTTAATAAACACAATCAATTTATATATATTGTTATTGTGGAAATACATAATTCGTACATAACTTCTTAATATTAATATATTAGCTTAAATATCATATAATAATACATATATTTTTACTGTTTGTTTAGTTTACAGACAAATAAATTATATTTTGGCCGTGTGCCAACGCATGTATCACCATTTGTCGCTGGTAGATTCAACCTTCGTAAATCTTTAAATCCTATTCGAACACTATTTACCAGCCATCGAATTTGAAAAAAAAAAACAAAACTTTACATCACGCAAATACACCTTCTATTATAGAACTAGTATTTTAATAATATAGGTAGTTTTCATTTATTATAACATTAGTTCCAAACCAACTTTCTATATTATATTTCATCGTTATTATTTATTTGAAATATCAGTTCATAAAATAATGATTTCCGTGATTTAATTATAGATATGTAAATAACAAAAAAAGTGATCACACTAACAGTTTATTTACGAGTATTTTTTTTAAGTAAGAGTACAAATTATATAATTAGGACTTTGAAATTTGTATTGCCTTTTCTTTTCTTCTTAAACATCAATATTATTTATCATTGTAGTAATCAAAATGAGATTAATTTGTAATAAACTCTTTCATAACGGATCTGACTGATAATACTTTCACATAACTAGAGTTTATAAAAAGTCTACCCTTTATAAAGCTATTAGAGTTTGCTTCGAGCTCATTCAGATAGTAGTTTCTTTGAGTTCGAACATAAAACAAACTGATGAGAGACATAATAACCGTATTTTATCAAAGATCTTTTTATAAAAGACGTGTTCTTATTTTCCTTTTCCTATTATTTTTTGATGTTGACGGCTATTCAATGAAGTGAACAAATAGAACCACCCTAGCAGATGATTATTTCGTCTCATAAATGTTCAAGACACCCATTTGTATAACTAGTACATCTCAACATTTATAACTTGTAGCACCATATGGTCCCTATCATAGCATGTTTCTTTCTTATGCAGTAAATGGTTGTACTTCCTGATCCAAAGTACAACCCATCAACATGATGTGTTTCGATCTATCATCAGTTTCTTTAAAACAATTTAATCGTGTAAAAATATGGATTGTGTTAAACGTACAAAATGTTGTGCTAAATGTATGGATACTGAGATATGTTTAGCCGCGCCCGGACCCTTGGTGTGTTCAATTACACGAACCATTTGTGATTTGACCCGAGCTAGGTTAAGCATTAACCAATAGAATCCTTGAAACATATTTAATCATTCAATTGCTGTGATCTTGTAATCAAAATATAACATAACATAAACAACACTCGATCATCAAAACTTAAGCTACAAGAAAGATGATCTACAAGAAACATAAAAGATTCAAACTTTATCATTCATTTGATTGTTGTCACGCGTTATTCTTTTTTCTCGTCTTGCCAAGTTGCTTGCCACTGCTTGTCATAAAACGTCGTCTCATCAATCAATTTCTTTAGGGTATCAATATCCTCATTCTTACGGATCAAAAGAACACCAGCTACTGCTACAAATAGAAGTGTTTTGCAGAAGAAATTGCCCATTTGGTCAACTAGACCCACCCCGGTCAAACTATCCACAAAGTAAGCCATGAAGAACCCCACCATTGCAGCTCGACCTGCAAAATAGCATAGTAACAACAATTCATATGAAGATGCAAATTACATCATATGGGGCTCCACTTTCAATATCTCCCCAAAATTCCAAGATTTTTTGTAGTTTTTATTTTTGATCTGATCAAATCGCGTAAGATCAATGAGTTCCTTCTATCACGTAATTGTGACAGCAAGGGCTCTGTATTTCTTCTTGTTTCTTTTTGATAAAAACACATAGATAGAATGACGCGCTAACCATTGAGTAGTTCGGCTTCAGGAAGATGGAATCGTTTCATCCATGCCCACCAGGGAATAATAGAGGTGTCGAAAACCACAGGGAAGTCATTGTTGGAAGATTCCGGATTGTCTTCAAGCCATTTCCTCCTTTTAACCTCTGGAAAGCAGTACCAAAAAATGTCAATACAGTCCAATTAAACGCATTATCGTCTTCATTTTCATCAAGTAGTAAAAAGTGTTGGTTTCAGGCTCAAGATCATACTCACAAACTCATGCATTTCATTAATACTTCAACACTTACATTATATAGAAAATAAACATGCCCTCCTAAATAAGTGGCAGTGTGGCACTACTCCACTATCCCTAATACATGCCCACTACTTGCTAACTAATAAGACTAATTCAAGTTAAAACTTGTTGCATACTCTAAACAAAACATGACTCAAATACTATCCCCGTGACCCGTAACTTGACCCGACTAGACCCGATCAAGATTAACCCAACAAAAAGAATGTCAAAAGAAGGAAAATTTGTCAGTTTGCATGCTTTGAGTCCTTAACCCTTTCGTTAAAGTCTTATATTGTGGAAGAACAATGAACATAATTTTCAAGAACAGTAAACATATTCTTGCTTGATAGATGATGGTCAAGTGGGTAAACCACCAGGGATGAATTTTTGAACATATATGAAGAAACATCAATTTAAATGCTTTTCCCCTTCCATTAAAGGCAAACTTAAAACCTATAGTTCTTGTTGTACTTTGCTAATTTTGCATCATACAAAGAAAAATGCATCTAAAACAGTTAGAACAGAAGTTTAGAATTAAGATCGTTTTAAGAAGTTAAACTATCAGATAAAATAAGATTTAAACAACTAATACACTTTATCAAATAGGAAATCCAAGACAAATTTAAGAGAACATTTTAGGACCATCTTCAGTAAGTCCAATTTGCAAACCTTGAATTGTAACTAAAGCTAATTGTAGTAGTATTTGGAGCATGAAATTCGTCGGGTTCTCAGTGGTGGGTGCAGCCTCTCTATCTCGTGAGACAGAGAAATGTTTCCGCTTATCTCACCCTCCTGAGACACCGCTCTGAATGAGATTTTACTGGTTATGTTTGTTCGTTTTAGGTGCATGAATTCAATGGTTTGTCCATAAATTGAAGTTATTTTTGTGTGTATTTCAATAGTTTCATGGAAATGCATTGAATCAGACTTCCCAAATGAACCCCAATTACATCAAATCGATATCTAAATCTCAAACTCCAAGCACTATGATATTAATATCATCATATATCATTAGAAAAAAGAATGATATCATCATACAGGAATTTCATCAAACACATGGTGTGCAGAATCTCACCAGCATCAATAACAGCATCCCAATCAGTAGCTCCATCTTTCTGAAACTGCTTCAAATCCCACGTCCCCGAAACCCATTTCGGATCTTCAAACTTCACCACCGATTCCTCCGCCGTCTCCGCCACCGGAGCTCCGTTGCCCTCCTCCGTCGCCTCCGCCTCTGAATCTTTCTTCTCCTCCACAACAATGGCAGCTCCAGACCCGTTTTCAGCAGCTCTAACAGACAAAAAATGGTGTCTTTGAGGCTTCAAACAGTGAATTGAGTTAATTGGGAAGTGGGTCTTTGAAGAAGAGAAGAAAGAAGGAAGATGTGGTGTTGTTGAAGAGAAGAAAGCCATTGATGATGTCATCTTTTATGGTTTTTCAAAGGGAAAAAGCTCAGAGCATGATGTGTGTGTGTGTGTGATTGTTGAAGATAACTTGAGGCTGAGAATTAGTGGAGTATTGAGGGTGTGTGTATGTAAGCATAGGGGGATTGGGTGTGAAGATATTGGGAATTTTGTTCATTAGTTTGGAATGTTTGGTGAGAGTAAAATCAATGCTAACAAGAACATCTTGTGGGGTTAAAACAGATTTCAACTACTTGTACATTGTATTTATTAAATTGAATATAAAACATGGTAATAATATGATAATGTTTATTGGGATGGTTTATTATTTTGTATAAAATATAAAAGTTTTTATGATGTGAAAGCTAATTAGACACGTTTTAAAGCTGATTTCAAGTATTTTATTTTTTAGTTGTCGATGTTTTAACTATTCGTAATGAGTGTATGATAGTGATGAAAAAATATTATCACACATGTGTCATGTAGACAGTAATGTGATAGGTGATGAAAAAGTTGAAGATAAATGAGAAATTAAATAAAAAATAAAAAATATACTTTCTATACGCCACGCTCGTTGAGGGCTTCATGGAAAAAGCCTTTCATGACGTAATCATGCCTAGGGAGGCGGTGTATTTGTCGAGATAGGCTGCCACCTTAATCCCTTCACATTCATATTACATAACTACAAATAATAGCCGATGAGTCCTAGATCAAGTGGTTTAGGAGTAGGCACCCCATGACTTCCCAAAGTGGAGGTCATGAGTTGGAGTCTCACTAAGTGCAATATACGTCAAGTGGGCCAAGGGTTTTACCACAGTGGGCCTTTGAGTGATGGGTTTCCCTTGAAACGGTAGGCGAGCCGGGTCACCAGCATTGTTTGTGTTCGCGGGCTTCGTTGGCCGTTCAAAAAAGAAAAACTACAAATAATACATGTATTAAAGTGAACATATTTTCCATTACTTACAACCCATATATATTAAAATTTTGTTCTCTTTTATCAATATAACAATATCAATTAGTCCTTTAATTAATATAAGATTGTAATTTAGTTTACAAATACATAAACAAAATCAAAACCATCCCCTTCATTTGGCATATTACATAAGTAGAAATAATACATGTATTAAAGTGAACATATTTTTCATTTATTAACAACCCAATATATATTAAATTTTTGTTCTTTTTATCAATATAATAATATCAATTAGTCCCTTAGTTAATATAAGATTGTAATTAGTTTTCAAATAAATAAACAAAATCAAAAGCATCCCCTTCATTTGACGTAATCCTCACAGCCACAAACACAAGAAACTACTTGATACCTTACAGCCACAAATACAAGAAACTACTTGACATTGCTAGACCATATACACTTCAATATTAACAGTAACTAAGTGAAAGATGCTTGTGCGCTTTACATAAACAAACACTACATATTACACAACCATGTGTCATAAGTCGAAATAATACATGTATTAAGACCTGTAAATTAACCAACAAAAGGTTTAACCTTTGGCCTTCATGCAGCTTTCATTGTCTAAAATACAGGTAACTTGAACAATGTAACCTTATTCCACCATTCTACAAACAGAGAGGATGCATAGTTAGTTAAATCATGTACATCTGAACCATGCATAAAAATCACAAATAATCTACAAAATGGATCGATTTGGGTTATATTATATCTTTAACAGGCGCTATAACTGTTACTTAAAAGAGAAACGGATCCATTGGCTCAAACAGGTCAAAAGTTATATCATGTGTTTGACTTGTTTAAAGTTTGAACTTTAAAGAGTAGATTGTTATAGACTTATTGTAAGATTATAGTTCTGTAATCATGTCTAATACTTTAACAAATTATTATTTAAAAAGTAAATAACAAACCCTTGCAGGTTGGCCCGACCCATACGAATTGAAGCTACTGGTTTTGAAAGAACAAAAGCAAGAATTACCATGTAGAAGTTGGACAAGGAGGAGTAGCAATGTCTGTAATCCCTTCTAACATCAACAGCACACACTTCATAGACGGACGATGAGCCGGTTCATCCTGGATACACCAGAGTCCAACTTTGACCAGCCTCTCTAATGCCTCCTTCTCCACTTGTTCATGATCAACAAGCAGGTCCAATTGGCCTCTTTCAAAGCACTTGTAAACCCAATTAGAAAGAAGAACCTCATCCGGATCCGATACCTGTACTTCTATGTTCCTTCTGCAACATATGATCTCTAGCAACACGACCCCGTAGCTAAAAACATCAACTTTCACTGATATTGGAGAGTTCTTCTGCCACTCGGGTGCCAAGTACCTGTAACACAAAACAAAACATACCTCGTATAAATCGCGTATTAAACTATTTCTTATGTTTAGTACAGTGTCCTTACCCTCTAGTCCCTCGAACCATTGTGAATGTCTTGGTTTGATCGGGCATTAGTAGTTTGGCCAACCCAAAGTCAGAGATCTTAGCAGTCCAGAAATCATCCATTAGAATGTTTTGGGGCTTTATGTCGCAATGGATGATGGGTGTCTCACATTCTTCATGAAGATAAAGGATTCCCCGCGCTACATCTAGCGCGATTTGCACCTTTTCGCACCAGTCTGGAAGCTGTTCTGATTTAAATAAACAATCTGCAAGTGTTCCATTGCTCATATATTCATAAACTAGAAGCCTTTGGGTCTTACCTGTTAAGAATAGATATATGATTAGAAATAGTAAGGTCTCTACTAATTAATATGAATACCAAGCCATATGTAATGTTACAGTTTGTAACAGATTTTCACTATTTTTACATATACAAAAGTTTGGATTACCTTCGGCACAATAACCGAGCAGCCGGACTAGATTTTTGTGATGGGTTTTCCCAATCACTTGCATTTCAGCTCGGAATTCCCTCTCGCCTTCATCCACTACCTTCTCGAGCCTCTTCACTGCGATTGGTTTCTTCCCTTTGTAAAAGCACCCTTTATAGACAGTCCCAAACGAGCCTCTTCCTAACTCTTGTTTAAACCCGTTTGTTGCCTTTTTAAGCTCACTGTAAGTATATGATCTAAGGATGAGGTCCTCAGCCAACCCCAAAGTTCTACTTTCCAACAATCTCTTGTACTTTAGAAAACGGAGTTTGTATACGAAAAACCCTGACAAACATAAGGAAATGCATGCATAAATGGAAAACCCAATGGTTATTACTAGAATCAGAACCCATGCCTTCCTGCTTGTGGTCATCACCTTGTCCACCACCTGCAGCACCCCTGCAGAACTAGCATTAAAGGATTCATTCGCTTGGACATAAAGACTTGCATTCCCAGCTGTCTTGAAGAAACTCACCGCTGGCCCAACCATGTCGTTAGCTACTACATACCGTAGTGGGTACTTGTATTTTGAACAGTAATCTCCTTGGACAAGAGCAGCATCACAATCACAATCCTCCAAACATAAGTTGCTGCAGTCCTCTTTGCTGTCGGTAACAGCTTGATAGTAATAATCGTCTTCTTGCCACAAGAACTGCTTTTTTGTAACCATGTTGTAATATGTCACATTTTTATCCCCACTTCTACACCTTTCAACTGTAAAATTCTTCTGGCAGCCACTAGATTTCTGATCATGATCTACAAAATCACAACCAGGCAGGCAAACACAATACGGCTGCTGCTTTTTGTTCGTGACACAATAGCTGTTAACCCCACAATAGTCCTTTACATCACAAGGATGATCTGGCATGCTCCACACTACGGAAGGGGTGGAGTTGGTATGACCGTAAGCATATAACCGAAAGATTCCATCATCGTCTAGTGTCCCACGATATATAACACGATAAGGAAGCTTTGTAATATTAAAATTCTTGACAACTTTTGAATTAACACCATTGATAAGCTGTAATCCGGAATCATTTAGGGACAAGTAGTTGTCTGAGTTTGTGGATAGACCCTCAAAGGTATTGGAAGCCCAGTAAGAATATGCACCTTCATCTGGGGTGTTAACTGGATACATAACAAGATTACCATCTGTCTGCATCTTCATACGAAAACGTCCACTCGAGTAATTGGTTTTAGTGACACTTGAAACCAATTCCATCTGACGAAACAGACTCTGGCCTTGTATAATGGAATTGGTAGGATGGTCAAAACTTTGCCACACTACACCCAAACTATTGTTGTACAACACGAAATTTCCATTGTTATTCAACACAGCAAAGGAAATATTGGCTTCAATGGTCATGGTCTTTATAACACTGCTCTTTTCAGAGACTAGAACCAATTCCCCGTTATGGGTAAGCTTCAGTGTGGTATTCGTTGACACGGGCGGTTTCTTTGGGTATAGAGTCCACACAACAGTGTTTTTGGTTTCTTGATCTCCAACCCTTAACCAGATCGCGACCACGTAGCCAGCTCCTTGTGGGTAAAACCCAAATGCAAACAGCTTGGACTGGGAGTACCATGCGTTGGTAGGTTGTGCACCGGCAACAAGTGAAGATCCCAAGCTTATGGAGTGAGTTGATCCTCCATCAACCCTGGTCTGGATGAACTGTAGAAAGAGACATGCAAGCAGTAGTGAAGCCATGACCAGGATACACAACAACTATCAGTAAGTAACTTGTGTGTTTCAGAGGCTATGAAGATGAGATACCAAATATGAGGCAAAGACTTGAAGCATTGACCAACTAACAATATTCATTTAATCTATATACACTGATTACCACTTCTTTTCATAGATCTTCTAGATTTAAAATGGAAGACTAATATAATTAGAGAAGACTAGTAAGTCATCCTACAAGTCTTTGTTTTTTAATGCTGAAAGTAACAAGTGAAAGTTAAGTGTATTGAACACTGCTTGGCTAAGGTTTGAGCTCATCTGATTGGTGAGTCAAGTTCAGAGGAATTGTCTCACACATAACACAATTATTGAAAGTATGGAATACGCTTGAAAATTGACAGTTAAATATAACTTAAATTTTAAGTTTTTTTCTTGGTTAATTTAAAAGGCAAACATGTAACAACTTATGCGTAATGTACACATACCCAATGCATTTGAAGTGTCAGTGATGGTATTACCGTAAACTATATCAAATTTGAGGCATATTATTTTACATGCTCGTAAATGTGTGCATTGAGAGTACACGTATAACTGTATAAGCACAACAAAATATCCTATTTCTTCTCTATCTACCATTTTCTTCAACAAATGCTTCCAATCATTATCCTCTAATTTGTGACTAATAAAAAAAATCCTTAATAGAATCTTAAATTCTGAATATACCTATGCGGCTTTGCGATTTGGTTATTTATATCTACGCTATGATATAAATTTATATAGAACCGAGCCAAATCAAACAGGGTATGCGTTTATTTCTTTTATTTAAATTCACTTTCGCATTTTTAATGCTAAATTTCACACTAATGTATTTTTTTCATAAATTCCACATATACGGTTGCAATGTACTTGTTTTTAACTAAGTTTCAATATAAATTTTATTTAAAACTGAGCTGATTTAAGGTTTCAATTTTTTTACAGTTATCCTTTGTTTTCTTCTTACAACTTTTAAAATATTATTTTATAAAATCAAATTTATCATTGAGTTCTGCTAATTTTATACAAGGTTTTTTTAGAGGTTTCATTTTTGTCATTGCGACGTGCTTATATATATCAACGTTTCAATGTGAATTCTTTTAACTGTATCATTTTTGTATAAAGTTTTAAATATTATCAATGATTCCATCGCACCGCATGGATTTACGACGATTTCATTTTTTATATATTGTTATGAAGGACGTCAGATTTTCGGTTTTCTTATATAAAGTTACATGCATCATCAACGCCCCTAGGTTTGCGACAACATTTTGACATTAGGTGTTTCACGGTATCACGCTCCTGCCGCAACGCGAGGGTCCTAGTTTTTATTTAATAAGCATATAGGGAGTTGTCACAAAACATGCCATTGATTAATTAGTTGTCACGTTTAGTTTTTTAATTGATATAGTTAGGCAAATTGTTAGAATCTCCTGTAAAAGAAACCTACTGTAACTTTAAAAATCTATTTGATAACATAGCAATTTTCCTAACAAGTTTTGGTTATCAGGATTTTAAAACTTTAAGCACACAAGAAATACATATGCTGGAACAAGATGATTTTATTGATCACTTAGCAATGATTAAAATGCATTGATTACAACTGAAAAGAAATCGAAACAGAAACATAACAAAGTACATTTTTTAGGAACTACCTAAAGACACACAATCCTGACCCATCTAAGCTTCTTAATAGCTACTCCACCCAATGGTTCTTTATGATTTGAATTAATCTTCAACTTCATGAGCTTTCTCTAATTTGGTGCTTCCGCTCATCGAGCCTAAAGCTTTGAACTCGAGACGTGTTAGGAATCGTGATTCTAATTCAAGGAAAATACACATACATTACATAAAAGGATATGCTTTCTCCATCGGATGTTCTCTATATTGAAAAATTAGAAGATTACTAGAGAAATTGGTGATGGGGGCATTGGTATATCAGTTGTTCCTTCTAACATCATGATAACATCCTTGATCGGAGGCCTTGCTTCTGGATCGTCTTGAATGCACAGAAGTCCCACTTTCACCATTTTTTCAAACATGAAAATATCTACTACCTCATAATCATCATCATCATCATCATCTCCGATCAGCCTATGTAACTTATTTGTTGCAAAACAATTGTAAACCCATGTAGTAAGGGGTGTTTTGTCTTCAGACGAGACGTCTATCTCCATCCCACTTGTGCAACACAAAATTTCCAGCAGTACAACGCCAAAGCTGTAAATATCCACCTTGGTAGAGATTAAGGTGTTTCTGAACCACTCAGGAGCCAAGTACCCTCGTGTTCCCCTAACACTAGTCAGGGTTCCACTCTGGTTTGGACTTAATGGCTTTGATAACCCAAAATCAGATATCTTAGCAGTCCAAGACTCGTCAAAAAGAATATTATGAGGCTTTATGTTGCAGTGTATTATTCGAGTTTCACACTCTTGGTGAAGATACAAAATTCCTCTCGCCACATCCAGCGCCACTCCAACACGTTCTTTCCACCTAGGTCGTGCTAAGAGAAGATCTGCCAGTGAACCATTACTCATAAACTCATACACAAGTAGCTTTGTAGCTCCATGCATGCAAAAACCAAGTAAACGAACCAAGTTCCGGTGATGAGTTTGCGCGATAGCAGTAATCTCTGCCCGGAACTCTCCTCCTTCAAACATCTTTTCCAGTCTCTTCACAGCAATAGCCTTCTTGCCCTCAGAAATGAATCCTTTGTAGACTTCCCCATCAGAGTTTCTTCCTATCACATCCTTAAAACCATCTGTGGCTGTCTGAAGCTCGTCGAAGGAGAATGATCGTAAAATATGATGATCATTAATGAACCCTAAACCAACATTTTCCGACACACTTTCGTACCTATGAACATGTGTTCTGTAGAAAAAGAAACTACAGAATGCCATCAGAGTACACATAAGAGCAAGGGAACCACATGCTATGGCTAGAACGGAAATGAGTTTTTTCCTTTCAACTACTACACTTTGTTTTATTAGGTTCACTGAGGCTGTTTGTGGGACTTTAACTTTGATGAAGACTGTGGCTGATATGCTTTTATCAAGCAGCGCGTTAATGATTGGATCCTTGAGCTTTTTGCAACCACCATCTGCATACAGACTTGCCCAGCAACTGCAATCATCCAGACAAGATTTACTGCAAGCATTCAGGCTAAGATTCATCACAGAGTAAGGATCAAGTGCTTGAAGCTCTATATGTTCCAATGCGGCAATATTGTACGAAAATCCTAACCCTCTTTGACTGCAGGCTGCTTCATCATCAAAACCACTGTAACAGCCAAGGATCTTACCCTGTATTGTATTGTTGAAAAATGAAAAACCAGGAAAACAATGGCACTCAATGTTGTCAGCAGTGGTAGAAGAACAGTAGCTGTTAACACCACAACTGCCTTTGGCCTTACACGGGTTCTGTAAAGCAGCCCATTCAGTTTTCATCCTAGTCAAGTTACTAGGGGGAGTTGTGAATGTGTGGGAATACAAGACGAAGTTACCCTGAGGATTCAGAGTGGCACGATAGATTACCGTCTCGTTGTCTCTCATCGGCGTGCTCCTATTTGGATTTAATACTATTTTTGGCTCATCAAACCCCACCATGTATAGAGAGCCATTATGGGTGAGATTCAACGTCTCATAATAGGTGGAAGAGGTTTCAGTGGACCAGTATGAGTCATCACTAGACCAAGAACTGTTTCCACGCTGGTAAGCTGCGAGGTTTCCATCATACTGCATATCCAGTATAAAACGACCTCTCGAGTTGTCCGAAGCAGATACACTAGAGTATAGCCAAGTTCCTGCGGCAAGTTTTTGTCCTCCTAATATCGTATCAGTAGGGTCATCAAAGCTTTGCCATATGACCTCAGAGTGCTTATAGAGTACAAAATTACCAGAATCAAGCATAGAGGCTGAGGTTGCTGAATCAAACTGGCTTATGAGAGACTCATGCTTACCATGAGCAGTGAACAGGTGCAACCAACCATGTCTGCTCAGCACAATAGTACTGTTTGACGAGACAGATGGGTCATTTCGGTTTGCAGTCCAAACAACTGTGATTTCTGGTTTGGTTGTCAGCCATATTCCGACTGCAAAACCCTCGTTTTGCGGGTAGAAACCAAATGCAAAAAGACCTGAAGGTGAGGACCATGAAGGATTTATGTCTGGAGTTAAGGATGAATTTAAGCTTATAATATTAGAGATAGAGTCATTAACCAAATATCCTTGTGTAACTAAAAGGAAGAATATCCTAAACAAGATAATCAACAACAAGGTCATATTAGAGAGGTGACCGAGCATGGTATGCATGCTGAAGATGAGAGCAGGTGTCTTATTTAGTGGTTGAATGATCAACAGCCTGCTAACCAAATGAAAAGATATTGAAGCACCTAAACAAGCTTCAACCAATTTCTGCCACACATTAAATTCTATCACAAAGACTTTACGAAAATAAAGCTTACAAGTCAATATCCAATAAGGAGATAGAAAATAATGAAACTAAACTTTTGACCCGCTTTTTTTTTAAGTTAGACTTCGACTTTTAACACATTAAAAAATATACATATTAAAAAACCAACCAATCAGATGACGTCAAATAAGGTCCGATGCCTAAGGAGTCTAAACTTTAGCCGGCACAAAAAACCTTGAAAAGTACTAGAAGTCCTCAAGCCAACCAATCAAATGAATACATGCGTAAATGCCGGAATGATTTTTGCCTTTGGCTTAGATTTAGCCCCCTCTTTTTGCCATTGGCTAAGATCTAGCCACCGATTTACACGTGTATTGATTTGATTATTTGTTTTCGCGGACCCAGTCTTTTTTTTCCTCGCCTTGGTTAGGGCCAGCCACCTCTACTTAGAGGTGTGCTCAGGTTTGTTGGTTGGTTTTTGATATGTTTATTATGGGGCGGGCTTAAATTCGATGTTTAATTTGACTAAAATAATGAAAATAAAAAATAAAAGGTCTAACATGTTTATTTTGGTATTTTTCCTAGAATAAGATAATTTTGGTAATTTGACTTAAACCCTTTGATCAGCTTCTATGGTCCTCCCACCTAAAGCCACAAACGTGTGGAAAAAGTTGGACGTGCTTTACTTGGCACTTGATGGAACTGATTTGACAACAACATAAGTATACTAACATGTATCAAGCCAAAGTTAATTTTGGAGTATGTATTATTTCATACATGAATGTAAACAAACAGTCGAGCTACTTGTAAACTACTTTATATTGACACATAAAAGAGTAAAAACTACTTAAGTTTCAACCTACATGGAATATATATGAATCCGGGTTACTATTTAGTGATTATCTTTTTCAAGTTTAACATGAAGTATGTGGTAATTGTGAAGAAAAAAAAATCCCTAATTAATAACCAAGTTCCATGATTGTTACATTCAAGTCAACTTGAAAATTTTTGTTACTGAATAGTAATGAGGTTTCATATATATTCCATTTAACCATTGAGTAGTTTGGCTTCAGGAAGATGGAACCGTTTAATCCAAGCTCACCAGGGAATAATAGAGGTCTCAAGAACTACAGGGAAGTCATTGTTGGAAGATTCCAGATTGTCTTTAAGCCGTTTCCTCCTTTTAACCTCTGGAAAAATAGTACCAAGAATGTCAATACAATCTCCGAAGTCCGAACACAAATAAATGCATTATCATCTTCATTTTCATCAAGGAGTAAAAAGAATGTCAAAAGAAGCAAAAATTGGCGGTTCACATGCTTTGAGTCCTTAACCCTTTCGTCAAAGGCTACATTGTTAAAGAACAATGAACACAATTTTCAAGAACAGTAAACATATTTCATGCTTGATCGATGATGGTCAAGTGGTTAGATTACCAGGGGCGAATTATGGAGTATGTATGAAGAACAATCAATTTACATGTTTTCCCCATTCATCAAAGGCAAAGTTAAAACCTATGGTTCTTGTTGTACTTTGTTAACTTCACACTACATACAAGGAAAATTGCATCTCAAACAGTTAGAGCGTGCATTTAGAATTAAGATCACCTTCAAGAAGTTCAACTATCAAATAACTTCATTAAAGGAACAACTACCACACTTTATCAATGTAAGATTATTAAAACTTAAGAGAACAATTAAGGACCATCTTAAGTAAGTCCACTTTGCATCGACTAGAGCAAATTTTAGTAGTATTGGACTCTATATCAATTTTGTGTGTATCAGGAAATGCATTGAATTAAACTTCCCAAACAAACCCTAACTGCATCAAATTGAAATCTAAATCCCAAATTCCAAGCACTATGATATTAACATCATCAGATGTCACTATATCATCATATGGGAAATTCATCAAACACATGGTGTGCAGAATCTCACCAGCATCAATTTCCATCAAATCCAAAGTCCCCGAAACCCATTTCGGATCTTGATGTTTCACCGTAGCCTCAGCCTCCGATTCTTTCTTCTCCTTGACAACAATGGCAGCTCCAGACACCATTTTCATCGTCACCTTCGCCACTGCTGTGAAATCAAATAACACTATAACGCTCGTAATTAGCTCGACTAGTTTTCGAACTAAATTTAATTATAACTTATATATACAATCAAAAACGTGTTATATTTTACATGATTGATGACTCAAAACATAGTTAAATATAAACAAACTTAAAACGTATATAGAAATAAGCACGTGTGATTGTACGATAAAAATAAGCATAGTTAAATATAAACAAACTTAAAACGTACATAAAAATAAACACGTGTGATTATACGATACGCTTGACGATTGACGAAGAGTATACCATAATTGTTGTTGAGGTGTTTCAAAACCAAATTTTACTTCGGTGAGTAAAGAAACATTTTTGTTAAGGGGTAACTTTGTAGAATAGTAATCAAGTTTTGGAATTGTTCTAATTAGGTCATTCATAAAGTTTTTTGTTCCAATTAGGTCACTCGTAAATTTTTTGTCCCAATCAGATCACTAATGTTTCAGTATTGTTCCAATTAGGTCATTCATAAGTTGTAAAAAAATTTTAAAAAATTAAAGTTTTTAAAAAAATATCAATACTATTTATAAAAAACTAAATTATATTAAAAAATTTATGAATTATTTAAAACAATAAAAAAAATATGATTGACCTTATTATAGCACACCGAAAACTTTAACGACTTGATTGGAACAAAATAAAGTATTAGTAATCCAATTGGAACACTTTTTAAACTTTAATGACCTGATTAGAACAAATAAGTATACGAGTGACCCAATTAAAACACTGTTAAAACTTGCTTACTATTCTATGAAGTTTTCCCTTTTGTTAAACCCTAACATCTAAAAAGGGTCCAAAAACAAAGAAATAAAACTCTCATGTTCGAAATTAAAGAGCATTATAATCTACTATTTATTTACTTTGAAATTAATTTATAGATAACAAGTATAAGTTAAAATTAATTGACAACAACTCTAATTTTTTTTTTGACTGGTTGTTAAAACATTCACCCGACACACAAGTCTAATTAACCAAGAGGGGGCCGTTATTCAAACACTTTTTCAATATAAATCAACACCCTCATAATATAAATCAACACAATTGGACTTTTATACGAGTCGTATAGTTTTAAATGAGACACATAAATGGTCATATATATACGGTACGTAACTCATTTGACAACCCTCTAATTTTTTCTTTGTACTTAGTGTCAAATTTGTTATATGTGTCGTATAAGCCTTTATATGAGTCGTATAGATCTATGTGGAATAAAACTCTGATGGCTCCCTGTAGTTTTCTCGTTTTAGTCCGACATGCGAATTATTTAAAGGTGTATGTCTTAAAATTATGACCATTAACCGATGATACTAAGTCATGAACCATAATTAGTTGTTATAAAGCTAAATTTGACTAACTTTTGTCAAAAATATTTAATTTCGTAAAAAAAATTTAAAACATCAATTTAGGTGCTAGAACTTCATATTTGTTTTAATTTAAATATAGTTTTATATTTTTAACTGAAAACTAAAACAACTGATTAAGTTTTTAGACTGAAATTAGAACTAATAAAACTTTTATATTTAAATGAAAACAACTACTAAAAACTTTAAAGATAATTTGATATATTTAATCTTTTAAAGGAAACTGTTTATTTTTGTTAAACTCAAACGAAAAAATAAAAATAAATTTTGATAAAAGAAGTAATTTCATCAAACCACAAGGGTTTATGTAATTTACTCTGTCTTTTTTCATTAAAAAAGTTACACGATCTTTCTTTATTACTCTACCTATGTTATAAGAAAATCAAAGTACCTATTTCATAGGGAAATTTAAAAAATGGTTTTACTTTGTTTATTTAAATATAATCTTTGAATTGATAACGCTGTACACTTCTAACTATAATTCATCAAGTTATTCCGATGATAAAATACATATGTGACAAGAGGATAGAAAAGTTTAAATCTTATAAAATGGCGTAAAAGTTAGATTGTAAATAGATTATCAGTCGTTTTATAAAAATAAAAAAGTTCTAACTGAACGAGAAAATATGTTTTCAACAAATCCTACTTTTTGTATTTCGTAAACATAAATGCATATAAGACTAGGTGTTGTCGATGGGGTGAACATGGGCGCTATCCACATGGCCTTCCACCTCGATCGCGCACACCGCAACATGGTGGCATGATCAAGCGAGCGTGAGCGAGGTCAGGAGGCGTGAGTGAGAGCTCCTGATCACCTGATTCACTACAGGGTCAGGCTACTTAATCAGTGATTCTATCAAGTGCCCAGTTAGCATCCAGTCAATATCCAGTCAGCGACACATGCACAATATTACAGAATAACCCATACAGCACATGTGAATATAGCCCATTCACAACATATAACCTAACTAGGGGTGTTTATCGGTTTGTTCGGTTTATTTGGTCTTGAAATTTTTTCAGACATAACCGAAAACTGAACCGAACCAAACCGAATTGGGAATATGGCTAACTGAACCGAATTCAATTCGGTCAATTTCGGTTAAAAAGCAAATTCAATCGAAAAAAACCGAATTCACTATTTGCTTATTCGTTTAATCGTTGTTAACTTTAAATTACTTGTATGAGAATCACTCTCCATATATATTTTATAAAAAATATATATCGAATAATTAAACTCATGAATTGCTAACAATCTCGTTTTCTAAAAATATAAATAATAGACTTTGACTTTTTAATAAATAAGATTTGAGATTGAGTTTTGATAATTGGAGTTAGGCTAACATATAAAATCTTAGTTATTTGGTTTAAATAAAATCATATTGAAAATTTAATCCTTGAAAAGTTGAGCTATACTTACAATTAAAAAAAATATGTAAATAATAACATATTAAAGTCAGTTAAATCAGTTAAACCGAATGAACCGAACTAACATAATTCTCAATTCGTTTTTGGGTTATAAATGCGGATCGGTTTTTGATTTTTTTTCCACACCCGTATCTCCCTTAAGCCTAACTCATATCCAAAACAACTATTTTGACCCGAAAACCAGTCCACCGATGGTCGGTCGAATCGGGTCGGATCCGCTCGGATCCAAATCGGTTTTCTCCCAAACTTCCTTCTTCCCCTCATCTTCATCACCATTTTCACTCTTCTCCTCAACCAAACAGCTATGGAAGTCGCAACAATGGCTTCACACTTCATCCCCACCACACGATTAACATCAACAACCAATTCAAGACCCAATTTTCGACCTCCAACCGCTTCGTTATCATCATCATCATCATCTTCATCATCATCTTCATCTTCTTATTCCTCCATCAAAGCCTCCTTATCCACCAATTTCATCTCTCCGTACGTCGGCACCAGTGTTTCCAGCGACTTCTCAGGCTACAAGATCCGACCCGCGTCACTCAACCCTTATTCAAGCTCTCACGGAAAACGACTCGGTGTTACCATGGTATTTTTCCCCCTTTCATCGACTTGTGTAGATTAAAGTTCGTTGCTTTCATCATCTTCACGTGTTAGGTTTGTATAATCTGTCGTTAGAGAGTTATGTGTTAATAGATTAGTGATTGAATGAAATAATTTTAACCTAAAGATAGTTAGAATTGAGTTTTCCCCTTTCAATTTTTCGTTCTTTACAAGTTATTGGTTTAAATCACTGCAGGAGGAGATATACTCTGACGAACTGTATTGGTACTTTAGTACTTGTAGGTTTGAGAAGCCTGTACATAATAAATTGCAGTTTGTTTGTTAATCCAAATGTATTATATCATAGTACATGATCCTAATTTTGTTTTGTTTTTCATTTTGGAAAGCTACTTTGGATTGTATCTTTTTGAATGAGCTTACTAATGCTGTTGAGATACTTAAGGGGATTGTTGGGGTAGCTATTAACTTGTTAAGCATGGGGCTTTTTCTTAATCTTATGAGGTTACAGGGAATTGCAAATGAATTGCTTAATATGGCTTTTTCTGATTCTGCTTGTTCGTATATAACTATAGAATATCTTTCTTCCGGAAGTGATTGATTAATAAGTTTGATGTAAGGTTTGTAGATACCACTTGAGCTTGTCGTACTCTTCACGTTAAGTTAGAGATGGTATATGCTTTCTTATGTATTAAGTACTGTTATCATGGTATTGTGATAATTATATGAAACCCTACATAGTTTGATGATTACTGGAATATAACTTTTATTTGTTGTGTACTAATATGACAGGTGATTCCTTTCTCTAGGGGAAGTGCCTGGGAGCAACCACCTCCAGATTTAGCTTCTTATTTATACAAGAATCGAATTGTGTATTTGGGTATGTCTCTTGTCCCATCTGTCACGGAACTGATACTAGCGGAATTTCTTTACCTACAATACGAGGATGACAAAAAGCCAATTTATCTTTACATAAACTCTACTGGAACAACCAAGGTATTGGCTTTCTTATTCCAAGCTGCTTAATAGATTAATTTTATTCCTTAAATAATCCTGTAGGATGAATATGTTGTTCTGATAGAAAATGTATTGAGTTGAGGGTACATTGATACTATTTAACAAGTTAACTTGGCAAGTAATTGCAGATATTTTTGGAACATCATGTGATTCATGACAATATTACAATTGGCAATCAAAGCGCAAACTGCAAACATGTTATCTAGTGTTGTGAATTTCTATCTTTTCTTTAATTCAAAGTTCACCACTTCACTTGTAGCCAGCCTCTTTCTGAACAACCTCATATGTGTAAGGTTATTATTATTTTTTCACGTTCCTGAAGACTGTTTACCGTTAAAGGAGACTATGGCCTTAGAACATCACTTGCATGCTCTTATCTAGGTGCATATGTGATTGTGTTGCTATATATGTGAGGACATAGAGATTAAGAATCAGCTATAGTTTCTTCTACCAAATTATTGTTTTAACATTCCAAAAGTTGTCAAATGTTTTTTCCCCTCATCTCATATCTTTTGCTTGAATATTCATTTATTTGCATGTTTGTAGTAAATAAACTAGAAGGCAACAAGTTCATGTTGAAATATTTGTATAAAATATTGTTTCATGGATTAAGCTATGAAGGAAGCATAAGCATAAGAATGGCAAAGGGCTGCTCTTTTAATTTAATTACTATATGAATGAAAATATCTTGAACATTATCATGCCTTTTATTTGTTTTTAAATTTTGCAGGGTGGTGAAAAGTTAGGCTATGAAACAGAGGCTTTTGCAATTTATGATGTTATGAGGTAGCAAATCTCATTACTTCTCACTATTAAATTTGTGAATATTGTTAGTCATTGCAATACTGGCTTTTTAGATTATCAATTGTTCATTCATTACACTAGCTTGTTATTATAACGGGTTTATATGTTATTGGATTTTGGCTTGAATCGTTCTTTATGGGCCCCAAATGTTCTTTTTACATTTTATGGTTAAATGATGATATAGGAAAATGGAATAAAATCAGTGTTTTTGCATATGTTTAGATATGTGAAGCCACCAATTTTTACACTTTGTGTTGGGAATGCATGGGGAGAGGCTGCCTTGCTATTGGCTGCTGGTGCGAAGGGAAACCGCTCAGCTTTGCCCTCTTCAACCATCATGATAAAACAGGTAAAGTTACTTAAATAAAAAAAAGTAATTTTTGTAGGCATGCTTGATTACTAAGTCCATCTGTCCAACATCACTGATATTTGATAACATTTCTTGATTATTTTGCAGCCAATTGCAAGATTTCAAGGTCAAGCAACTGATGTTGAGATTATGAGAAGAGAGATAAAGAATGTGAAAACCGAATTGGTATGTACTTGGACTTAGGTGTTTTTCTTCCATGGCTAAAAAACTGATTTGACTACTTAGTTGCCTAAATAAAACTTTCTTTTATTCTTATGATAATTGAAGGTGAAACTTTATTCAAAGCATATAGGCAAGACGACAGAGCAGATTGAAGAAGATATAAGGCGTCCAAAATACTTTAGTCCTAGTGAGGCTGTTGAATATGGAATCATTGATAAGGTAGCATAGCAAGCAATTTTTTTTTAACTCTAGGGGTAGCAAAATGGGCAGCTGGTCAAAAGTGTTTTTTTAGTTTTATTTAATGCGGGTCGGGTTGACCTAAAAAGAGTTTCTTGTCCATCTTTTATGTTTTCTAAATATAACTGAAAGTCTAACTATGAATACAAAAACTATCTTATTACGTTAATGATCTGTTTTCTTTAATAAAGTATTTTAGCAGGTTATATGCCTAAATAATACACTTTGGACCTTTAGCCTCTCTTTTTTTTTCCTTTTCTTTTAGAATTCTATCCTTTTGACCTGCCAGTGATAAAAATGACCCAAATCTAACTGGACTGAAATTGCTACTTAACTGAATTTTAACATCTTTTTTGTAGGTTATTTACAACGAAAGAGGGAGCGAGGATAGAGGGGTCCTTTCGGACCTGAGGAGGGCACAACTAATCTGACCACTGTCAACTGGTAGTCATGTCTATTCTTTCCATTTTCACAATGGCTTTGGTCTAGTAGTTGTGATTCCGTTATCTATATACGATGGCATTCGCTTTACTTGTATTTGGCGTCAAAACTGATCTGAAGACCATAAAGTTTTAGACTGGATTTGGTTAAATGCAGCATGTAGCAGTATTGTAAAAGGGACGGCAGTTTAAAGTATGCTTGTCAATCCATAATCTTTTTATTTAAGAATTAAGACATCAGGAGTATGGTGTTTGTTAATTATTATTGTTTCACCGTTATCTTGGACTGCAGTTTCTCTTTTTTCTTTTCGTTATTAGTTGTTTTGTTAGAGACTTAGAGTATGTGTTCGTGCTGGAAGTGATTGCACACGACATCGTTCAGTGTAGAGAAACGCTAGTTTTCTACAGAATTGTGTTAATGTACATCTGTTGTAGCCCTGCGCTCTATATGTTTATGTAGAAAGAAATCAATGAACAAATTCATCTTGTAAAATATATCTTTAACGTGATGCAAAGTATATTACTCATAAAAATATATAAAATAGACTTAAAATATTAATATATTCTAAAAGTGTAATGAAAAAACTTGATACAAAAGGCAATGAACTCTTTTAAAGAGACATTTATACTCTTGATGAATTTAAAAATACTGTTCAGCATGATAATATGTATATTTTTTGAAGTTCTGATTTTATGACATTATGGCGTCTTAAGGTTATGACGTATGGTAACATCAGTCGCAATAAAAGACTCACCAAATAATTGTTGTGTATAAGAAAATCCACACATAATAGTTAAAAATCCTCGTTTTTCAACATATTATGAGAGGTCGTTATAAAAAAGTACTAAAGACCCCCGTGTAGGAATCAAGGATAACATAGAATGCCAAAGCACGCGCTTGTATGTCTACACCTCCCACAAAGAAAGCATCGTGCTACACGATTGTCTGAGACATTTAGGCCACGCCTTGCCTGAACGATTTTGACTGCTTAGCTTTAAAGCTTGTCAATAACAAGGCTTTATTGTCTGAGGTTCATGTCTACTTCATGCACTGATCTACTAAGATAACAAACAATTATTATATGAAAATATTGACCAAGAAAAGTCAACAGATGAACACTAGGTAGGTAGAGCAGATGCAAAATATACAAGTATTCACATTCACAGAGAAAAGCTGTCTAAAAGTTAAAGCCTTTAACTTAAGCATTTGTCATCAAGCTAACAAATTAAATATGAAACTTAAGGGATTAAATACCAGAACTAATATATTACAAGAATTGATCACTCCTACCAATACGCATATGAAACCGTGTATGAATCTGGTAACTGAGTTAACAGACCATCATCACAGCCATGATTAAACAACATGTCCTTTGAGAAAACTAAAAGTGGATGTTTGCTAGTTACAACCTTAAACGAAACAGAGAATATGAACATCGTCACCTAGTAATGCAACAGTAGAAAGATTCAAGTACAAAACCCATCATTTGGGATCTCCTAAGGATCACCAGACTGATTGCAACCACGGGCACCTTTCCTACAACACCAAACTATATATATAAAAACAGAGAATGGCCTGATAAAAGAAAGTATGAAGCATTTCTTAATATTGTTAATTTTTTGGTAACCTAATTTAAACATACCTAATACATCCTTCCAGTGCACTCTGGAGAACCACAATAGCAGCTTTTGACCTTAATATTCCCATCAGCATCATGAACTGTATCCAATGTATAGTTATAGTGATAAGTTAACTCCTTCAGAGGTGGGATATTTTCAGCAGCAAACAGCATTATGTGTGGCATCCTCTTGTCATCCTGATCATAAAGTACATTCTGAGCATAAAGATTCGGCGAACAACTGTGATTTATGAACCGACCTACGTTGCCATAAAGTGCAGCGTCAATAGTAAATCCACCACCTGAATTCACCATCTCCCCAGAATCAGGGTTAAGCGAACAATCACTGTAGTTTTGCCCGATATCAAATAAATACTCATCATTACTTGTTCGCTTCTCAGCTTCTGTATCTTCTAGAAGTTCACCAATATACTCGCATATAAAGCTTCCAGAAGCAATTGAACTCAACGACCTAACACCCCACCCCCTTGACTCTGTTTTAAAGATCTCAAGATGAATTTTCATACCGTGTTGGGTGACACGATTATAACACGTAGGTGGACACCCACAAGATGGGCCACATTCATAAACTAATGGTTTTGCTTCAACTATTGCACCGTTACGATTATATGGAATCTCACCACCGTTTCTGAAAGCACAAGCGCATCTTTTGTCAGAACATCGGCCCACACAGTCACACCCTTTAGGGGGAATGGGCTTATAGCAGTCAGGATACATAATTTTTGTAATGTAAGTAAATTCTGGTGGTTTTTCATCATCAATTGTGTTAATTGCACAGATTGGAAACGGTTCTTTGCCATTAGTTATATCTTTAACACAAACACCTTCACGTGTTTTAAACCTTTTTGATGTCACTTCTCTTATTGCCAGTTGTGGTTGGCCCGGAACTCTTTTCAATTCAAATTTGAAAACCATGGTACCATAGCGTCCAGTCGACTTTAGGCAAGACTCCACTGTGTACAGCCCATCATATATGTATGTTGTTGATAACTTGGATTTTGACTCTGGTGATTCAAAGGATTTGACTTTATATCCTCGAACAACCCGTACCGGATACTTCAGTTCTATATTATTTTTCAAAGCCAAATTCCCTCTCTCAAGTTTTTGGTTTTCATAGCTTTTGTCTTTTGCGATTCCCCCCGAACCTGAGTACATCAAGCAGTCTGGCTTATCAACTTCATTATCATAACCACCAGAGGCTACTACACTGACAGCAAAAAAGTCTTTACCCTTTTTAACAAAATCTATACCGCCCTGATAAGGACGGTGAATACCCACCAAAGCAAGCTCAACTCGGTACTGAAACTCGTCTCCAACCTCAATCCCTGGTACGGGCCCGTGTGTTTTTTTACCTAAATCAAGTAATCTGCCTCTTTTATCCATAATAGCTTTTGCTGCAAGATCGACTCGTCTTTTTGGTAATTTTAAATCATCGGGTCTCGCCTCTTCACCCTGCAAAAGTTTTCTACATAGAGCTTGAAAAAGCCGTAAAGTTTCCCGAACTTTATTCCGGGCGTCATTTGAACTTTTGGGACCAAAAGGAGGTAATGACACATCAACATCATTTGTTCCTTGTAAATTAAGAAATTCTTCTTCTTTTTCTTCGACATCTGCAGCAAAATCTTCTTCCTTCCTCACAACCATTTCAAGGGTACCAGTATAAGCAATCTTCTCTTGATTTTTTTGTTCTTTCTTTATAGATTTTTTTGGAGTAGTTACAACATCCCCCTTTCTCTTGTTGGTTAGATCTTTTTCTACAACTTCAAGTGTACCAGTATAAGCAACCTTCCCGGTAGAAGTTGACTCCCCAGCAACCTTTTCTTGTTTTTTTTGTTTTTTATTTTGAGATGTTTTTGGTGTTGTTGATGTATGCCCTTTCGCGTTGTTGGCTAAATCTTTTTCTTGAATTCCCGGTGCACAAAATGATGGAGCTTTCAGACCCACAACCACCTTAATCTTGTCTTCCCCGTAAACCCGCCTCTTAGTATCATCCAATGGTCTCTTTTTAACATTTTTCTTAGATCCCACTTCCCGATTCTTTATATTCATATCCTTTTGAATTAGTGAAAGCGGTTTGTTGTCTCGAACATCCCCTTCATAATCTGCATCAACAGCATCATCAACTGGAGATGATTTCTTCAAATCTTTGTCACGTGTGTAAACCGCAAGCTCCTGACAAGCTTGACCTATGTTTTGCACCTTTTTACTTGGTCCAGTCATCGTGATTTTCTCATCTTCAACATTTATGTCTGATTCCACTATCGTTTGCATCTCTTGATCTGCTATAAAAGGCTCTTTTGATTCATTTAACTGAGTTTTGTTAACTGACTCGTCTTTAACACCCTCGTTTGCCACTGTTCCAGAACTCCTCCTTCCAGTAATTCTTATCCGTTCTTCTTCTGTAGGTTCTTCTGCATTCAATCCACAATAAGGAGGGAAATCCCGAACTGCAGAAACTCTTCTTCGAGTAAATTTCATCTTTAGTATCGCTTCCTTAACACCACTACCACCATTATCCACCTGCTTATCCCCATTTTGCACTTCATTATTCACCAAACTTTCCACAACCAATCCCACAGGTTCATCAGCACCAGCATCATTAGCTACACCATCAGTACCAGCATCATTAGCTACACCATCAGTACCAGCATCATTAGCTACATGATTATTAGTAGCATCATCAGAACCAGCATCATTAGCTACATGATTATTATCAGTACCAGCATCATTATCTACATGATTATTAGTAGCATCATCAGTACCAGCATCATTAGCTACATGATTATTATCAGTACCAGCATCATTAGCTACATGATTATTATCAGTACCAGTATCATTAGCTACATGATTATTAGTAGCATCATTAGCTACATGATTGTTAGTAGCATCATCAGTACCAGCATCATTAACCACATGATTATTAGCAACCGTTGACGAAAGCGGTTCAGCTTCACGAGTAACAGCATTGATCGGCTGAGCATTCGGTCCACACCCTGGTGGAAAAACCCTAACAGCAGACACCTTTCGAGGCTTCCATTTGACAGGAACAACAGAAGCCCCACTCACAGAACAGCTACCGTTTTCATGTCGACTTCTTACCACACTCCCATCAGACAGTTTAATCGATATTACCACCATTATCAACAGAGAAATCCACCCTCCGATTCCTGAACAACTCACTAACAAACAAACAAAACATCAAACAAAAGCATAATATCTAGGGTTACACAAATAAAACTTCCAATTGTCGGTATATAATAAATTAACATACAACCAAACTAGTAACCAATCAAAAACCTAAACAACAACAGGAACGAATTTGGAATAAGATGAACCGATGACATTAGGGCATTAGAATTAAAATCTTCGGATTATTATTATTAAGTACATAAATCGATACTCGATAGGGGATAATCAACCGACAAAAACCTAAAATCATCATCAGAAAGTGAATGAAAGGGGATTTACCTGATGAATATGAGGAATTAGAAGGAATGAAGGAGCATTTTGCATTATGATGGATGATGATGATGATGATTCGGAGCCCCTTTGTTTGTTGTACGATGAGAGGTTTTGGTAGTGGTGGAGCAACGATACGTGTGTTGCAGAAACCAACAATTGTAATAATTATTATTTTCCTTTTAGTTTTTATAACCACCTCAATGTGACTGGTATTAGGGTATTAGGATTTTTTTAAAAGAGATTTAGATTCGATCCCAGGTTCAAGCATTTACGTGACCCTGAAACGGAGAGAGTGGTTTGACCTCACGTTTTGCATTTGGGTCAACTCGTGAGCGGCATTGTCTCGTGTGGATTTCTGAGTTAAGGGTGATACGGGCTGATTTATGAGTACGTTAAATAAATCTTAACCAAATTTATACAAGTAAAAAAATTTAGGAATCAAATCGAGATTTGTTATTTCTTATTTTAAAATATTATATGTAAGGCAGTTATGTGATTCTCTATAATTTTCTATTTTTTCTTATTAAAGGTGTTTACAAATGTATGATATGATTCTACGATTATCTTATAAGAAGTTTTCAACGTGTCTTGTATTTTTTAGTAAAATTTTAACTTAAAATATTTTGATTAAAATTCCTTGATTTACTTTCTTATACAACTTTTGTTTTTTTAATTTTGAATCTTCAACATACATATATTCGTCAAGAAAAATTATTCGTTTCTTTAGTCACGGATTTGTTTACCATTGTAGATACAATTTTCTTATGTAGATGGGAAGGTCCAAGCATACTATTTTTTCATCTTTCTACAAGAACACGAATGATTTAAGTTTCGGGAGTCTAAGCATGTTTTCATGAAACTACAACCCTTATAGATATCTCTATTAAGATCCTTAGCAGATATTGGTTGATTTTATAGATGTTTCTTGTTTGACTATTGGATAAAGATATCATTAAACACGTATAATATTTTTCTTTATCTTTTAAAGTCTATACAAAACTGGACTCGAGGCATGTAAAAGCTAAAACATCAAAACCCTAGATGATCCCAATAGTCAAGGCAAAACTACCAGCCTATGTGGCCAGATTATAATTACTCACCGAATGATGAATCTTTAAATATGTTTGAAGATCAAACACATTAAATGATGTTAAATTGATTTAACACAAATTTATTAGGCCTTAATGAACATGGATACCTTTTTGTTCTTCTAAAAGTTTACATTAACCAATACGGGGATGCTAGATCTAGAGAGAAATTAAATAATATAAAAGTGAAAATATGATATTAGATTATTTGTTTTAACAACGGGATATTATTAATAGAAAGGCACTATCAAAAAGCTAGGCACCCAAAACAACATTAAGTTAAGACATTTCGTCTATATTAAAATTATAGCAAAAAACCAAGCCTTGTTTTTTGCCATGATGCTTGAAACCAACACAGGTGCATTTCTTGAAACAATTTCTTCTTCTGTTTGTGACCCGAGAAAGTATTGGGGAACTTGAACAGGTCACAAACCAAAAGGAAAAACATAGGAGGACCCCCGTAGTGTCTTTCCTAATCGTAAATAGAACCATCAGGAAAAATATTAAGTTTAGTCAGGACCCAATTGTTTCAATAAAACAATAAGTCGTTACTTTGATCACCACCACCATTTATTATTCGCATAATGGATTAAACCATGATCTCCCCATCTTGACCTCCTACTTACAAATCAGTTTTATGTTGTCTTAAATCAAGCCACGCCCATGCAAATTGTCTTCCGAACCCCCATAGTGTCTTTCCTAATCGTAAATAGATCAAGGATCGCGAAAGCAAAGATAACTTTCCTCTACAAACCAATGGTCTAAATAGTAAACCAAGACCATCACTTGGTAAGAAGACCCAAGTTGGTGGCCTTAAGTGAACAAACTACAAGACACCCAAATCCTTTGGCGCAACAACTCTTTTTCCAACCACCTAATGAATTTTGAAAATATACATTTGATTGCCCCACAAGAACCTTTTATGGATTTTCTCCAAGGAAGCAACGGCCATATATGGAGCTTTGTAGTACATCATGGGGGGACTCATACTTAAATAAGTTCATATCCCCCTTAAACATCATAACCTTGAATTTTAATTTCTTCGACCAAAGAAATGAGGCCAATCCAAAATGTTTTTGCTTGCTATAAAAACATACTATACATCAGAAAAAACTGACATCGTCACTTTCTTTTACGTAAACTAGAAGGGTGCCCGCACGATGCGGCGGGACGCAATGTGATTTAGTAACATTTTACATCTGACACGCATTTATGGTATTTCGTTATTCTTGTAGTATTTTACAAAAATCTAATATGTTAAGGACAAGCGCGTATTAAAATAATGAAAATTTCAAATATTTATATTGTTCCTAAAATAATGCAAATTTTAAAGGTTCGTATGGTTCCTAAAATAATGCAAAGTTCAAATAGTGCAATATTTTCAATTTTATGTAAGTGTTAGTAAATATAGGGTAATTATGTAACTAATTGTAGAGGGTAATCCGTACATAATGATATAATTACTATTTTACTATTAAAAGTGATTGCACCTTATGCATTGAGTAAGGTGAATGTATCTTAAACTATTCCTCTCATATGTATTATATATAGTAATAGTATAGATGAGGATTTCTACCACCCTTTTATCTAGGCCCGGCTCTTAGGCTGTGCAATCTGGGCTGTTGCACAGGACCCAATATCAAAGAGGGCCCAAAATTTTAATAAGTTCTTTAGTATCAAACATAACCCAAAATGTATTATATTATATATTAAATTCTTGTGGTACAATATTTTTAGGAGGCCCAAACTTATTTTAGAACTGTAAAGAATGACACGTCTTACTCATATAGTAGTCATGCATAAATCGGGTTTTGGGCCGGACCCGGAACCGGGTTCGGTCCAGTCGGGTTTTTTTGTACGCGGGTATTGGTGAACCCGGGTACGAACCCGGGTCAGGTTCACTTGCGGGAAAACCCTACCCGCCATACCCGGGTAGGGGCGGGTCGGGTCCGGGTCGGATCTGGAACCGGGTCCAATACCGGGTTTAGTTTATTTTTCTAATTTTCTTTTCTTTTTTTTATGTCCAATACCGGGTTCAATATCGGGTCCAATACCGGGTTCACTTCGGGTTTAGACCGGGTCGGGTTTTAGAAATTCAAAAAAAACCCAAACCGGGTTGAAACCGCCGGTTTATTCCGGGTACGAACCAGGACACCCGGTACCGGGTTGTACCCGGACCCGGGTCCAGCTCGGGTACGCCGGGTCGGGTTCGTACCCGGTTTTTTTGTGCAAGTCTACTCATATAGTCATAGACTTATATCATGTTTTCAATTCAATAAAATATATTTTTTTATATTTATTTTATAAATTAAAAGAAATCCATGATATCAAGTATAATACTATATTTTTGTTGTTCAATATTATAGCCTAATAAATAATTGTGTATTCAATCAATCCGATATACATACCATATTAAATGTTTTATATTGTACGTTAATAGATAATTGTGTATTCAAGCTTAAAATCAAGACGGTAATTTCAATGCTTAAATTCAAATTAATCTGTAATCGCAAGTTACGTATAAAGCGTTAGAATTTTATTGTAATCGGATTGAGTATTTAATCAATGTAATCATAACATTTATCAAAACAAATCAGGGGCATGAATTTGCTTAAGTTTATTATGATTACGACGAAAATAAATCAAATGTTCAATCATTAATGGTTCATTAAAGAATCACATGTTGTTGGGTTCATTAATAAATGGTATGTAATTCATGTTGATTGATGGTCATCACCCACTTGAAGCTATTAAGAATGATGCATTGGACGGTATGAATTGTGAAGAGTTGATTAACAGTTTTACTTAAAGAATGTTATGACAAACTCACAATTTATTTAACTATGTAAGACAAGTTAATTTGCTTGAGTAATTTATTTTATTGTTATAACAATTATATCATATTAATGAATTCATAGATGTAAGTTTATATTTTAGGGGCATATTTTTACTAGTCGCATATGGCATTCGATATCTCGGGGACATCCCTGCTCTTATCAATGCATCTGACAAGAATATAAGATTAAATAAACGATAACTAAATAAACAAAGAGAGTCATCCTTCTTCACCTGCTTGTGCCAATAGCAAAAAACCAGATCGTGAAGGGGTATCAGCAGATAAAAGCTGGATAAAAGTAATAAAAGAAGACTCACATCCCTATTAACATTCCCGCACTAAATTGTTCCAACACCTTCATGTAGTCGGTTCAAAAAAATCACAAAATTCCTTCATACACTATATATGAATAATAGGGCTCGGGGGTTTATCGTCACCACGATCACGTAACACCGATTTAAGCTCGGCCAAAGAAAAGGGAGTAACCAAATCAAAAGCATCACTTTCTAAAATCATCAAGTTATCACATGTGAAGGAGAACCGAACTAAGTAAGGTTCACAGTATGATGGGTAATCACCAAATAATTACACGACAATTGAGTATGAAACTAAATTTACATATTCATGTCCAAAACTTATATGATCCCTATGGCATATGAGTAATTATCATCACTAACTTTATAATTACATAAAATATGAGCTTCATAAAACAATTATAATTATATACTATTAAAAATCAAGAACAATAAACAGCAAATTTAAAGTGAAAACTGAATAAATAGGGTATCAGTTTAATGTATAGTACACACACAAGTCAAGAGGCTCGTAAAATTCAGTCATTGGACTAAAGAACACATATATAGTCCTTCAAGTTTCTACAGCCTTGCATTATAGGTGAGTCTCATGCTTAAACAAATCAGTCTATTATTAATATTATGTTAAGGATGAAGATCGTTGATCTTTGGTGATCTTTGTCATAAGTAAACTCACACCTCTCAACTTTTAAACTTTTTTTTAACCCTTTAATTTTTAAAATGTTTATAAACTATCACGTTGACCACCTTAAATTTCACAAGCTTAGGGTTTACCCATTGTACATTTTTATTAAAAAAACTACTTTCTCACATTCTTATATTTATTTACGTGCCGATACAATTCGAGTCTGTATGTGTTTCAACGTAAATTTTGTTGTCAACGTGAGTTTTGTTGAAACGAGTCGGGTCGGATATGATACGTTATTATTCGACAGTATAAATTTAAGTTACTCTCCGTTTTGACAAAAATTAGCTCGGAAACGAGTTAGTGCGATCGTAGTCTATACCTTATCACGTCATATACGTCATCGCCGCACATGTTTAGTTTTATGTATGTTTTGAAGAGGCCTATGTTTCACCGTAAATTTCGTTTGTAGTTGTGTCGAATATAATACATTTTCATCAGACGGTATAAATTTAATTTACTTATGTTTCGACGTAAATTTAGTTCGAAACGAGTCGGGTCGATTGTAGTCTATATTTTATTACGTCATATGTGGGTCCGTCGCAACGCACTACAGACTAGTTATTTGTTTAAAGTAAATTGTTAAAATATTTTTAATCTATTTAAGTTTTTAGTGAAGTCGTATTAAGTTGTTTAAATTTTAAATTGCAATCCAACTAGCAAGTCTCTAGCCCTGTTGTTGTGGAGAAAATGTAAATTACATAAAAAAAGTCATGAAGAAATATAATGTAGTCGACGTAATACGTCATGGGTTCAAGTCTTACTCTGGGCAAAATGTTTAGAGTTGAGCCAGTGTTTTTTTTCAACAATGGATTTCCTTTTGAGAGGGTTAAGTGTGTGGTCCTGGCCGGGAAACGGATAGATGGGCCCGCTTAATATAACACCTATCCTTCGAAGCAGGGTCGCACATTTGCCGTTCGAAAAAAAAAACTTCTTTCATCTTAATGACCAAAGATTCGGATATTAATGATTTTGTAAGAGGTCGTTCGAACGTTAACAATACAATGAATGAAAATTTAATTTTGATATGTCTTCTTGGGTAAGACTTAAATGTAGTCTGAGTTCACAAACCTAAACTTTCATTTGGGAAAAAAAATTAAGATATTTACTAAATTTGACATATTAAATTCCATTTATCTTTTGTTTCATGAAATAGATAAGAAAAATACGAAAGAAATATACCACAATAGTGTTACAAGAATCAAGAGTTTGATTATTTAAAAGTTGTTGATAACTACATATAAAAAACACTTTTAGCATTACCTAACTATTTTGTTAGCAGTATCAAGGTATATTAATAAAATATATTTTTTTTCAGATGGTTAAGATATCAAATTTGATGATAAACAAATTTATAGACTTAAAAGTATGATTAAATTGTGCATGAGTTGTTTTAAAATGACTAATTTATTAAGCTATAGGATACATATGAAACATTCTTATAAATACAGGGGGATAAATTGAAAAAAATCCCCCATTCAACAACTATATTATGGCGGGAAAGTACCAGTATATAAAGACACCATTGAAACAAAATTTGGCGCGAAAATATTCTTCAAAACAGAGAGCTCTGAAGCAGCTGCACAACCATGCTAATCGGAAACGGTGAACTCCGACGACCTATTTGTATACGTCGATCACACGTAATCGGAACGATAACGGTCTATTCGTCGGGCCGCTTACGGATCTCTGATTAACAACGAGCTTGTTCGTTAGGAAATGTTGAAGATGTTGATCGGAAATACAGAGTGATTGTGGTTTGTTGTAGATGATTGTTATGAGGAGAGGCATGTAGAATTGAATGAATCATGGATTACGATAATGATGAGATTTTGGAAGTGAGTCATAGGTTGCTCTGTTTGGAAGATAATGATGTGGTGGTTTGGGGGTAATGTGATTAAAATCGGATTTGGGGTAACAGAAGGTTCTAGAGTATGGTTAATGGATTCGCTGTTTCGGAATGCACAAAACGTGTTTGTGAAAATGTCTCTGAGAGATAAGAGGATTGTGGGAGCTCTGGAATGTTATAGAATTTAATCATATAAGTTATATCGAAATGTGAATGTTTGTGGGTATGAAAGGAGATGTGAACATCCATTTTCGATGAATTTGCGATCGAGATCATGCTTTGAAGAAATTGATGGTGGTGATGGTGAACTGGTGATGGTGCTAGAAGTGGCTACCCAAAGGTCTTCAAGATTAAAGATTTCATCTCAAAAACTGGTAAAAGATATCTTCTTTTTTCAATAAACTTATAGTATCTTTTGGCAGATGATGTTTGGTGATCTTGGTCTTTGTAGAATTGTATTAGGTTTGCATATGAAACATTAGATAGAAATTATTGTTTTAAGGTAGGTCCTTAAGTATCAATGACACAGAGAAACTGGTTAACTACTCCTAACAATCCATGAGTTGATTGTATTTCAATTGTGAGTATGAATTGTGAAAAACAGTAAGTAACACCAACAGTTTTTACCTCTCAAAATCCACTATATCCAACACCCACAACCTCTGTCATTTATGGAAGATTGATCTGCAACACAATAAGAGGTGATATTATCAAGTAATCCAAATCCACTTATCACTCTGTTATGGAAATCCCTAAACGATTTCGCTACCTGACCGTTACTATGTCCTTAATTGATCCATGATTATTTGATGCTATAATCATATGATATACAAATATTAGTAATTTAGTGCAGGAAACATGAGTAATTAAGTGCAGGAACATCTTACTTCTCCTGCCTACCATAAGTGAGCTTTTTTAGAAATTTCTTTGTGTTATAGAGAAACTTTAGATGTGTTACGGGTTAACATACCTGATATGACATGAAAATACATCAGTTTGCGTGCAAGAAATGTTAATATTGATTTTGCATCAATTTGGAGTGCTATAATGAACTTTTCCTTTTGGTTCATGTATGATACTTGTATAAAACTGATCAACTACCTTTCGGTGTCTAGTATTAGTGGAATCCTTTTATAGGGTATCTACGATGTTCGGTTTATAGCGCTTTCGGGCAAGCCGTTCAAAGTGGGTTGATAGTCCTTGAGCACAAAGTGTAAGGTCCATAAACCCTAACCAATAAAGTGGTCCCTTTTTACCAAGAAACAGATATGCATCTTCATGTACAGTATGCAAAAGATGAGAGTTTAATACTATGTACAACTATGCAATGATTTGACATCATGATGGATTGATGGTGAAACATTATGAAAACAAACACACCATGTCAATTTCTTGAATATTTTTACTATATATCTAGCTATGTTTAGCTGTATTGCTTCATATGTTGCTATAAAAGCTATATCTTGAGTAAAGTTGTTCATTGATTGGCTTGCATATAATAGAAAATATATATAATGCATGCTTTTGGGCTTTTCTTCACTTTTATCACACATGTATGGTTCTAGGTAAAGATCTAATCACCATCATTCATGCAAGGGAGCACTACCTTTCAAACCTAATTCACATGCTTCCCACATAGTCAAAACATTCAGATATGGCATCTTTCTCCCTTATTTCCATTATAAAATTACAATGATGTTACCTCATCTGTTAGATAATAATATAATAATCAGAACTTGCATCATTTTTTTAATTAAAAAAGACCAATAAAAATAAAGTTAAAAAAATGGATGGTTTGGGGAAAAGTAAGTTAAGAAGGAACAACATACATGATGGACATAGGTAATCAAAGGGATGCAAATGTTAATTATTGGAAAACCAAATTAGCATAACAACTCCACAATAGTTAGGCATAACCTAATCACTACTAAAGTACAAAAAGGAAACAACAAAAGAACATTACATCTTCTAAAGACACCAACACAGTTATTAAATCCCAACCACACTCATCTTAATATATAAAACAAAACCATTGATTCCTAACCAAGCCTAATTTCTAAAAAGACCAACCAGGGTTAACTTTTATGCCTAAATAGTGATTCTTTTGTGCATTTTTTTTATTTTTAAAGTTAACCACAAGTTGCATACAAAAATCTCTAGGGATTACCATCTTTGGCATTTCTAAGGATTTAATATAATATAATCTGTTTGTCAGAACATTCAATTAATTATAAAAAAAAACCAAAAAAGCAACCTTCAAAATTCAAAACTTAAGTCTGCAAACTAAATGTTTGGGGCTGCAAAATACAATGAACCCAAACCATATTATCCTGTGCAAATGTAACCAACAAAGCCACGGTAGCAAGTTATTCAGTACACTGAGGCTACATAGTTTACAATGGTCTGGCATAGGTTATCATAGTAGAAAAGTCACCTACATAAACCCTAGAAAGAGAGATTTCGACTAGTTTATGTCACGGGCCCACGGAATTTTGATATACTGAGCTACTGCTAGTGCTTGCTTGGGCTGCTGCTACAAAACTTGATTTTGGTAGAAGTAGTTCTGCTTGAGGGAAAGAAGTGTTTGATGGCACATCTAGCAACAGATCTTGGTCACAACTTTCATCTGCATATTTTAGTGAATCAAGCATTAGGGAGCTATGATCAGGAGGTAAGGCGAACAGGCTTCTTGGGCTAAACCCCGGCCCATCATTCTCCATAAGCTCTTTGTGTTCATAGCTTGCCTTCGTTGATGGTCTCTTAGGACTCTTCATTGCAGTCTTTGATCCTGAAAGATTCAATTGTTAGGAGAAGCATTGTTGCTGCTGAAAACAAGTAAAAACTTAAAACTTCGGTCGCATTTGATTTAACATATTCATTGAGTGAAATGACATAAAGGCCACATAAATATTATTAACTCATGATTATTATGAAAGCATTGTCTCAAGAACTGACATGGGAGAAAAATGGTTAAATTAAGAAACCTAAGCATGAACACTTGAACACCCTCACAAGAGTTTTACATATTAAGAATCATGCTTCTAATCTAGGGTGAGAAACTAACTGTTTAATGCTTATATACTGTCACCAGTTCGATGTACATAACATGAAAGACATCAACAATACTCACATGCATGAAACTAATTTTAACCAGCTTTCTATGAAACTAATTTTAACCAGCTTTCTTAACTTATATTCCAGAAGCAACCAAAATTAATCTCAAAATGCAATGCTGACCTGGATATGGTTGAAATTGGGCATCACGTGATCTCTTTACGTTTACCGAATGGCCAGGTGTCATGACATTATGTGCTCCCCCAACAACAGACCCTCCATTATCATATTTACATTTGGTATCCTAAACGGAATACAAACAAAAAATTAGCGTAACTGAGTAAATTTAAATAAAAAAAATTCTATTTTGACAATACGGGTATTTCATATTATGTACGAATTCAAACCTGGAGCTGGTTATATTTCTCCACCCAATTTGACTTTGTAGCACTACAAAGAGCAAGCTTCTTCAATGTCTTACAGCCTTCATTTTTCAACATAGTCGAAGACAGATCAAAAACCCCTTCAGCAAGAAGCTTCTGGAAGGAGGATAAGTTCTCCTTAAACTGAGGGCTATTAAACATGCTTTTGATGCTGCAAAGTTTGAAAATAAATGACAATCATATATATGAACTTAAATAGCTTTGATTTGTCTCTATTGAGTAGCTATAATATTCATGTAAGTGATGCAAGATATTATAATATAAGATGCAAAAACCTATCAGGGACTTGAAGAGTGTCAACAAGAGGTAAACATTTAAGCAGTTGTTGTTGTTCCTCTTTTGTCATATGACTTTTAAACTCTTCAAAGTTGATAATATCCTGCAAATATGAAATTATATTTCTCATGAGTACAATTACATGGGTGAGAATAGTATGGGGTGTTTGGATTTGTGTTCTGGAACCAATTATCTAGTAATTAATCTTTTACTATCAGTTTCATGCCACCAGCAGTAACAAAACTACTGACGAAGTATTTGAGACTGCTTATTAAAATTTAACTGCACATCTTCTTATTGCTTTTTAAAATAAGCAATTTGGACTAAGCATCTTCAAACTGTGTATTCAGAACAGCTTATTACACTCACAAGTCACAGATAATCAGGCAAACAGTCACAGGCAGCTTCAAAATTCATTGTTATCATACGCAGTTTTGATAAGCAATCCCTAACACCCCTGAGAGTGTTTGAGGGTAAAATAAATTTATTCATTTACCCTTTTCTTTAATCTAAGCTTGAGAGACTTTTGTTTCCATTTTACTAACGTTTCTAACCTTTTCGCAAAATGTAAAATATGGCCATTCTATCGTTTATTTCTTACGATAACCATGAATTACCATACATTCAAGCATTTCTTATTACAAATTCAGATCCAAACACCACTTACCACCACCCATCATATTAAAGCCAATTATCTGAATTTGATTTATTTAGTTTCACAAAATCACTTTCAAACCACACAACCAAGATCTCCGATAGAACAAAATTGTTCTTTTTTATACCAAGGGCAAAGCTACAAAAAGGTTAATTCAACCGTAAAAGTTGCATCACATTAATTAAACTACAAGGAAAACTCAACTTACATTTAGATCAATGTTGCACAGTGGAGAACTATGGTTCAAGAGTATCTGCAACTTTTCGTCATCATCCCTATGATCAACAACAAAGTAAATAAGTCTCAATTATTCACAAAATAGGTGATCATATCATCTAAAAGGTCAAAAATAAATTCAGGTATATGTATACTTGTTCATATGGTCCTGATTAACAGGCTTATTGGCCAGGCTCGAGAAATTTCCACCCTTGTTAGCATTATATACAGGAAGGGTAGTAACACGTGAATAAGCCTCATTTTTCGTATCAACAGAAAGAGAGCTTGCTTCAGATTCTTCTTCACGAGCCATTGAATTTGGATGGCGAATAAGAACACTCCCATGTCCTATTTCAACCGAGACCATTGGTGTATCACTATCAAAAATCAAATCTTCTTCTGATGAACCCGAAAAGTAAGATTGTTGTTCATGTAAAATGGTATGTAGATCTTTGGTAAGTTTCTCAACAGAAGACTGTTTTGGTCGGTTAACACATGTTCTTTTTTTTGAAGGTACCATTGTTTCCCATACAACCGATGATTGAGCTGGACCTGAATAAATCAAAAAGGGTAATATGAGCTTCAAAAGTGATTATAATTATGACTTTCTGATAATTTAGGGTCAAATTAATAAGCTTTGAAGAAACATGTAAGAAGTTGTGGTAATCAGATAATCGATTGTTTGAGAGTTTGAAAAACTTGATTAAGGATTTACACATAAAATGACCCTTAAATCCTAAACTATCAGATAATTAAAAAGAGTTTTGTTGTGACTACTCCAAAATCCATTATTTGAAGCCTAATCAGAAGTTCACTATACTCAAACACCAGAAACTGATTATCAGCAACTTGAAAACATAATAATAATATCACTTTCAAAAACCAAACACCAAGTTAATGTACAATACCTGTCAAATCACTAGCATCTGCACTACCAAGTTGCATATAGCCATCAGAATTAGATATAGCCGAGCCAGAACTCGACCTATTGCTTGTATCTTCATCAAACGCTTTGCGAAAAACCTGGCTATGGTAGTCATATGCAAGCCCACTGCCACCAAAACCACCACCACCACTACTGACCATAACACTAGCGGCGCCGCCTACTACATTGTCATAGTTTTGTTTTCTTTTTAGTAATTTTGCCTCTTTGTTCTTAATGGAAATGGTCTTCACTCTAGAAACCCTATGATCTTCAAAATCATCAGGTTCGGCTCGAGCATGAAGTGGTGTGTAATTTAGAAGTGATCCTTTGGTTCTCCAACGCGACCCGCATGCATTGCACAATACAGGCTTGTCTGGAGGCCCGTTTCGCCAAAGCGGGGTGCCTGCAATCACAATACATTTTCCCAAAATGTTAAAAATTAAAGAACTTGAACATATAACATGTATCTATATCTATACTAATAGTATAATTCCATAACAAATCATAAGAGCCAAACAGGAAACACAGAATAATATATGTGTAATTAGAAATTCCTTTCAAAATTTCCATATATTATAGATTTTGCTTACACTATTACAATTGAATGACTAAATTAATAGACATAAATGTAACAAAATCATATTGCATATTCATAGTGAGGGAATGTTAATTTGCTACAAATAACAAAGGCATGAACAAAATACAGAACTTCATTATACAGATTCCATTTTAGTTGTGTTTAATGGTTCTTTGGACATTAAAAGCAATCAAGAACAATAAGAACACGAATGAACTAACAGAAAACCACAGATAGACGACGGTAGTTCAATCGTCAACATGAAGCGCCTTCAGAAGCGAATTATCAAACAGGTGGTGTGCATTTAGCCAATTTAGTTAGAATTGACTTGAGAATTTGAGCACAATTAAGCAACAAACCATTGATTAAACCAGAAGACATCAAAAAGTGGCAACTCTGTATTTGATATTAATAAGTCAAACATCCAATTTTATAAAATAAAGCTCAAATTTCAACCATTTCTTGTGTTCTGCATTGAGAAACAATTGAAGCCACCAAAGACTCCAATAATTATTCTTATTCAAGATATCATATACATAAATCTCATAACACAGACAATAATCAGCATAATAATCACATATGTAGTCAATAATTGTTTCCAATTCTTTCCAGACAATTTCTACAATTTTAAACCAAACCACCATATGGGTATTGTCAAACATGATCTCAAACACAAAACTGAGGCATAAGAAACAAATTACAACATAACAAAATAACAAAAAGAAGCCCATTTTTATACAAATCAAAAGTCCCCAAAATTATAAACTCACTTGTAACACCACAGTGATAGCAAGGTCCTTGCTTTCCCATCTCTGAACAATTTGTTTTTCACTTAAATTACCCAAAATTAATAAACTCCAAATTAAATTGAAAAAAAAAACACAAAGAATGAACTATTCTCTGTAAAGAAAACTCATTTTTCAACCAAAATTAAAACCCAGAAAAATTATAAACAAAATCCAACTGGGTGTTGAAGCTCTCAAAGAAAGATTTGCAGAAATCCCCAAATCAAAACCCAGAAGAAAAGGGGGTTAATTTGTTCAAAACCCCAGAAAGTTGAGCAAAATTCTTGAGAAAACAATAGAAATTGAAGGAAATTAGATGGGTTATTGTTGTTTCATAAGAACATAATAAGCATCTTGATAATAATAGCAGTAATAATCCAATGGAAGAAGAAATAGAAGAGACTTATGAGAAGGAATCTAATAAATGGTTGGAAAATGAAGGTGAAAATGGTGAATAGAGAGAGAAAGAGGTTGTGTGTTTGTGCGTGTATATGACCCTCGCTTCTTCTTCTTGTTGTATTGTATACGAAGTAAATGTTTCAGCTTTCTTTTTCTTTTGCTTTAAATATTAATTAACCTATTTTTATTTTATGTCATTATTATAATTAATTATGTATATTAACATTGGTGTTCCCTCCTATCAAGATTAAAGGTTCGTGCATCCAATTATAACATATTTGTGTAAAATTGTTATCGTGTGAAATTATAAACGGTTTTTATTGGTATGCGAGTTGTCGTTTTGAAAAAATAAATATTATGTTAAAAGATGTAGAATGACATAGAAAAAATGTTGACTTTTCTGGGTTATTTTTTTAAAACCAAAATCATATCTCAAGTGATAAACAAATGGATTGTTAGTATGTATTGAATAATGCTAGAAACTATATTATCTTGAAATATAATGATTAAATATGCTTTCTCATTTTATAATATTATTAGTTCTTTGTATTGTGAAAGGGTGTGATATGCTTTGTTTTGTCACATTGATCAACAAGAGGTACATCGCATCCTTTATGAATAAAAAACAAACACTAATTCTAAAATTTTGCATATGTATAATATATTTATCATAGTACATATATGCACTTCTGATACATTAGAAAATTATATAATAAATATTTGAGTGAGTTAACAATATGACCTTTTGATTAATGCCCTAAAATTATTATTAAATTAACTCTTCAAATTAAAACGCTTATACGTAAATTAGCACATCCATTGCATCATAGTATGTATAATGAATACACACAAATACGTACTGGTTCAACTAATTATTGCTCTAAAAAGTAACATTTGCATAATTTATAAGAAGTATTTTATTACTATTTAAAATTTTAAAATCTCTCTTAAGTCTTAATAGAAATTCTACAAAAAAAATTCTTACAAAACATGATCAAGGTTAGTATTTACAACCAATGAGAGCTTTAACAGAAAGGTAAGATGTGATTTCACACTACTCAAAAATAAAATGTGACATAAGGCTACTTTCTAATAAATATTATATTTCGTTTTCTAGATGAATAAAATATTAATTTGTTTCTTGAAAGTTAGTAAAATATTAGTTTGAAACCTACATTTTTCTTTTCTTTGAAAACTCTTTAAGCTAAAGCTTATATCCATTTACCAATAATTATCATATTTTTTTATAATATTTATTGATATCTGTTATATACTTATATTCGTAACTTTTGTAATTACTAAATGGTAATTAAATAGATAAATTAAAAGTAAAATGTTATTTTCTATGTATTTACTACAGTATTTGAATTATTAATAAAAAGTACATTACACGCCATCTAGTCCAAGTTTAAAATACAAATAGTTTACATATTTTAAAGGAACTGACTACTGACTAACTATTAATCAATAATATCTTTTCTTTTTAAGCTAAATATAAATTACTATCATGTATGTTTAAAACTCAACAGGTGACATGATTTAACTAGACTTAATCATAAAATAATTATATTGATGCTATTATCGTTTCAGTTAATTTCAATATGTAACCATTATATTACAAATGTTGGGTCCCAAATTATTTAGAACCAATGGAAACAACAATAAAAGTATAGATATGACGTATGAAAATGAAATTAAACATGATAACTATTTGAAAGGAAAATAGTTTCGGTTGCAATCAGAAATTGAATACCCGATCAAAAAGTTAACATAATATTTAAAAAAATAATTCAAACTACATAAGATTTCTTTTTCGTAAAATTACAAATAAAAAATCTCTTAGATCCACCCTGATTCAAAAATCATAACAGTTAATCGAGATTCACTAGATCTATAGTAAGGATTTCTCTCACAGATAGACCACCATAAACTATTACAATTTTAGGGGTCAATCCATCTTATAATGTTATAGTTTGATAGAGGGTACCATCTGCTCAAGCTCCTAGTGATTCGGTATGACACATAGTAGTCTCTTTGATATTAGTAGAGAACATAAACTTTTACCAACGACTTGTATCCATTGTTGACAAGTCATTATTCAGATTTTTTGATTGCATCCAACGTGTTTGACAACGTTAGAATGAAGTTTGCATACTTAACCACCTAAATATATAGATATTGGGAGCAGTAACATATGAATGTTTCAATATGAACAAATCATCGTCTTTTATTAGATATACTAAGTGAAGCTTGTGTCTCGTATAATCATCTTGATTGTAGCCACAACTTTGATAAGCTTGTGCATATCGATATCAAAACCACCTATTCAATATTGAATAGAGATAGAAGGCATCGACTTTGATTCTTTGTGTTGAATGTAATTTGGAAAGAAGTCAACGATTATTGTATATTCAACTTGAAGCTTTAAATTCTTTTTATCAAGAAATTTTTTTCAAAACTTGATCAATACAAGGTTGAATGCACAACACCATTGTAGAAATTTGACCCACTCTTACATATGTTCATTGCAATCCCCTTTCACACCTGTTTTCTAAATACACCGTTAAAAATAAACTAAAATACAGCTTGTAATTAAAAGTTATAGGAGCATATATAAAGTATTCAGTCATCTGTTCAGTTAAATTTAAACGTATAAATACTAATAAACCTTGTTTGTATTCTTTTACAACCCTATGCAGAACTAAATTACCAAAAAACATATACACAAGTCCTCTCACTCAATCAAATATTTCAATATGACAAAAACTTAATAGTATATATATGTGTGTGTAATTAATTTTATTTTTAAAAGACAAAATTAGGAGATGAAAAAGAAAGTTTTAAGGCATGGGTCATGTCGTACCAAAGTTGTTCTTTAATTCAATTCGCATTCATATTTTCCAACATTTTCTGAAATTGCTGATAATTTCTTTTAGAAATCTTGACTTATTTTAGAAATGAATTTATTGACTTTAAAATAGATAAATGTACACTGCTAACTGTACAATCGTAACCGTTAATTTGATGAAAAGCAATTTGAGATCGGGGCCCACATGGTTACGTGGCATGCACTGACTTTTGGTCAATACTTGGGTTCAACCAATATGGTGCAACCATGACTCCATGAGGCATAGGTTCAACTTTTAAGTTTTAACCACAACTGGTTTTGTAATTGATCCTTCATGTATGGTTAAATGTACAATTTGGCCCTTCAAAAGTTTACTCTTAAGATGGATTATCATGGTTTTTAACATCCTTGCTAGACAGTCACAAAAGTCATTTAAATACATATATATATATATATATAATATATATATATATATATATATATATATATATATATATATATATATATATATATATATATATATATATATATATATATATATATATATATATATATAATTGGTTTCAAATGTTACTGGTGTAAGTGAGTTAAGTCTAAGCTCGATTAAACTCAATTGCTTTTGTTTTGCATTTTAAATCTAAAACTTTAGTTCAGCTTGAAACGACTCGTTGTTATCTATTGATATTTATATTTATATGGCTAACATTTATAAACTTAATTTTATATATTGGCATAATATATATTATTTAATTGTTATTATAAATGTAGTTAATGAGTATATTTATTATTTAATTATTTGTTATTAGTGTTAAATAAATTATCATAATTATACAAACATTATGATCGTTTAGGCCTATGAGTCTAATCAAACTCGGTTGTTTATGAAGTTTGTTAGTTATCAAACGTCTAATCACCTAATTACATATTCATATCATTTGCAATGTTATTCATTTTCAACCTCCTTACATCTACCAAAAATTTTAGCAAACCATAAACATAATCCTAATCGAATCATTCATGTGTTACGCCTTTTATATCACGGATATAAAAGTGAGCATTAACCGTCAGAATTGCAACAGCCTAGATAATCATCATGTTTATATGTCTTTATGCCACTCAACATTTCACTGTTTTTTATTAATGTCTCACCAAATGGATATACTTTTATGTACGAGTAATAATAATCAGACCGTAAGACTAAGCTAATCCAAACCGTAATTAAATCAATAAGTTTTGGTTTCCATGGGCTTAAATACACCTTAATCTAATTAAAATCATAGGATAACCTTTCACAATCTCATGATAAACCAAACCAAATCAAACAACTTATCATCTATAAACTAATTAATTAAAAACCATTATTTAGTTGAAGTCTATTATAAAGAAACAAATACTAGAATAAAACCTTCACCTTCCCCTGTTTTGATTTGTTCCATATGGCCCTTTCTTTATCAAACCATGACTCATCTTCACAATCAAGGTCCATGAAGCAATATTAGCCATCGGATTAGAATTAAGCGAAAAGACTAAATTACCCTTGAGTTGAAAAAAGTTATTGGACGGCTAATGGGCATCATCAAATTTTGTTGGGGTTCACGTATTTGTAAGGTCATATCCCTTTATGCATTTATTATTTTTATTGTTAATATTTTTTTCTTTTTTACTTCAAATTAAATACTTATCAATTATATAATCATAATCAATTCATAACTATACATATACATGTATACTTATACTTATCATAACCGCTGGTCTCATTTTAATCGGATATTTAACATCGTTATTTTCCTGTATCGTTGCTATCAGTAGAATAGATTAAGTAAATCCGGTTAAAAAATATTGCTATACCACAAATAAGGTTTTCGAAATAAAAATTGTGACTTTATTATTTTATTTATTTATGTTTGTCTTCCTTATCTTAAACTGACAAAAAATACATGTAATTAAAAGATTAAAGAAAACAGTTTTATTTATCCGGCACATATTTTATAGTATGAGTTTAGATTTTTATATATTTTATTTTTACTATTGTTTGGCACTTATTCGGGACATTGTTGGGCCAATAACCCACAAAAGTCTTTGGTGTTGAACATCACAAAGCTTTTCACAATATTTAATTACAGATCGCATCTTAGCCGTTTATTCCATCCACGTGTCATCATTAGGTCCATCGATTGAACTGATTTATCGCTGAATAACAGTGTTATAATTGGTATGATTCTACTATTCTAAAATGTACCAACCGAAAAGAAACCCATCATGTTAGTTACATGACTACTATCGTATAATAGATAGGGTGTAAAGTTTAAATTAGTCTATTTAAATCAATTTGGATTAATCTTGAATTTAGCTTATTTTGAGTTACGTTCAGGCTTGTTTTTAGTAATTTTATAATCTTGAGTTCGACTTGTATTTTATTTAATTAATTTTTGTAAGTGTTTAAAACTCTCTAGTGAGTATAAATATTCTTGAACTCCTTAGGTTGATGAAATTCGAAGAATTTACTTCAGCTTTATATATGTTTTTACTAGCCAAATATGATTTTTGATATCCATTAATTACCTGACAGGTTCGTATAATAGTCATGGGTGACACGTTTGATAAAAGATGTATTAAGATAAAAACAAATTTTCTCGTATTTTTCAAGTAAAGGAATTCAACATTCATTACAAGTAGTAATAAAAAAATTAAAATTTCATATTCCCTCGCATACTACCGCCATCACCGCCTCCATCATTGTTGTAATCGTCACCACACGCTCACCACCTAGCCAATATCAGTGTCAATGTCAACGCCAACACCACCACATTCAAACTTCTTTTTAACTTTTTTACAAGCCAACAATTGGTTATTTCATCAACCACACGAGTCACAAATTCAAATTCACTTTAATTCATTTGACATATTCCAACCATTCAAATTCTAATTTCCTTTTATAGTTTTATCTATTCTAGTTACAAATTCATGTTTTACTATTCCACTTCCATTAATATATTTAAACTAGCTTTAGTGAACCTGTGTATTACACGGGTTGAATAAATAAAATATTATATATAATAAAATTTTATTAATTATTAAATAATATGTGATTTAAATTATGTATGAGTAAGTACTATAAGTAATAAAACAACAAAAATTTATTTTTATACTTTATTTATTTTTACTAAAAAATAAATCAAACATTTCGTTTCAAAACAAAACACATTTAAAAAATGTCATTTTTAAAATATTTCATGTTTTAAAAAAAGTATGATGCACGTTGTAGAAAATTTTCTTTTTATAAAAATTTGTTTCTCCAGAAATAAACATTAATAAAAAGATCTATTTCTTAATCTTTTTAAAAATAACTTATAATCAAAAAATAGAATTAAATAATATAATTAGTAATTAATTGAGTTATTTAATAGGAGAGAGAAGCGGAAAAATTTTGTTAAGAGTGAATGTAGTGTTGTCATGTGACATCTCTAGTTACTATTTTATGTCATGTGGCATCCATAGTTACCATTTTATTATAATAAGAAGATTCTAAATCTATATTTCTTAAATTTCAATTCCTTTAACAAATTTCAATTCATTTAAAAGATGCGTGAACCAAACGTCCTCTAACAACATGAATGTGTATGGTTTTGTTTGACTGATTTTTACATAAAATCTTATCCAAATCAGTCACCACAATTTCATATTTAAACTAGACCGGCTAGATTAGTATTCCAAACAAAACATGTCAAATTGATTAGAAAGAAACAAGGTTAAATAAACAGTAGGAAAAATGTTGTTAAATAATACAAAAAAAAAAATACAAAGACGCAATCATGAACACTACAAGGTTGGATGATATTTTGAACATAACAACAGTAAGTATAATTAAATTTATTTTATGTTAATGTGACATCCATAACATAAAAGTGATTGATACATAATGAATATTCAAAATAGGGTTCAAACTTTATATTTTATAAATTTTATAATATTGATGTACATAGTTTCCAATAATTATTTTCATTGATGTCATCTGAACCCTTATGCCTATATTTAAGTTATAACCTATGCTAATTATTTGCTAGCAGGAGGATCACAACTTTTTTTTTTTAATCTCAATAGCATGTTTGTACGTCCACTTATATTGACTTTTATATTTCCATATATCAAATGGGTACGGTTATTCTTAAAAGAATATATGATTCAATCAACCAGAAACATGTACTATAGTATGATGGGTAATCATGAACGAGTCTGAGTAAAAACGTAAAATTCTAGCAATGTAGGCAAATAGGTTAGCAACTTCGTTGTATGAGTTAGATGTGTCGTGTATCGGGAGGACGTTTTGATTAGACCAAACATGGAAATTTCACAAATCCACAAATGATGTGTCACGATAATGGTTGTGTATCAAAATCAGTTGCTAGATATGGATAAGGGCGCATCACGTACTTATGGTGAGCTACAACAATGGTTAAAAGATTTAATATGGCTAAGTTAGGAGATAAACGGGCGGGCCACAAAATACACACCGAGTATTAACTCGTTAAAAATCATTTCTAAAAAGACTATAGTAATACTATAACTGAGTTAATAAAAAATCTTGGATTACAATATAGCTTTTTTTATAAAAGTAATAAAGTGTATACAAATTATTTAGGCTTAAAAACTTTGATGTAACTATTTTTTTGTAATGGTTCTTAACGTACTTTTAAATCCACTTAACTTGCATAGTGCATGGTTTGAACCCTCAGTCTTTAAAAAACACTTATTACATGCTCGGATACTATTGAACCAAATAGTTGTTGGTGTTTGTGAAACTAACTAATAAATTTTTTGAACATAAATTATAATAACTAACAATTCAATTTAATTTCCTATTGCTCCTCCCATCCTTCAGTTTAATTACGAAAACTTTAGTGTATAGTTAGTCATGCATATTTCTTCTTCCTACTTTTTAGATCTTTAATTTTTAATTTGATAGTTCCTTATGAATATGTATGTATGAATGTTTAGGATTCTTTTAGTTTTAAATAACCCAATTGCCCCATAATCCTCTTCGATATTAATTTTCTATTCATTCATGGGATCATCTCTTTTTGATATTCCGATAAAATATTCCTTTGTGTTATGATCTATTTATGGCAAGTAACATGGTATACTAAAACGTAGATCTCAATAATTGAAATTTAGAATAAAATGTTTTACCTCAAAATCTCATAATTTAAGTTATTGTGTGTTTTCCTTATCATCAAGAGTCAAGAGTCTCTTTGTAATATGTATGTAAAAAGTTAATATATCCTTCAAGAAATTAATATCTAAATAATTTAAAGATATAACATATGTGTGTGTAGTTTTTTTAATAAAAAATAAAAAGTACAATGATGATCGTATCAAATCCAATTTCTATATAAAGACACGACTCTCGAGCATGTATTAACGTTAAGAACAGACGAATAAGTACCCCCGTTATCATTTTATGACAATATTCTTTTTTTAGTTTTAATCTTTTATTTATGTTATCATTAATGAAAAGAGATTGTGAGTGAGACATACGCTCAAATTTTATGGATTAAAAGTAAAAACAGTACAAAACACCAAAATCTTTATGTTCCGATGTGGGCAGAAGACATAATCTTTGGTATAACCAATGAACTAGTGACAACTTCCCCATGTATATTTTTATATCAAAAAAGAACTTTTCTTTAAACATAATAATACGTTAATGAAAAGTTTATGGACGTGTCTATACCTTGCAACAAATATTATCAAATAAATATATGTTTAAGCTTGACATTTAGTATTTAGAAGCTTATAGCACGAAATCACTGGAAATAAGGTTCGAACCTAAAACCTATAATAAAGGAGAATTAGGTTTTTATCATAGCACCACCTGCGCAAGTAAAATATTACATCAGCTTTTTTGGGCTTCTTATTTTTGTAAAATGTCTTCGTTTTTATGATAAACTAAGGACTCCACTTTTTGTTAAATCTTATTCAGCCAATTTTTCAAAAAATAATTTATTTACTATTTAAGTGATTAGACAAAATAATACTTTTTTCTTCATAAAAAATGTTAAGAAAAAATGTCAGAAACATATAAAGAGTTCAAGTTATATAAATTTAAAACTATAAAAATAATTTCTTCCATATTCTTTTATAATTTTATTCAAATAACTCATAGCTAAAAAAATGTCTTCTAAAATTGTAGTGTTTATGATCGAGCCGGCTTGACTCGGATTATTTACAAACTGAGCCAATTCACTTGGTTCGGCATGAATTATATTAGTTTTAATTTATAATATATGTACATATTTGTTTGTTTGTGGTGAATATTTTTTTTTCTGGTTAAAAATCATTTTCTTAAAATTATTATATTTATTTTAATTGATGTTTTAAAATTTAGCCAAACATCATACTAGTTGCATCATATTTAAGAAATACTAAATCTAACTAGTTTTAATAGTTTGACTTGAAGTTGGCCTAAAAAAATCACTCAACTTGACACACAAACAGATTTCACTCAACTTGTTTACGAGTCGAGTCAAGCATAACTTGACATACAAACAGACTTCACTCAACTTGTTTACGAGTCGAGTCAAGATAACCTGGACTAAATATGTGAACAACAATACATTCAATTCCTTTTGAATTTGATTATTAACTATTTTCTCTTCAAAACCTTCCTCAAGTTGAAGGATTTTCCACTGCCACATAACCTCTCAATATTTTCTTCATTTTCATCATTCCCAATCAAACCCTCATTCAAATATTCTCTTTTTGTTTTGTTTTTTTTTTGTGCATTTTTAAGTTCAATGAACATGAAACATACTAGGCCTTAAAAAGCATAAATGGTCTTCTTGTTTGTGGGTCAAAGGAAAGCTATATGTTTCAACTTTTCATCGTCTTTGTAGGTGGTTTCTTTTGGTGGTTATGGTCTAGATGAACCACATAAGTCTCAAACAATATACAAAGTACCACGAAAGAACCTCAATCTAAAAATTAAGCTCGAAACATTTGAGACGCGTTGAGGGTCAGGTGTTAACTGATTAGTTTCAAAAATCTTATAGGTTTTGATAAGCAAACACATAAAAGAATCTCTTGATCATTCTCACCGACAAAAACTTAACTTGATCTTGATTGGTTTGATTACTCAATTGATACACCATTCAAGAATTTTGTAAACCGTATCTTGAAAGGTTATTCAGCCATTACTTATAAAGACCTGCCAGAAACAAGTATAATCCCTTTAGGGATCTAATGAATCATCCGAACAATTTCGTTGATAACACAATAAACAGTTTTAATAAGCAATCCCAGACACATTCTTACACGTTCTTTCAAATGACAGTTGATTGTACTAAATGAACATTCAAGCTCGTATTTAGTCCATAATTAGAATAGTAGATATGCATACAAGTTTATGTACCTGAGGACACATTATAGTAAGTTACAGGGCATTATTATTATTATCATTCGTACTTTTGGTCGAGCCTAGTCCCTCCTCTTCTTCTTCCTCTCTTCTCTTTCAGCCGAATTTTTCAACTGCATTACACGTGATAAATAACAAGTTCAGTTCTGTCTTAAACGATCCGCAAGATAAGAAACACAAAAAATACACATAAATGATAAACCTACCATGATAATAAGGATACGAACAAAGACCGCAACAAAGTCAGTAAAGAGTGTGAGTGCATGCTTTACATAATCGAGATCTCCAAGGTGAGCCTTCTCAATGATCTCCTGTGTATCAAACACCATGTACCCAACAAACACCAGAAGCCCGAAATACAGCTGAAAAGTTGATCAAAACCATTAGTTATCATCCTATGAAACTGCAACTTCATAAGTCACTGCCTTTACGAGATGTTAGTTACAGGTTATATTTATATTATTTTATAATGCAATAACTAACCGTTTTAAAAAGAATGATTACGATTTACGTTACCTCAAATTTGAACATAGCCACAGAACCACCAAAGATGGATGAAGCAAAATGCAACCAGAAGAGCATTGAGACGCCAGATGACAAAAGGCCACCTAGATAAAGGTATTCCCTACGTCTTGCCAACATGGCAGCTCCGGAGAAACAAGCAAACACGATCGCAGTCCCCATGAACGCGCTCACCAAAATGCTGCAAAATCAACAAATTACATAAAAAAAATGTTCACCTACCCAGCATAAAGGTGTATGTATTAAACATACCAAGAAGAAAAAACAACAGGAAAAAAATATACCTTGGATCAAAATCAATGGCCAATTCAATTAAAGGACCAATTGATGCTCCTTGGAAAAGGGATGAAGCCATCAAAAGTGAAACCCTTTTTTGCTGTATTGCCAAGACATTATAATTCAAACAATTCGTTACTAAGAATAACAATCAAGAAAATAATAAGGTGACGTAAAAGACATCTAAAGTCTAAGCCTACCTCTTCATATGGAGGAGTGGCGAGTAGCCATGACATGCATCCCAAGGTTGCGAAGGTGGTCAGGAGACCACCAATGTTCCATAGGATGTGAAGATAAGCCCCAACGGCAGATGCTACAAGGGCGCAACAAAGAGACAGATAAACCTGCAATTACATCATAGGGAGACATTTAATACGACCCATAAATCAATGAAGATGGAACTTGAGAAAGCAAAGAAACCTGAAACTATTTTGTTAATTTTTTTCCCATTCCATAGAAACATCATCAGCATATGTACAAATATGCAAGCCTTAATCTCAATTGAGAAACTACATCAATTACAATTCCGGATGAGCAAGACTTGTTAGCTACAACACAGAATCAGGCGAAAGCCACTGGACCAGATCAAGATAAACTTCAAATCTTAGAAATCATAATCTCGTAAGAAAATTTCATCCATGCGATTTAACATAACTGTCAACAACCTAAAACTTTATTAATCCTTGTTTAACTCCTGTGTTCGCAAATTACGTTAAAAATCATCTCGTTATCTTTTGTGATTGATATCCTTGTGTCATTAGTGATCAAATTATAACAATGATCAATGAAATCTCCTTGCCCACAGGATTACTAGCACGAGATACACATATTTTAGGTTTAGTTGACCTGTAGAATATGATATCTTTTTCTAATCACTAAAAAAGTCTACATGTTTTTATATGTGTTATTGACTTTGTGTAGTATAGATTATAAAAGCTTATGTCAAAAAGAAAGGGTCAACTCACATCCTCAATTCCTCATGTAGAGCTCGAAGAATAAGAATCCTATCTATTTCACCACAATATCAACCACAAAAAAACTAAACCATATCCGATTTCTCTAATCAAGCGATTAAACAACATAAACATATACAAAATCCACAGATCAAACAACAAGAATACATCGCGTCAAGTATTAATCAAAAGCATATGAATATATTAGAGTTCCCAAACAAATAGGCAAAATTAGGTCAAATTAGAGGAACCTGTTTGAGATGAGTTTGAACAATCGGAGAGATTTGACGGAAATTCTTGAGAGAATCATAAGTCCAACTGTTTCGATGAGCCGATTGCGATTGTGAACCGAAGAACGATGAGAATGATTCCATTGTAAACGAAGACTTTTGAAGAAATTTTTGGTTACGAAATTCGATAACTTTTTGGTGAAGGCAACGGCCCCGTATTTATAGCAGATATTTGAAGACGTGAACTTACCTAGCAGTTTCGCGAAGTCACACGATGATAGGTACTTCCAATTGTCAAACATATTTTCTTTTTATTTTGTTTGTATTTTAAAGACTTAGAATAATAAAATTTTTAATTAAAAGAAAAGGATGTTTTTAATTCAATTCTAGATCAACTTGCTAAAGAAAATTTTAGAAAACAAAAAATCGAACCAACTAGAGGGTTTTGACGGTACTAAACTTATTTTTATATTTTTTCTTTTAAAAAGTAGTTAAAGAATGATTCGTGAATAAAATACATATACATAACTACATATTTCAAAAATAAGAAAAATATAATAATAATAATAATACATGTATACATTTCAAATCCCAAACTGCAAACTATAAAGCCGTGAAAACAGCGTACATTGTAAACCAACTTACATGCTTCGGTTAGAGCGATCCAGCCGATTTCTTGACGTTTATATCACAAATAATAGATACAAAAGCTTCACTATATACCTCTAGCAGTTAAATGTTAGTCCCCTAACAATCAAGTTACAAGCAATTACTTTTTTTGAAAATATATTTTACAAAGTAATACAACTCAAGAAAAACACCCATTTTGGCCCAAGACTGGTCATTAAACAGGCCCTAACAGATCCAGTGGGCCTGGGCCTTGTGCTACATAGGTTTAGATGGAGAAAATATGGTGGCCCATTTCTTTATTGATGAGATCAGAGTAATGGTGATTGTAATCAAGATACTCCCAGAACCTTGGAAGACTAAATTCCACATTCTTAGGAGAGTTGAGATAACATGCATACAGTTGTTTCATGCTCTGGTCAAATGTTTCTTTAATGGTGAGAACCTGCATCAGCAAAAATAATACAAAAAATTAATTAAACTACTATTAAAGGAGAAATTTTTTTTAAAAAATAGGAGGATTAAGTAGGCATTATAAATATGACCTGAGAGACATCCAGCAGACCTCCATTTAGTCCAGCAACAGATCTGAAGTCCAATGCACATTGCAAAATTCTTTGAATAATGTCGGCTATTTGTTTCATATCGTTCGATAAGAAACATCTGCAAACAATATAGAAACCAGTATCTATAAACCCGATAATTTTTAAATGTGACATCAGGATTTTACGACTTGACATTGAGAAGATGATAGTGATGGCTGGAAAATGTACCCACCAATTGTTTCTAGAATGTTTGTCCTATGTAAATGACATGTATGTATGGAGAGATATAAGAACATAAAGAAAGAGTGAAGAACTTACATGCATCGCGAATCATTGAGATAATCCATATGCACATAATCAAGATCAGTCAAATCTTTAACCTAATGGAACAAAAATCATAAAACAAGCTTGGGTTATGAATAATAATGTCAATTAAAAATTAATATAACCGTTATATTATGTATCCTTTTAATATGCAATGAACCTTAAAAAAGTGTGATTGTTATTATTTCTAACCTTATGCTTGAGAGATTGTTGAAATCTGCACCAGGATACATGTGATAACTGAGACTGAACATATTGCTGCAATGTTGATACGAAATGAAAGATCTGATGCCTGAAAATTAGATACATTAGAAAAAGTGAGATTTGTAGTCAAATGTATAACACGTCATATAAATTACGAACAGGATAAAACTATATGTACAAGAATAGCAATACACCAGTGTTATAATCATTAATCAGCCCAGGAAAGATGTAATTATCTTGAGAGTTAGCTTTGTAATGGGATAAGTTGGTAACTAACTATTACTAAAACACATTCTAGTCATGTGATGCTACGGTGAGAAAATGAAGCTTCAAAAATACCTCAATTTCACCATGATATTGAAATTGCGCGACTTCGATTTATGTACATTAGAAGAACGATCCTGGTTGGTGAAATGGATGAATTCCTGTATATCAACAAAGCATAAGGTCACAATATAACCATGACTAACAAATTTTAATTAAATGCTTGCAGTAAATACCTTAAATGAACACCAAACTTCAGTCAAAGAAGATGATGCTAATTTGATTTGCATTAAAAAACTGAAAATTTGAGCATATATCTTTAATGCATCAGGTGTTAAAACAATGCTCACAGGCCAGTCTACTCTGTAACCCAGGCCTAAACCATTGAATGACTGTATACCTGCCAACATACCATTAATGAATCACTCAATATTTTTATTTTAAGCATGTGAAATTTTAGATAAAGTAAAAAAAAGGGATGTTGTATGAATATACCAGTTGAAAAACTACGAAGAGATGAAGAGTCTTGTTCTTTCATGTACACAAATAAGTGATCCTTATACTGGTCTTTTTCACATGAAGATCTCTTAACAGAAAGTTCTAGAAGGCTCTGAATTTCAGATATCCTTTTATCTGCCTCTGCAGCATACCATTTCTAAAAAAGGTAAAATTTAGTATAGGATTATCTATAAAGCATAATGTCATCATCTTCTAGAAGAAACTGAGGAAGAACATAGTTACATGTTGCCGGAGTGAGAGGATAAACAGATCTGCCCAGTCAGCTGATTCCATCATGTGGTATCGCTTCAAAGCCAGCAAATGTTGTTGTAAAGCAAAACCTTCTTCAAGTAGCTTAATTGTTAATTTACTGACGTACATATACCTAGTCACATTAATTAAGGAATGAGGATACACATAATCAATCTACTTTGTAAAACTTCTAATGTGCAAACTGAAAGAAATAAAGGATACTGTAGTTGAATCTCTTCCAACAAGCATTTCTCAAGAACAAAATCCAATGGTATCGCAATAAGTGCCGTCACACTGGTCTTACGCTTCCCAGGGTGGATATCATTTTTATTGCCAGTGCCATCAAGAAGACTTTCCCAACCACCACCACCAGATACATTCTGTAATAGGTCTTGTTCTTGGTGATTATTTTTTAAACCAAAAGATGCATGTGTGTCGAATGAATTCTTTTCTACAGTGATTACATCACCACCATGGCCTTTATTATGGTAAATTCTCGTATTATCAGCACTAGTAGCTCCATAAGAACTGCCTAACCTATCCACACATTCAGTAAGTGGATTCTTAACTGAGTCAAAGTTAAAAGAAGGTAATTTGACTTTGGAACATCTTTCCCGAAGTTTGTTTTTCCTCAGAATTAGGTTATCACATTCAGCCTCGCAAAATTTCAAGCTTCTCAAACTCATAGCATAACCAGGTAAATCAGCATTATTTGATAGTTCATGTGATTCAATTATCATAGCGGATGGACTTTCATCTCGAGAAGGCTTTTTTAGCAGAATATCAAAAGAGGTTTCTGATTTAATTTCCAAAGCAGACAAGTATTTTCTCTCTAAAACATCTGAATCATGAGAAATCCCAACCAACTTCTCTTCTTCATCGTAGTTTTCAACAGATGAACATTCAGATGAATCCTCAAGATAAGAGTATTCATCTGTCATGCTTGATGCATCACACTCCACTGTACCAGGAGGCCTGTTGGTCAGAAGGATGATCAACATTTCAGAGAATTTATAAATGAAGTTGAGAAGATAAAGGATAAAATGGAAAGATCCACATAGATTATATCTTACGAATATTTCTTTGTGCAAAATAACTGTTAGGCATTCAAAGTATTAATTATATTATCAACTGTTTATAATGAAGCCTATGAAGGATTGTGATTTTTGTCAGATAAAATAACTTAATAATCATGATATATTTTTTTTCATATAGAAACATAAGCAGATAGATCTTACGAATTTTGATTCATATTCTTTGTTGAAGGAGAGACTGATCTATCATTAGCTGTAGATGGAACTTCCAGATTCCCTCTACCAGAAGTTGGTAATGTAGAATATGAAATTACCTGTTGAACCATATATCCAGGTAGTCAAAGAACTAAAAGATAAAAGTCAATGATACAGTTGACAAACAAACTTATCAAATCGAATAAGCGTGTGACAACAACTTTTGGACCTTAATGATGTATAGTATCAATTTCTAAAACACTGTCTGAACTATATTATTAAACTTCAAGCGGGAAATTTAGTGTCTGTTTATGAATGGCAGTTGCTTTTAACAAACTATTATTTAGGTGACAAATATAAATATGAAAGGATGAAAGAATTTATTTAGCATAATACACATGAAACACATAGCAAATACTAAATATAAATAAGTGTCGCTTTTGATGAAATCACCTGATGATATTTGAATTCTAGGTTTGGCAAATGATTTTTGAGTTTTTCCATCATGATTTTGTAGTAATCCCTCCTTTTAAGTACCATTGTTTCAATTCCTTCCTTACTGAAATCCATATGAAATGCGTGAGATAAACGAGAGCTTGACATTCTACTCCAATAAGGGAGAAAATCCTCATAAGTTTGATTCCAACTGCCAACACCATCAGAAAATTCTAGCAATTTTATTAACACTTGAAGCTGCTGACCAGCCCTAAAAAGTGGAATCAAGAATTCCCTTAGAAAACAAGGAACAAAAACTCCATCTTGCTCCTGGAATGAAAATCAACATTATAAGTTTGATTCTAACTTCTCAATATACCAACTTTGAATATATAATATAGTTCAGTATTTACCCTAATGGTGATTGTGTTACTCTCATCCTCGGCCACTATGAACTCATTAAAAGGATCAACAATTTTTGCCTTGAAAATCCAAGATCTAATAAAGTCAAAATATGGTTCGCATGAACGGATGAATAGGGTTCTAAGGAGAGCAGAATGAACAGGATCAGCAACCTGATATGTTCACACCAAATAAAATATGTCACAATACAATCTTTCAAAACCAAAATACAGAGCTTGTTGCATAATTTTTATCCTAACCACAATTCCAATATCTTTAAACTCATATTTTGTATCATCATATGAAGAGTTAAGCAACTTCATATGATTTATACATGGATGGAAAATAACAATATAATTATAAGAAATGCTGACCTGGAGCTCCTTGTACAAGAAAGTAAGAAGATTTCCACCTCTAGGAAAGTCAGTAAATTTTGTTTGAGTGACTAAATCCTCAAGGGGTGAAATTGAGAAGCCATTAGCTAAATTATGCACATTGCAGATACTTCCAATAACCTCAATTTGGTTCCTTAACTCTTTAGTATGAAGATAAACCTCCAACAACGTAATTTCAGAGTGCCCAACCCTTGAAAGAAAGCCACTTGACATGTTATCATTATTTGATAATCGCCTTAAACCAACAGATGAATATAAAGTATCCAACGCAGCAATGTAACCTTCCAAAACATCATTAACAGCAACCGCAAAAGCCTGGTTAACCAGACTATATGGAGGATGATCGCTTGCTGCTGATTCAGCGTTTTCAGTGCTTCTCAAAGTAGCATCATCAGAACTTAAGCTTGTGAAATGATTGATGAACTTATACAGAAAGAAAACTCCACATCCCATGCAACCTATGGACCTAAGTATCTTCTCGAGAGCGAGTGTACTCACAGATTTGGTCCACATACTAGGGATTCGGTGAAACGTTCTGTCAGTTGGATCAGAATGGAACATTGCACATAGTTTTTCAATACTTATAAGAGAAGACTCCAACCCTTGTAGAGCATTCATTGCCAACCTCACTAAACTAGCCTCCTGTATTCAAGTGTATGAATATATGAATTCATAAATTACAACATTATACCAATTTAAAGGGATTAAAATAGGTTCAATAACTAGAATGCTTGCATCAATCATACCATAACCATAACCAAGCCCAGTAAATCTCATCAATAACCAATCCATTGACAAGGTCTAGGGAGGGTGGGATGTAGGCAACCTTACCCCTACCGCAACAGATAAAGATGTTGCTTCCAGAGAGACCCCCGGCTCTAAACCAATCAAAGAAGAATATAAACAATACAATGCACAATCACCACATAGTAGACCATCACAAGCAAATCGTGTACCAAATATAGACATCGTGCAAACAGTAACCATATGCAATCATTCAGCACCAAGTGAAAGTTCGATATCCATTAGGTGACAGGAAACACAAAGTGATCAGTATTATACACGAAATCATACGTCATCCCTACACAATACACATTAAGAAGTACATACATATCCACGTATTTCATAACTCATAAGTCATCTATTATATCATATAGAATGATCCAGAATCAGCACATAGTTACATTATGAGTTATGAAATATAGAAGAACCACACTAATCCCCTAAAACAGAACTACCACATGTAAAAGACTATCTGATCTATGCTTGAATCAATCATAAATCTAACATATGCTACTAATCCTACTATATATGAAACATGTCACATGTGCATTCCAATTTCCATTTACGCATCAAATTATAATAAGTCTGAACCTAAGCAATAATCGAGTTAATTACAGATATAAAGTAGTGTTCGAAGTCTTACGGAAACTGTTGAGGTGTTGTAGAGGCGTTTAGAAGTAGAAGGAGAGGAGAGTGACGTTGAAGTGACGGAGATTCCGCTTTCGGTAGGTATGGATTCCCAAGGTCTAGGTGGAAGCCATGGATCTTCGACCTTCAAACTGTTTAAAAGCGATTTAAAGTCTGTATCAACAGCCATGGTTTTCGGAGAAGATGACGGGAGAATGTCGTCGGTGCGAGTGACGGTGATTTCTGTTATTGATTGTTGGTGCCTTTAGGTTACTGAGGGTTGAAGATGTGTGGGGAGTTTGATAGGGTGTTGAGATCTCGGGATACGGAAGTGTGGTGAGATATCGTTGGGGTGAACGTCGGAATTGTGGGGGGGGAGGTAGACGACGGTGGAAGGAGTCGGAGAGGAGGTTGTTCTCCGGTGGTGAAAGGGCGAGGAGGGGCGGCGCCGGTGGTATCTCCGGTGACTCTGTGTTTGGAGGGAGAAAAATTAGAAAATGACTGAAAAAATAAAAATGTTCTGGTCAAGCGAAAACAAATAAATTTTTTTACAATAATTTTCGTAGAGTACTTTTTTTTAAGTGTGCTTGAATTTACTTTTGATACCCGGGTGAGTTTTTTCATATGATATGTTAATTGTCGATACTGATTTTGATGTTTCAAGTTTGGTTTAATCGGGAAAACCATCAAGTGGAAACCCATTATTGTAAAAAAACTTTATTATGCTAGATTTAAACATAAGACTTTAAAGATATAAGTTCAATTCATCACGCTTATATCATTAGATCAGAGTGTCAATCATTCCTAGAGTACTTGTTAGCCCGTTTAAATGTAGTGCCCATAGTTCAAGCTATGATTGGTAACGTAGGTGGGTTGAATTGTGTTGGTTATCGGGCCGTAATAATTTAAGTCAGGATGGGTGGATTGAGAAAAAAAGGTCATAAAAAATATGAGGTGCACATGGGTTTAAGTCATAATAAGTACGGGTCAGTGTGACAGTGTGAATCAATGTTATTAAAAATATCATATTTTTCACTTCAAGCGCTTTATATTTAAATATTTAATCATAAGCTCGTGTCAAGACGAGTTAATGCAGTGAAGTAACCCCATAAATTCCCCTTCCTAGAGCATGTGCTGACATTAGCGACGATAACGTTTGTTGAATATCTTACAACATCAAACGAACGCTATATGTCCTTCTTGTCAAGGAATGCAACCGATGGATCTTTCGTTTGGGTAACAATGAGTTTTTTAGATGAAATATACATAACCAAATGACTATATTTGATGTAGACGATCCAAAATGCAATTTGTCTTCATGTCAAGGCTCCCATTCTCGAACCAAAACACAGTTCAGTTTATTCAAGCACTGAAACAAGTGTTAGATTGGTTTGATTTTGATTTTGAACACAACTGGAAGTCCGATCTCAACGACAAAGAAGCAGTTAACATGTTGTTTGAAAAAAAACTTCCAATATGACATCGGAAGCTTGATCGAAGCTTGAAATAATTCCGCTGCCAAACTTTTTGAGCTAGGGTTAACTAGAGTGTCGTTTGATATGTAAATTTTCAAGGGAGTTTGTGGATGATTTTATTTTTGTTTATGAAGAGAAATTCAAAATTAAAAAGGACGACTTTACACTTTGCAGATGTATTATGCAATGAATTTGTTGAATCCGAGGTCTTTTTATGCATGGAAGACCCGACAGGGGAAGTTGAGAGGAGAATTTGTTGTACAAAGGTTGAGGTTGTAGAAGTATCATAGTTTGTTGATAGTGGTGGGATGAGATAGTTATTTTTCTAATAGTATCGACCTATTTTGGCCCATCTCCTTTATTTGATTATCCATCATAATCTGTTATGTGTTATCCTTTAAATTTAACTTAACCCGTCAATATCCTTTTATGGAATACACTCGACCCCCCCCCCCCCCCCAAAAAAAAAAAACACAAGACCGATATTTAATACTTAAAACAACCCAAGTTGAAGTTATTGGACAAAGATTGTCAGACCTAGTTTAAACCCTAATAGGCTTGTTAAGAATGAGCCCGGACCTCTAGTCATAGGAGGTTAACTACTATTTAGGGTTGTAACATGTATGTTTTTAGTTATTGTTACGTTTGTATTCTTGGCTCCATAGTTATATATACTGTAAGTTGTATGGATTTTTTATACGTACATGGACCATAATCTTTTTTTATAAATAAATATTGTTGCGAGACTTGTTATGTGTGTTATCATCCTATGCTTTATGTTAATACACGATAATTTTTTTAGCCGAATTCGTAATCATTTCATTCTTAGATTCTATTATTAAATGAGATTTACAAGTTTTTAAAGAATCAAATTGTGTTTGACAGAAAAATGACAAAAAAAAAACAAACAAATGAACCTTTATCAAATAGTCAAGTATACCATACCACAAACATAACACTACTTTACACATACGAATACCAATTTCATAAACTTACAAAAAATCATTCAATTAAAGTGACTCCACTATTATCCTAATAAGCCCCATCAGTTATTGTGAGTCTTATTAAGAATCCACGACCATATTTTTGATTCTTTCTTTTAAGCATATCCTAAGAACATGCAATTGGTAAATGCAATAATCCAATAATTTCATCATAAAGCCGGGCTAAAAAGCAAAGCAATTCTTTATTATCCGAAGAATGTGACACTACATCATCTTACGTGTAAAAAATCAAACCAAACGTACAAACATGCAATTCTACATGCATACTTTATACGATTAAGTTAAGTTTTAAAATAAAACCAGTAGATATTAAAAACTAGTATCATGTTATTACAGGGTATACATTAATTTCGTTTTTGTTGTTTGATTGTGAAAATAAACAACTAGGAGCGACTTACTAAAATAATAGTAGCTTTCGAACCTCAATTGAGAAGTAGAAACGTAGATAGATTAAGTTGATGTTTGTTAAAAATAATAATGCAAATTGGATTTCGAATTTTAATAATATAAACCATGACTCTTGACCGTTTACAATCCATACTATCAATTTGGCCGGTAACACTTTCAACTTTCGTTTTTATTCCCAATAACAATCGCACTAGCATAAGTAATATATATTAACACTCGATTTGTATTTAGTTTAGGCTCGATTTAACTTATATGTTTTTTCATTTCATTTATAATCATTACTATGGACGAAATCGTATGTAAATCAAGCGTAAATATTCTATAACTATGTTTCTTAGACTATTGTTGATACTTAAAATGAAAAGTAAAAATTAAAATATTATGGCAAAATTAATATTATTAATTTAAATCTATAAAAATAACAGTTTAAACTAGTATTAAGCCCTCCGTATTGCGGCGGCGGCGTAAAACCATGTCAAGTAACACAAATTTCAAACCACTGTCAGCGATCACCGACACCAGAAAACCTCGTATTAAAAAATAAATAAAAACACGAAAATATTAAAACCGAACATAAAACGTTAAACCACACATGTAAAACGTAAAACATTAAAAACAATAACTATATCGATTTAGGACCACCCACACGTTGCAACAGAGCCGTTAAACGAAAAAAAAAACTCGTGCAAAAGCTGAATTACACACACATTATTAGAAAGGAACAAGAAATAAACCAACAACATGTAACTTATTAAACGTAATATACAAACTCTAAAGCAGATAAAAGTTAGTAATTAGTATATATTAAATTATTAAAATTAAACTGATAAATAATAATAAGAATAACAATAATGTGAAGATAAGGGCATTTAGGTTGTAGTTACGGTAAATGCGATAAACGCGTGTCAAAGGCTTGATTTGTTGCATATGAATACGTCACCCCCACCTTACCTACATTCTTAAAGACTCCTATAGACCTATATCATATCATATTTGTTTCACTATTTGATTTCTCTAATCAAATCGTTTACTTTATCTCCGGCGATTATTCCGTTTATCTCCGGCCACCGGAAGATCTCCGACTATCTTTCATTCACTCGATCTCAACTCTACACACGGAGATGAATCCCGAATAGTATGTTCTTCTTCCTCTAGTCAAACCGATTGTTATCTCAATTTCAATTTCACTTTCATTCATGTCTGATGCGATGATGGATGATGTGATTCTACTAGATCTATGCTTGTTGATTGCTTTAGGCGTCCGATTTTTACTTTGATTAGTTGTTTATGTTTAACTGTATATGATGATGATGATGATGATTTAGGGTTCTGTTGTTATCTTAAATTTGGGATTTTTTTAAGATCAAATCAACTGTTTTTTTCGTTCGATCTGTTGATCGGTTTCGTGCAGTAAGATCAGGTCCTTTGGATGATTGAAAGTTGAATCTGCCTTGTGATTTATAATCTTAGGAAAGTTGATGTGTTCTGGATTTTACCTGGAGTTCTATTGTTGATGTTTGGATTTTGATCTGGAATTTAAAGTGCGAGCTTTGAAAATTGTGTTTTTGAAGTTGAAAGATTTGAGATTATACTGACATGGATATACTTGAATGAGTTATAACCTTGGAGTGGATAGTGCTGATGGTCTGTGTGACTGGTTGGTTATAGCAGAGATTCACGTTCATCTACATAGGTTTTTTAATGCTTTCATTGGATGTTAGAGTTGCAGGTTTTCGGGATGGTTTTGAACTTGTAGATTTGTCATTAACATGTGAAGTTAATGATATGTTTAGTTACCCTTCCCCTTGTTGGTGGTTAAAGTGTAGTGAGTTTTAATTTTGTGTGGAGTAGAACTAGTAATGACATGGACTATTTGTCATGATTTGAAGCACACTCGGATGTTTTTGATCATACAATAGTGATTTTGATGTTTTGAATCGAATTTTTGGTTTTAATGGAACACTGGCTGCAGATATTTAAGAGTTAATGATGTTATGTTCTTGTATCTTTTATATATTGTAACATGAATATTAGTATTTGTTGTGTTGATATTTGATAATTTTTCAATATGTTGTATTAGTTTTTTTCTTGTCAAAATTAATAGTTTCCTTGTCTTGTCAAAATTAATAGTTTCCTTGCTTTTGCAGCGACTATTTGTTCAAGCTATTGCTCATTGGAGATTCAGGAGTTGGGAAATCATGTCTTCTATTGCGTTTTGCTGTAAGTTCTTTTGTGTTTCTTTTCTCTGACAGTCAATCAGTCCGTTTCTATATACACATGTATTCACACAAACAGAATGTATTCACATAAACAAAATGTTACTTATTTTCACCTTTAAAAACGTGAATGGAAATATGGAATCCATTCATAGGTGCTTATGAATCATTATTCATTAGTCATTACACATAGATCAGCATGCCATACCTGTCAATATCTCTTTGTCCTATACGACCATCTTCTGAACAAATAGTTTCTTTCAAATTCTAGTCACAAATGTGCATATAACAACATGCATGTTGTATGGGTATATATAAGTTCTGATAGTTGTAAATTTTTTGTCTATGTTTTACTTGCTTAAAGAAATATTTTGCATGCACATTTGTGACTAGAATTTGAAAGAAACTTTGAAAGTATACTCCAAGAAGACTTGTATCTATTTAAAGAAACTAAAAATCATTGAAGACCGGTCGCTGAATTCGTATCGAACAATTTGGTGACCATCCTTTAACCTTTGTATTGCAGGATGATTCATACTTGGAAAGTTACATTAGCACCATTGGCGTTGACTTTGTAAGCAACTCTTACTTGACCTTCTTGTTTGACCTGATAGAAGATTAGAAGCATGATTTTTACTAGTTGATTTCTCTTTTATAGAAAATTCGCACTGTGGAACAGGATGGCAAAACAATTAAGCTTCAAATCGTAAGCTTCTAACTCTAATCTTTCAAGCTACACCATTGTAGAAATTCCACATTAAGTTTGTTTTCTTCATTACTCATGTAAACCTATGTTTTTTATGCTAATCGCTCATTACCTTCATGCTACATTTTTTAATTGTCCTCGTTCTTTTCAAAACAGTGGGATACAGCTGGGCAAGAACGTTTCAGGACAATCACCAGCAGCTACTATCGTGGAGCTCATGGCATTATTGTAAATAATTCATCATATCATTTTCTTTTCAACCTTGTTGCTGAAAATTCGTTTGAACAATAAGGGATCTGGGAATTATTTTAACATATTTATTTCTTTGTGAAGGTCGTTTATGACGTGACAGATCAAGAGAGTTTCAACAATGTGAAACAATGGTTGAGTGAAATCGATCGCTATGCTAGTGAAAATGTAAACAAGCTTCTTGTTGGAAACAAATGTGATCTGACATCTCAAAAAGTTGTGTCCTACGAAACAGGAAAGGTAATAATCGAAATAAATGGAAGCGACTTACACTAAAATCAATTACTTACAATGCTAACTTCAGCCAATATGTTAAGATTCAAAGTGGAGATAGTAAAGAGTTAGTTTTGGTATGCAGGCATTTGCTGATGAGATTGGGATTCCATTTCTAGAAACAAGTGCCAAGAATTCCACCAATGTAGAAGAAGCTTTCATGGCTATGACTGCCGAAATTAAAAACAGGTACTTTCTGATTACAGCTTAATGTGTCATTAATTCTAACTTAAAGCGACATTTGATAAAAACTAATTTGTCGGGTAAACCAGGATGGCAAGCCAGCCGGCAATGAACAACGCTAAACCGCCAACTGTCCAAATCCGAGGTCAACCGGTCAACCAAAAGTCAGGCTGCTGCTCTTCTTGAAAAGGGTAAGCATTATTTGGTGGTCAATGCATCTGTGATAAGCATGTCGGTTTCCATACTTGATGCGAAATAGCCATTGATCACCACTAGTGGTGGCCCTTTGTGGAAAACATTTCCATTCTTTTCGATGCAAAACTGAATTCAGGGAACCTTTGTACAAAGTAGGATAAGATTGTTGAATGGGTATTGTGTTAATACTTTTTATGCTACTTTTTTTTCTCTCTTGTATTTTATCAACATCATGTGTGTTTATGGAGAATTCAAGTTGACATGATCTGTGTTTGATGCACTCCTTTCTGAATTACATGATTTAATTGGAATTTGAATGTTAAATTGTGATTATTGTATTGTTATTTGTTAGAAAAATCTCTCTTTAAACTTTTTAAAGATCACTAAGCAAACACCCAAGAAGATTCGTGTAGGAAACCAAACAAAGTAAATTAATGATCAGGGTTTGTGATTGTGACTTCTATTGTGATCCTGGTTTTCTATTCTTAGAAGACGATAATTATATTAAGAGGCAACTAAGAAAATATAAGACCGACCAGAGTTTTTTCTATTGGCGTAAACTCTCGATAATTAGATTAAGATATAACTAAGAAAATATAAGACCGACTAGAGTTTTTTCTATTGGCGCAAACTCTCTCATCTCTACATCTAAAATCATTACATGTAATCATGTATTATGCAAGATGAGAGTTATATACTCAATCAATCTCTACATCTAAAATCATTACATGTAATCATGTATTATGCAAGACTTGTATTCACAACCTTTGGTTAATATTTTATTTGTGGGTTACATCACGTTGAATTAGTTGATAAGTTAATAAATTACAATGTACGTAGTGGTTGTGTGCTTTGATAGTTAGACCATCACAATAGTTTTGTCACCGTATCCACATGTGACCCAACCACATCTAAAACTTAGACTTATATACAGTGCGCATAACTAGAACGTCATATGTGATAATAAAAAATTTGTTATTATTTCAATACCAATTCATTTTTATGAATTTAACACACCTTAGACAATCATTTCAGTAATCTAATTTGCATCACAATCAAACAAATTAGATAGGAGGGAAGGAACATAGGTGTTAAAGCTTGTCCATATGGAAGCTGCTCGGAAGAAAGCCTCGCCAACAGGTGAGAAACCAAGCCACACGGCCCAGCCGGAGATTTCTTGGCGGATGCAACACCCACCAGAACTTAGCTAGGAGCTCGCTCAGAGGCCTGAGTCATTGTTATCGATCATTTCTCTATGTCAACTACTCAATTACATATGGACATATGGTTATGAACTTATGATATAAGCTGGCTCAAGACTGTTCTACGTGATATAAGAATGTAACGTTAATGACTTATAAAAGAATCCAATGACATATACATATATACAAGAAGAACAGTTCACACTTCTTGAAAAAGAAAAAAAGAATAAAGCAACATTAATCATGATACATATACAGTACAAATTTGTATTTTCAAGTTTTTATTGAGAAGGACTTGGCAAACAACTTGGAAGTTGCATTTGTACATCTCTTTCAAGACTTAACTTCAATTCTGGTGCCTTACTCGTGTATAGCTTTTTCATATTCGAGTTTTGTTCATGAACCAACTTAACCAAGCTTCTTTTAGCGTTAGCCCTAAACGGACAATTTGACGCCAGAAAACCATCCACCAGATGCAGATACGCTTCCAAGTCATGACAACATGCCACATCAGCATCTGGTTTTAGATACGGAGAGTTTTTTGTGTCGACTCTTAGCTCTGTCCCAACATGAGCATACGCCCATGGCATGTTGTTGTCTAGTATGTTGAGTACTTTGTTAGCAACCTTTGACTCTCTTAGCCTTTTGTCGAGTTCTTCACTTACAAACATCCCTGGGACCCGAGTTATAAGATCCTGAGAGTTCACAATGCGTAGTACTTTCACGTTCTGGGAACTTAGACGTTTGGCGAACCCGTTGTTTCCAACACGGGGTCCGCCAAACGTGTAGACCGCTATTGGTGGCATGTCTTTTGCACATGTGCTTAAGTCATCAGCCACCAGTAGCGCTAATGCTGCACCAAGACTATGTCCTGTCACCGTAATACTAAGGGTTTCGCCTTTGTATAACTGAATTAATCGTTTGATTTCATCCACTACCGACTCAGCCAGGCTCGGGACATGGGCTCCAGCCGTTTTATACAAGCTTAGAAACCCGCACTCCACTTTAGGTTGCCCATAATTAGGATTCTTCGCCCCAGGGACTTGTACCAACAAGTCCCGCATATTCTCAGCCCATTCTAAACAAGTGGCGGTCCCACGGAGGGATATTACTATATCCCTCCTTCCCATACGCGATATCTCCCTTTGATCATCACAAACCGCCACATACCCAATACAGCTCGTCCGCTGGCTCATCCAGTCGAGCCCTGGCGCGAGCTTATCCACCCATTTCGGCAACCCAACCGAAGCGGTCGCGTACAGATTCTTCGTCACCCGATAAGACCTATCCGGCAACGCCACGTGTCTAGCCGACGGAGCCTCCTCCGCTGACGTGGCGGGGTCGGAATGAAAGCAATGATAAGCCGCCTGAATAAACTCGCCGTACCGGATCATCTCTCGCCGGAGATTCTCATCAAGGGGATCAAGTAAACCAGACCAGTTATTGCTCCCATGATACTCCCTCCACCGTGAAGCTAAACTGTTTCGGGGAGAGTATTCGATGCCGGTTTTCGATAGCAGCCGCCGCAGGCGGTTGAGATGCCGCGGCGACATCTCCTCCGCCGCGGTGTTCTCCGGCCAAATTCGAGGCAAATTCAGCCCTTCCAGCAGCCCTTTTTCTCTGTTATCCACCGGAACATCGCCGGAGATTCCACTCCGATCAACTTCAGAATCATTCAAGATTACATGAGGCTCTGAACCCAATAGTTTTTCGAGATTAGAGAGGTGTTGCTGTGTTGATCTGGTGGTTGTTTTCATCATCATCATCTTCGTAGTATAACATGTTCTGCCTAAAGGGTTTAAAAGTGATCCGTAGTTACACCCACCGCCGGAGATTCTCGCCGGAAAAACGTGGAGGTTGTTCGCCGGAAGTGTTGCTCCGATCTGCATGATGGTTTTTTGAGAGAAAAAATGGAGGGAAGAAAGTCAACGGTCAGATGTTAGATTGTATGAAGAATTGAAGAGAGATCAAGTGGGATACCATGGGAATTGGTAGGGTATATATAGAGAAACTTGAGGGGGTGGAATTGTCAGTTTAGTTTTTTAAGGGATTGAATTTGCCACCAAAGAAGTTGGAATGCTCACAGTAACTTCCTTGATGTGTTATAAGAAAAGACTCAAAAGAGTTTTTTTTTTTAATCATTATCCACTAAAATAAGTATTGGAAACCTTGCAAACAGTATGAACATTTGGTCCTTGTGTTATGTTATGTATTTCAATAATTTTGGTCCAGAATTCCTTACTTAATAATAACGATCACGCTATTGCTAATTTGATTGTTATGTTGATAGAAAAGAAAAGACGGATTATAATGTCGTAAAGTATGCTTACTTTTCAGAATTGATTTAACAAGTTTAGACCCGTGACGATCAACTCACTTCCTCATTACACGTGTGATAACTACCACTCTTGATGTCCTATGTAGACGTGAGGCTTGAAAGGTAAACAAAGTAACACATTACTACTACTACATGATACTTTACATATACATACTATATACTTGCTTCTCTCATGGTGAACCCGACTTGAGTGTTAGAGCGGAGTGTCCATGAAACTTTAAGCTCGTTGACCCTCTCATGAGTTTTCTGTGATTGTAGGGGAACAATTTTGTCATGCTAGTCGAGTTTATTATCTGATATAGTTATCATCACTTGATTTATCATTTATTTTTAAGTCTGTTTGATAGTCGTTTTTCTATCTCTAGTTTTAATATTAGGATAGTTTTTTGACGTATTATCATATTCTCAATATCTTGTAATTCAGTTATACCTTTATATATAAAGATGTGTATCATGATTAACCAATTTCTTTCACACCTCCATCGCGATGGACCCGATCTAGAGGAGTCTCACATTATTCATCCAATATACCTAGAGCATTTACCCCAAACCTCAAGTTACGAGAAATAATTAATTCTGATATAGTTACAATTCTTAAAAAATCTAACTTATACTTACCAATGAAAATGCTATGACACCGATGAAAATGCTGTAATAAAGTAATTGCTGTAATCTTCACAAAGTAACAAAAAATATAGAGGGGGTGAATTTGTCAAAATAGAAAAATAAGGGGGGGTAGCTGAAAGATACGAAAGTTTTGGTAAATGAAGACTTGATGGCGGATTGACTAGTCAAATGGCAAAATTGAAATAAAATGGGAGTTTGAAGGTTAGGTCTAACTCGTCTGAACTTGACCAACATAATATAAATGGAAATCTCGACTCCTATATTTGACTTTTTTCATGCATAACATGAAAACTATAAACTAAAATAGAAAAAAGAAGTGAATACACGTAAATGTAATAAACATATCACAAGAGTGATATTATTATTTTATTTAATGGGAAAGAGTTCACAAAGGAATTGTGAGTTTTCGAGTTATATCTATTATTATGTTGGTCAAGTTTAGACGAGTGGATTGTAAGTTGTAACCAAAACAATATCCTTTCACATCTGGTTTAATTATTTAGATGAAATTACAAGAAAATCGAACTAGTAGAAAATCAGGTTAATCGAATGGTAAGAAACTTTTAGCAACTCTGGTTTTGCTATGACTCCATCAAATCATTTAACTTGCTCGTTTTTCATGAATTTCATTCTGAAGTACGCGTTGAGTGAGAAAGTTCTAACGTTTTAGAAAAATAATTACACCAAACTTGATAAAGATTAAACAGTAAATAAACAACATATTACATAATTAATTTAGAGTGTTCTCTATGTGCTTTGGTTACATTTATTATTATCCATTTAAAAAGGTTATTATTATTATTTTTGCATCTGCCCCCAAGGTTTTAATAAATTATTATTTATTTCTTTAATTTAAAATAAATCTTAACTTTGCCATAATTGGATTGTTTGCGTGGTTTAGTTGTGAATAATTATATAGGGTAGAGGATGACTAGAGGCGATGATCTCCATTATAGTATAATGCAACCTCTTCGCAACGAGTTTCGACTGCTACCAGAAACCAGATCCATCCTCTTCCGTCACTGACGAAGTCGACAATATCATGACTCAATCGATAATAAAATGTTCAGAAGCGAAAAGATGAAATGTTCTATGTAGGTTCTTGAATGAAAAAAATAATATGTAGATGGAATTTTATTAGCAACATGTAAACATAAATAAGAATTTTGTTTTTATATGTAAAATCACATGATCACCCATTTTAATGATAGACATTTAACATATTAACTTAAAAAAACGCTTTTGGATGAAAATGACAATTTTAAAAACATTGGGGAGGCAAATAAAAAAAATAAGTAAAAGAAAATAATAAATGTGAACAAACCACTTGGAGTAAAACAACAATTCACTTAATAATTTGTTATAACTTTGTGAGGGAATTAATTATTAATTAGATTATGAACTTCCATACATTATATAAAAGGATTCAACAAAATAGAAAGTCTTGAAATGGACTATTCGAAAATCGAAATATATATTTCTTTTGTGATGTGATCATAACGCGTTAATGAACGTCATTTAAAAATACCAAAATGTAATATTAAACGCAATAAGTTTTATTTCACTAGTTGTTATAAAGCATACATCATATACTACGTTAACAAAAGAAAAAGGACACGCTAACCACTCCAACTACTCCTTTATTTATTTTTCTAATACTTTAAAGCTAAGAAGTTGACAAAACATTTTAATGTATATGACTTCCACTTAGACATTTTTTGTGATATTATCTTTGCATATGGAATTGTCAATATCTTATAAGAGTTATCTATTCCATTTTTTATTTGACTCAAATACGTACAGAATAATAAACTTAGTCTTGTAAACAAGTAGACGATGAGATTTTTCTTTATCTTGTTTTATAAAAAGCATTCAACTAAGGGGTTGTTTGGTAGTTTTTTAATCAGCCTCTTAATAATTCAGATGTCTGAATGATTCAGCACTTAATGGTTCAGACTGTTTGTTTCGCGAGCAAATGTCTGAATGGTTCAGACATTTGCCTCTGAATGGTTAAACATTATACTAATGTTGAATGGTTAAAAGGTATAATGTTGAATGGCTAAGACATCTTATCTGAATTGGTCAGACATTTGCATTTGAATAGTTAAACGATATACTAGCTCTTAATGATTCAGACCTCTTAATGGTTTAGCACATAATCATTCAGAAGTTGCCAAACAGCCCCTAATCTTGAGACCGAAGATTGGACCGGTTTAACACTAGCAGAGCCAAATTTTAAGTAAGGTGGATTTTAATGTGGATGGGTTGTTACAACTCAATGCTTTAATAAGGTTCATATCAAGAAACCTGAATTTCAACTTGTATGAAATCCAAACTCAAATCAGATATGCTTATACCCAATAATCATACAAAAAACAATAACAACTTGAACAAACAAAAGAGAATACTATCAATAGAACAAGAACTAGCCTTAGGTCATCAACATGATAGACCTAATACACAGATGTTGAGCTAAGGTATACAAGAGAACAAACGGACCATCATGAGGGTTAGATGAAGAACATGAAAAACGATGATGAAAAATTGATGATCAGAAGAGTTGTATGTCGTAACTCTTTCTCCACTCTCTTCTTTTTATGTGATGTCCAGATAACATGAACCCAAAAACAGACTGCTTCATTATTCCAGTTACTTCATATACTCGTATTAGAAACAAGTCCGGCCCATAGTGTCTCCTAGGCCCAGATAAAAGCAATAATATTCTAACTCCATTATGCTCCATTAAGCCCAATCAACCGTATTTTACATGGACCCAAAATAAACAAGATCACACACTAGAAATAATACCACATAAACATGTTTGTTATTGAATTGAATTATTCATATATTTCAACAGTTCATATGATCAATAAAGTGTAACGTGGTCTTCAGTCGGTCATAGTTTACACCAGTTCTGGATGATAAGATAGGACTAGACTGATTTCAAAACTCGACCAATTATCTTGTTGAAAGGTTGGTTCGATCTAGAATGTTTTTATCCACCCCTAGTATTCGATGTAAGTAAAGCGTTTCTGAGTTATAGTCTATACAAACACACATATATATTGGTTGTGATCTAGTTTTACGTTTCTTTCAACAAATGAACAAGTCATTTTCCTTATGTAATGGTTATATAAACATACTAGATTTAGTAAACCCGTGTATTACACGGATTGAATAGATAAAATATTAAATAAAATAATATTTTATTATTTATTAAATAATATGTGAGTTAAATTATGTATGAGTAAGTACTAGAAAATTTTTTGTTTTAAAAAAAAGTATGATGTACGTTCTAGAAAATTTTCTTTTATAAAAATTTGTTTCTCTAAAAATAAACATTAATAAAAGATCTATTTCTTAATATTTTAAAAATAGCTTATAATCAAAAAATAAAACTAAATAATATAATTAGTAATTAATTGAGTTATTTAATAGGAGAGAGAAGCGGGAAATTATTTTAAAAGTGAATGTGGTGTTGCCATTTGGCATTTTAGTTATCATTTTATGTCATGTATCATCTTTAGTTAAGAAGATTTTTTACACAGAATAATTATTCACGTGTTAAAAATAGACATCACTTATTTTCGTATTATTCGTAGTGCTTATCGTTAGGTAAGTTTTTTAAGCAAACACCTATTTGTTCTTTACGATAATAACATTTTTAGATGAATAGGATCTCACAAATGACAAATCAATATCTGCTTAATAACATTTTATACAATAATTTATCTTTAAACAATTTCGTGAACCATGTATTGATGATTTTATATCCTAAACAATAAGCACATGATATTATTATTTATTAACTTATGTTTAGTAATCATTGTAGAGATAATCTTTTTTAAATTATAACAAACTATATATGAATACTTTATCCGTGACGTAAAATTTGTAATTTATTTAACATAACTGACGTACAGTTTGTTTTTCTAAAAATTACTAAGCAAATATGTTATAAACTCTTTTTGTTTCTTAAATGGTTATTGTTGAATAAACAACCATGTAATAAGCCACATTATCACATTTCTGTCGTGCCATATTTTAAAGTTAAACCTAATTTAGAAATTTAGTTATTATTGTTAATATCGAAGTGCTTATATCCTAATGGTATTAGGGTGAGTACGTAACAAGTGTTTTTTTTTTCTTTTCAAAAAGGTGTTTCTATAAAACTTATTTACCAAAATGACGATTTAAAAATTATTTACTAAAATGAATGTGTTTAGAAAACTTTTTTTCTCTAACTTTTTTTGGGATAAAGGTAATTTCTATTTAAAAAGTTTTTTTAAAATGTATTATAATTCAATTTTAAATGTTTACTTTAACATTTTTTAATAGAAACGTTTTTTAGTATTCATAAATAGTTTTATTTCATTTTAAAGTATTTTTATAAAGGTTTTTTTAAAATAGCTTTTCATACATTATTTTTAAAAACGCTATTGATAATTTAACAAAGGTAATAAATAAATAAAAAATTTAACTGAAAATACATATGTAATTTTAAACGCTTATGAAAGTTCATCAAAATTGCATAGTATTTTATATTATAGTTTTTTTTTCGATTATTACATGCAAAAAAGTGTTTTCTTGATATATACAAAATTTCGCATAAAAGTTTATAAAACTTCCTAACCTTCTGTGGTATAACAACTCTTTATATGTGCAACATGTGCTTTCATACTACATTGGTTCATATGGGAATTCCTAGAATTACTAAAAATTAAGAAAAGTGTTTTATTTCATTGTTTTAATGAAATAGTAGAATGATATTTTATATAAATTTAACAAAAAACGGGGATGAATATTGGAATTTTAGTGTTATCAATGAATTTTTTATTGTTGTATTAGTTTGTTGATCTAGTAAATTATATATGTGACTGTACGAGTTAGGTGACGCAGGAGTGAGACTCTTTTAACATTAATATGATTTCTAATATGTTTGAGTATGTTTTATTGGGTTTTTTTTTATGAATTACTTGGGCTTGTTTATTCAATTTGGACTCGCCACTAAATAATTAGACTTTGATTTAGAAGTTTCTAAATTATTGGCGGAGCCCATTTTTGATTTTTTTGGAGTCCATCCGAGATCCGATCATGTAACTGATGGATAATTTAACTGTGGTACAGGGGCTAATAATATATACAAAAAGATATATCATTGATTTGGTACGATTTGGTACGGTTATGATGAAAACTTTCACATGGAAATCAAATTCAACTTTTGAATTTTAGTCAAATCTTAAATTGGTTTAAGCTGATAGTAATATCATGATTATAAGATTCATTCAAGTTATCACTATGCTCGTTGTGTTCCGAATTTGTTTGTAGAGTATGTGTTCGCTCGCTTAATTCGGTTGTAGTCGCGGTTCTCGGTTTGCAGTTTTGTTCACAAGTACCTTAAAGAGACCGGTTTCTATTTTGTTTAAACAACTTTTCGTAAATGTAAGGTACAAAAGACAATTAAAAATAAGAACATATTAGGTTCAAGTCTCACTTTGAGTAGAAACACTTAGAGTTGAGTTAGAGAGTTTTTTCAGTTGTAGGTTTTCTTTTGAGAAAGTTAGGGGTATGGTTCCGGTTATAAAACTAATATGTGGATCCGACTAGAACAACAGATATCCTACGAAGCAGGATCGTTGTGTAAAACTAAAAATATAAAAATTGTTATAATGTCACAATAGTTAATGAAGGGGTATCACCCTAAATAAACAAATAAAAACCAAACCGGCAGAACACCAAGTCCAGCCGCGGCTTACTAGGGCTGGAAGCCCAGCCGCGGCCCATTCGACTAGAAAGCACCCGCGGCGACCGAAGTCCAGCCGCGGCTTAATAGGGCTAAAGGCCCACTCACTACCACCCAAGGTCAGCCGCGGCTCACTCGGGCTAGAGGCCCAGCCGCGGCTCAAGCTCCGTCCCGAATAGGCCGGGGCCCCAAGTCACAATTCGTAACGCCCAAATCGCGTAAAGGACATAACTTGTTTAACTAACAAAAGGAATCCAAACTGCGACCAACGTACCACGGGAGCAAGCAGGAAAAGCTTAAAGCCGCGGCTAGGGAGCGCATGCCCAGTGCCGCGGCTCAACATGCCAAAGCCAGATCGAACGCCAAACTTTGTAAAGCTCCTGTACTCAGCACTTGTGAAAACCCTCACGTAAACTTGGCGACCAAGGAGCCATTTCATTGGTCGCAAAGGAATAAGAAAGAAGACAAAACAGATAAAGCCAAGACAATGGCAGGAGGTCAGAACAGCCACCAAATCTCTAGGTCAACTATCAAGACAAACCACATTAATACTAGTCAGAAACCCTTTTCACCAGAAGGGTGTAAAACCCTAAGCTAGGGAACTTCAGTCCCAGATCATTGACCACAGGTTTCCAAGAATAGAACTATGCTATGTTTAGTCTCCATATATCAACACTATAAATACTTCCGAAATTCCACAGGAAGAGGCAGATTGAAAACCAATACACACATACATTCACACAACACTAATTACAAGTCATTTACTTATTCAGTTCCCTCAATACAAATACTTATTCTCACGCCGGAGTGTGGTCTCGGGGAGAAATCCCTTTCTGTCCGAGGCGAGGCTCACGGTGTTGTTGTCTCGCAGATATTCCAGTCAGCTGAAGCTCACGTCAAGTCTCAGCCAGGTTCTTGGTACTCTGCCCAGACGAAGCCAAGTCCATCTGAAGCCCAGCTTAGTGAAGCCCAAGCCCAGTCGCATCCCATCTTCCAGCTGCATCTCGCTTTCTCACAACATTTGGCGCCATCCGTGGGACCCAGACGTTACTCAAACAATTGTCATGGATTCAGGCCAGGGAACCCCTCACCATAAAAATACCAGTGACGCCGAAAACCCACACATTACCGTCTCCCCGTTAGCGGTCACCACAGGGGACGGTAACAACTGTGGTAGCGTCATCACCCCAGAGTTCATCAACAGAAATCGAGAACAAATCCTCTCTATGCTGGAGCAGGAGGAAAGAGAGCGACGTCTCAAGGACATCCGAACACGTCTCGAGTATGAAGAAACTCCAGAGGAAGTGAATCATGGAGAAGGAGAGGACGGTCGAAGAGACAAGGTAGATAATGCCGAAGGTAATCTGAGAGCCAAGAAGAGTCTAGGCACCGCTGCAGTCGGAGAGAAAGCCGGAGCCGATGACGATTTTAGCAAGCCATACCGCCCATCCACGGCAAGAGCCAGATCCAAGTTCATACCGAGAATAGCAGAGTTTACGTTCCCTCCGAAACTCAAGATGCCGTCCAATGTAGGAAAGTACAACGGCACAGGCGATCCAGACGACCATCTTGCAATTTTTGTAGGTGCTGCTGAAGTAGAGCAGTGGTCTATCCCTGTATGGTGCCACATGTTCGCTCAGACTCTGACCGGTGCAGCTAGAGTCTGGTTCGACAGCCTTCCAGTTGGAGGGATTGGAAGTTTCGAAGAACTGGAGGAAGACTTCTTGAGAAATTTCAGTCAGCAGAGGTTATCCGCTAAAGATCCAACAGAACTGCATAACATCAAAAGAGGCGACGGTGAGTCCATCGAAAACTTTATCACAAGGTATTCGAAAGAAAGTATGCAGGTACGGGGGGCCGGGGAGACGATCAGAATTTCAGCTTTCATCCACGGAGTAAGGAATGATCAGTTGGTGGAAAGATTTCACGAGTGCCTCCCAAAGACGGTAGACGAAATGTTGGAGAGGGCCAAAGCGTTCGTCAGAGGCAAGAAGGCATGTGAGCAGCTGAAGGATAGAACGCCGAAGAAAATTGTGTCCCCAATGTGGGACTCGCCAAAAAGGCCAGGAGGATCAAGGTCGTGGGAAAAACCACGTTTCCAGCCGCGTTACCCACAACGAAGCCCGCCTTTCCAACCTCGTTTCACAACCCCAATTCGGAACCCGCAGGGTCCCAATGTAACCCTCCCACCTCTGATAAAAACCCCAAGTGAAATTCTAGCCACGGAAAACATCAACTTTACCAAGCCCACACCTTTGAAGCCAGGAGTGAAAAGAGACACGAGCAAGTACTGTGAATTTCATAAAGAAAATGGGCATGCAACAGATGATTGTTTCTCGTTAAAGCGACAGATAGAGTTGGCAATAAAGACTGGAAAGCTTGCACATCTGTTGAGAGAGTTGAAGAAAGCACCCCAGGCGGGGGATAAAAGGAAGGAGATATTCATGATAAGGGTCGCAGAATGCAGCATCAAACGTCATTCTGATCACATGGAGCCTTGGATGGCACAGGAAATTTCGTTTCCTCCAATACACGGTGGAAGTTTTGCCAACGGCCCCCTGACGATTTCAGCCATCATTGCAGGACACCAGGTACACAGAATATATGTAGATAGTGGGAGTAGTTCGGAAATTATGTACGAACACTGTTTCTTGCAGCTTGACGAGGAAATCAGGAGAACTCTAGATACAAAGACACACCTCCTCACTGGTTTTGCAGGAGAGGTAGTGCAGACCCTGGGTCAGATACAGTTGCCAGTTGCCATAGGAAACCACACCGGGTGGCGGGAGGTCACCATGAATTTTCTGGTTGTGAGATCCCAATCGTCTCACAATGTTTTACTTGGAAGGCCGGGTCTATGTATGCTTGGAGCAGTCATATCCACAGTCCATGCCGCGATCAAATTCCCCACTCCAACCGGAGTTGTCACCATATACTCCAGTAGAGAATGCAAAGATGTGAAAGCTATCGCTCCAGGAGCCGCAGAGGGGGAGGATGAGCTGATGTGCCCGACGTTGGAGAAATGGGTAATTAACCCCTTTTTCCAGAACAAAAAATTACCATCGGTGGGCAGCTGGGTGACGCAACTAAGGAACGACTTCGTCATCTGCTGCAAAACAACTTAAACGTTTTCGCGTGGCAACCCACCGACATGGAGGGTGTCCCACGCAGCACAGCAGAACATAGATTGAACACACGAGCATCAAAGGAACCAGTTGCTCAGAAGCGTCGGCACATGGGTCAGGAACGAAGTCGAGCTGTGGTTGAAGAAGTCAAGAAACTACTTGAAGCAGGTATTATTCGAGAGGTACGTTACCAAACCTGGGTTGCTAATCCAGTAATGGTAAAAAAGAGCGATGGCACATGGAGGATGTGCATTGACTTTAAGGATCTCAACAACGCGTGCCCTAAGGATTGCTATCCACTCCCGGATATTGATCTGAAGGTGGATTCTCTGGCAAGCTTTCCTTTGAAGTGTTTCCTTGATGCTTACAAGGGATATCACCAGGTGCAAATGGCACCCGAAGATGAAGACAAGACTGCTTTTTACACAGATGTTGGCATTTTCTGCTTCACGAAGATGCCGTTTGGTTTGAAAAATGCGGGGGCTACTTACCAAAGATTAATGGATAAAGCTTTTTCTCAGCAGACAGGAAGGAACATCGAGATCTACGTGGACGACGTGGTGATAAAGAGTCGTGACGAGGAGGATTTGCTTGCAGATATCGCTGAAACCTTTCAAACGTTGAAAGCGATGAACATGAAGCTGAATCCTAAGAAGTGTTCGTTTGGAGTCGAAGAAGGGAAGTTCCTAGGAGTGGTGGTGACAAAGAGAGGGTTAGAAGCCAACCCTGAAAAGGTGGCAGCTGTCCTTAATATGCCATCCCCAAAGTCCGTTAAAGAAGTACAAACACTCAATGGGCGACTGGTGGCCCTGAACAGGTTCCTCTCGAAACATGCTGAGCGTGCTTTGCCTTTCATGACCACTTTGCGCAACTGCTTGAGCAAGAAGGATTTTTTGTGGACAAGCGAAGCAGAAGCAGCATTTCAACAGATGAAGGTATACTTAAGCAACCTGCCCAGGCTGGTAGCTCCCTTCCCTAAGGAAAGACTGGTGATGTACTTATCCGCAGGCGAAGAAGCTGTAAGCGCTGTGTTGATGACGAACAGAGGGGAAGAGCAGACCCCGATTTACTTCATCAGTCGGGCCCTTAAAGATCCAGAAACCAGGTATTCGCCTATGGAAAAACTAACTCTTGCTTTAGTGTATGCCTCCAGGAGATTACGAAGATACTTCCAGGCCCATGTGATTGAGGTCTGGACCAGCCAACCCATACAACAAATTTTAAGAAGGCCAGAGATATCAGGAAGATTGGCAAAATGGGCAATAGAATTGGGAGTCTTCGAGATCGAGTACAAGCCAAGAGTGGCAATCAAGGGGCAAGTTGTGGCTGATTTTTTAACAGAAATGCCACAAGAGAAGGGAGGTAACAATGACAACGAAAAATCTGTGGGTCGAAACAACGGAGAATGGTGTTTGCATACCGATGGAGCGTCAAATGACGAGGGGTCAGGTGCTGGTATGATACTGACAGGGCCGGAGAAGGAAGAGGTAACTTACGCCTTGAGGTTGGCTTTCAAGAGTTCCAACAATGAGGCGGAGTACGAGGCACTATTGGCTGGTTTGAGGTTGGCCAAACAAATGGGAATCAAGAAACTCCACGCCCACGTAGACTCGTTGCTGGTTGCAAATCAGATTAATGGGTCCTACGACGCCAAGGAAGCAACAATGAAGCAATACCTCAGTAAAGCAAGAGATCTTATCAGCAGCTTTGAGGAATGTAATGTCTCACACGTTCCGAGAAGCCAAAACAAAAAGGCAGACGCTCTTAGCAAGCTTGCCTCAGTCACCTTCAGCCATCTGGCAAAGGAAGTAAGGGTTGAAGTGCTACAGTCCCCGTCAATTGAAGAAAAGAGATAGTCTCGGTGAATGAAGTAGCGCAAGGATCTTGGATGGATCCAATTGTCAAATTTCTGGAAAGCGGCGATCTACCTGAAGAGAAGGGAGATGCCAGAGCCATTCAAACGAAGTCACTGCAGTACGAGCTGCGGCAAGGGATCCTGTACCGAAAGTCTTATATGGGGCCATTATTGCGATGCCTTACACCGGACGAGGCAAATTATGTCGTAAGAGAGATACATGAAGGCATCTGTGGCATTCACGCGGGACCAAGAATGGTAGTAGCAAAAGCAATGGGAGCGGGGTATTACTGGCCCGGGATGCACAAGAGTGCCACCGAAGAGATCCAAAGATGCGACAGCTGCCAGAGGCACGCACCAATGTGCCACAGGCCCAAAAATGATCTAATCCCAGTCCATGCTGCGTGGCCTTTCCAGAAGTGGGGAATGGATATTGTAGGCCCTTTCCCAGTTACAGCCGGAGGAGTTAAATTTCTTTTAGTGGCCGTCGATTATTTCACCAAGTGGGTAGAAGCCAAGGCTCTGAAGTCAATCACAGGGCAGCAAGTAAAGAAATTCACGTGGGAAAACATTATCTGTCGTTTCGGACTTCCGTTGTTCATCGTAACAGACAACGGAAAGCAGTTTGCGGAAAATCCATTCAAATCATGGTGTAGAGAGCTGCAAATCCAGCAAATTTTCACGTCAGTGGCACATCCACAGGGTAACGGTCAGGTCGAGAGAGTTAACCGCAGCATCGTGGAAGGGATAAAAACAAGACTGGGTGTTGAAGGGAAGAATTGGGTGGAAGAGTTACCCAATGTCTTGTGGGCCCATCGGACCATGCCCAAAACCAGCCATGGTGAAACCCCATTCAGTCTAACTTACGGGTCGGAAGCCATGATACCCGTTGAGATAGGCATACCAACAACTCGGGTCACACAAGCCCCTGGGCAGGAGAATGAGGACAACCTGCGGCTTAATTTGGATTTGTTGGAGGAAAGAAGGATGGTGGCAGCAATCCGAGAGGCAAGGCACAAGAAGGAAGTTGAGCGATACTATAACTCTCGTGTGAAGCACCAAACATTCAGGGTAGGTGATTATGTCTTGAGAAGTAATGAAGCAAGCAGAGCTCAAGATCAAGGCAAGCTAGGCCCGCGTTGGGAGGGGCCTTATCAAGTCATTGAAGTGGGTAACAATGGAGCTTACAAGCTCAGCCAGCTGGATGGAGCAATTATCCCAAGAACTTGGAACGGAGCTCAGCTCCGACGATGTTACATGTAGTGAGTATTAGTGTTTACACAGTGTAACTCATTTTTTCCATTAAAAAGGTGCATGCGAGCACCAGCAGTTACACTCAGTTATTGAATCTTTTTATAACCAGTACCATAACAAGTCACGAAACCACAATAACGGGCGAGCAAAGAAAGAAATACGAGTTGCCAGTAACCAAGCGATATTTGCAAATAATGCAATAAGTAACCAAACAATACGAATGTATGTCGAGCTAAGGTTAAACAAAACCATGAGTAAGCATGACTCGCTGTTAGTAACCAGATCTTAAAGAAAACAAATGCATTCCTCCACATGCATGATCATACCTTGGTAAACAGCTAGAGCCACTCCACAATATACGTTTCCATTCGGCTAAAAACCAAGCCAGAAAAATAGCCAACTCGAAACCAAAACGAGCATAAAGATCGCCAATATGTCGACTATATAGTGCAAATAGCATCTTTTATAAGTTGGATGCAAAAGAATAACCAAATGATACAAGGTCGCGGCTAAAACTATAACCAAGAACAAGCCGCGGCCGTAGCAACAGGCAAGTCGAAACCAAGGAAATTTATGGCCAAAACCAAAGTGGCGCCCTATGCCCTAGTCACGATCGACGATACGAATCACGGCTAGAAATTTAACCAAATAATTATGTTATGGGCAAGGGGGAAGTCTCAACCAAAAAGGCTCGGTAAAGTTCGAGGCAAACAACGAAACCTCGGGTCGTGATAAAGACCCTGTCACGGCTGTAGAGATCTCGTGACCGGGCCGCAACCATGAACCGCGGCAGAGGTCACCAGCCGTGACCGGGCCGCAAGCATGAACCGCGGCAGAGGTCACCAGCTGTGACCGAGCCGCAAGCATGAACCGCGGCAGAGGTCACCAGCCGTGACCGAGCCGCAAGCATGAACCGCGGCAGGGGAGTTACCAGCCGTGACCAAGTCACATGCTTGAGCCGCGGCAAGGGTAATCAGACGCGGCCGAGACGCATGCATAAGCCGCGGCCGCGGCACTAACCGTGGCCCAATCTCGATACGTGGCAATAAGTCACAGCTTTGTGCATAAATTGCGCTCAAAGATTCCTTTCATGACATGTAACAGTTAAAAATGCAACCAAAGAAATATTATCGTGAGCAAACAACGAGTCGTGGCCTATTGAAGCATCAACGGTCATGACACAAAGATATGAAGCATAAAAGCATAATCATCATTACAAAACAAACATAGTCAGAGTACAAGTCTAATAACATCACAAAACAAATTTTCAACAAACAAACTAAACTGGAGCAGAGCCTTCAGCCGGGGTGGTCAGGAATGACTTGAGCTCCTCAAAAGGTGAATCATGCATTGCCGCGATGGTCTTGGTCATGGGAAAGGTGGCTTTGTCAAATGAATCTGACTCAGCTCGCAGCTTCTTCAATGCGTTCTTGTCAAAGTTTTTCGCCATCTCCGGTTTTTTGCCCTCGGCAGCAAGGCGGGCACCATCCAACAAACCAGCGTTATAACCAACTTTGTCTGATAAACTGTTGATCTTTGCCAACGAATCAAGGAACTCGTCACTGTCACGAACCTTGTTAAAAGCCAAGGCAACACCCTCTGAAACAATCCATTTCTTCTCCGATGCAAGAAGAGACACCTTGTCCTCAAGATTCGCAATCCGTTTCTCAGAAGCAAGTTGATTATCCTTCAAGTCCGAGATGCGTCACAACGGGATTTAAGGGAAGCATTTTCAGCTTCCAGTTTGGACACCTGCTTCTTGAGGTCACGAATCTCGTTAACACCATCTACCCAACGACTGTGAATCTCCACAAACGAAAACAAACTGTTCACCATAGATTGACAGCCGGCATTCGACAATGCCCTGTTCTTCAAAGCTTCCCCACGAAAGAATTCTGCAGGTGTGCGGGATGCAAACATAAAATCCCTACACGCATCTGGGGTCTCGAAAGTTGTCCCGTTGGTCAGCTCCCAGTCGGGAATAAACTTGTCCTCCGCATGCAGCTCAGAGTCCTCAGAGGAAGCAGCCGTTTTTTCATTACCTGAACCACCAACCAAATGACCATCAAGGTTAGAAACAGTTCACATATTATATACATATGAAAATGGATTATGTTTAAGTATGAGAAGCAGCTCTCACCAGCAGAAGAAGAAGCAGAACCGGAACTGCCGGAACCAGAACCTGAGGCAGCCTCAGCCGCGGCTGAGGGCCCCCCTTGGGGAGCCGCGGCAGGCGAAAGAGGGGGAGACGGCCGCGGCCGCAACCCCGGGCCGCCTAACCCCTGTTTGCGCTTCATCTTGGGGCGACTAGAAGGAGCAGAGGCTTCATCAACACCTTTTCGTTTGCAAGTAGGAGGTGACATGGTTTCACCGGGTTGAACAACGTAACCAGCGTTGGTATCCAAGACAGAAGTTGCACCCTCAGGCAAAGCTTCAGCCTGCTCAGAAACATCCTCTTTCGCAGACAATTTCATGCGCTCAAACAGACCCATACCTGTACAAACACATCAGACGAGCAATAATCAGATGGATAAACGTATGTATTGAGACACAAAATAGGGAAGCTACTTACGTTTCCCTTGATAAGTCATAAATGGAACCGCGTTCGGGTCAGCCCAGTTACGACTAACGCCGGCCATCACAAGGAAATGCTCAGAGTAGCTACGGAGTGGAGTAGGCTCGGCTCTCAACAGGTCATAAGCGGACAGATCAAATGTGTCAGGCTCGGGAAAGGGATCCTGAATGGGTCTACTGGTTTCGAACCAACACATCTCAAATGGAACTATGCTAGATGAGATAAAAAAGAAGTGATCTTTCCAATGTTTTAGGCTAGTTATGGTTCGGGAAATCAAAGGAGGTTTAGGAGCTTTTCTCTTCTCAAAAGTAAGCCAATCACCTATCCTATTCAACTTGTAAAAAGCCCTAAAAAGATTAACTTCGGGTTCTACGTTACGAGCACGACAAGATATCTCAAAATGGTATACCTTAATAAGTCCTAGGGGAACAAGTTGCGATAGATGGATGTCATAATGCCTAAGAAGTAAACACAAGAACCGACTAACAGGGATACGAAAGTTACAAAAGCTAAAAAATGAAGTGTAGAGAGCTACCGTCCCAACCGGTGCATCCCTCACGGTCGACGAGGGAGGAGGAACGGTAGGGCCAAGCTCGGAAGAAATACCATAGCGAAGCGTAAAGTTGTTTAAAAAATCTTGAGAAACGACCGAGCGTTGAAGACCAACATCATTTCTACACTCCATTAGAAACGCAAAAGATGAAAAGTTTGAAAAAACTTACCAAGAAGATAGGTGCTCTTGAAGAAAGCTTGAAGAAGAAATGAGGAAATGGGAATGAGATGGAAGGGAACATTGGGGAATTTATAGAAGAAAAACCCTAGGGGCTTAACCCACAAGGGAGGCGGCTAGGGCCGCGTACCAAGGGAAGTAGGCCCGAAGGCCAAGGCGGCTAGGCCGCGGCTCGAGCAAGACGCGGCTCGAGGCCGATGTGACGCCTATGGGCCGGATTTCAAGATACAAATGGGTAACCAAGGGTCACATCATGTACAAAAGCGCGTGGCTCAAGGAAGGAAGACAATGATTTGATTAATGCATAATCGATCCGGGGCTCGAGGTACAAGTAGTTTAGGAGTTGATGGTGACAAATAGGCACATCAATAGAAAGTACAAAGGTCATAATTATTCCAATGACATGGTTATAACCATGACATTGGACTGGGGGGACATGAAGGGGTATCACCCTAAATAAACAAATAAAAACCAAACCGGCAGAACACCAAGTCCAGCCGCGGCTTACTAGGGCTGGAAGCCCAGCCGCGGCCCATTCGACTAGAAAGCACCCGCGGCGACCGAAGTCCAGCCGCGGCTTAATAGGGCTAAAGGCCCACTCGCTACCACCCAAGGTCAGCCGCGGCTCACTCGGGCTAGAGGCCCAGCCGCGGCTCAAGCTCCGTCCCGCATAGGCCGGGGCCCCAAGTCACAATTCGTAACGCCCAAATCGCGTAAAGGACATAACTTGTTTAACTAACAAAAGGAATCCAAACTGCGACCAACGTGCCACGGGAGCAAGCAGGAAAAGCTTAAAGCCGCGGCTGGGAGCACATGCCCAGTGCCGCGGCTCAACATGCCAAAGCCAGATCGAACGCCAAACTTTGTAAAGCTCCTGTACCCAGCACTTGTGAAAACCCTCACGCAAACTTGGCGACCAAGGAGCCATTTCATTGGTCGCAAAGGAATAAGAAAGAAGACAAAACAGATAAAGCCAAGACAATGGCAGGAGGTCAGAACAGCCACCAAATCTCTAGGTCAACTATCAAGACAAACCACATTAATACTAGTCAGAAACCCTTTTCACCAGAAGGGTGTAAAACCCTAAGCTAGAGAACTTCAGTCCCAGATCATTGACCACAGGTTTCCAAGAATAGAACTATGCGGTGTTTAGTCTCCATATATCAACACTATAAATACTTCCGAAATTCCACAGGAAGAGGCAGATTGAAACCAATACACACATACATTCACACAACACTAATTACAAGTCATTTACTTATTCAGTTCCCTCAATACAAATACTTATTCTCACGCCGGAGTGTGGTCTCGGGGAGAAATCCCTTTCTGTCCGAGGCGAGGCTCACGGTGTTGTTGTCTCGCAGATATTCCAGTCAGCTGAAGCTCACGTCAAGTCTCAGCCAGGTTCTTGGTACTCTGCCCAGACGAAGCCAAGTCCATCTGAAGCCCAGCTTAGTGAAGCCCAAGCCCAGTCGCATCCCATCTTCCAGCTGCATCTCGCTTTCTCAGTAATCCAAGCCCCCTGCCTAATCCACAACAGCAAACTCGTTTACGCACTGCTCTCGAGTCTTAATCCCTTGATTAATATTCGTGTAGCAACAGTTAACATAACATAAGATTAGTGTTATTGCTTAATAATTTTAGGAATAATTGTAAAAACATGGACAATAAAAATATATAATTTATGAAAATATATAAAGAAAAGTATTTTTTCATATATATCAAAGAATGTATTTATACTACAAAGATGGATGTTAAAAAAACTCCCCTATCCTTATCCTTTGACTATTTTTTGACCCGGAACTTTCCCCCTGCAACTTATCCCTTTGATCCGTGATCATCTTCTCAATTCATGCAAATCTGAACCAAAAATGGTGGTTTATTCGATCATACGCAAACGATTATGCAAACAAGCGTTAAACACTTCACAACCACACTTATTTCCCTCCCGATTGCACTTCCAGTGTATCCGAACACTTCTCCTTCAGTCCGAATCTGAATCCGTCAAAGTTCATAGACATTCCGATGCCGATTCCGGTAACTTTCACCGTCATATGCTTCTTATCAATGTAAATTTCTGCTAGTGAGTATGTCGGAAAACAATAACAAGAAGAGTTTACATTTTTACCCAATGTTAGTCGGAGACAGTGGTTTTTCACTTGATTAGGGTTAGAGTTTTAACGTTAATTGAAACGACCTTCTGATTATCTTCAGTGATCTCGTAGTTAAGTTTGACGTTATGATCCATTGAGTTGAAGGAATTGAAAGCTAATTGTTTGTGTAATCTGTGTGGTGAGGTTGTAATGGTATACATGAAAATGGATTAACTAATGAGTGTGTGGTTTCCTCATGTCTAAGTTGCTACTTACGTGTCTTTTATGATTCTCTTTGTAATAATCTGTATGGAACTTTGGGTACAAATTAAAGTAGTTGGTGCTGTTTCCTTAATAGGGATAATTCAAATTAACATGGATAGACCTGAGGCTAAGAATGCCCTTGGGAAGGAAATGTTGAGGGGATTACTGAATAGCTTTGAAGCTATAAGCACTGATTCGTCTGCAAATGTGTTGATGATATGCAGCTCAGTGGCTAGAGTGTTCTGTGCAGGTGCTGATTTGAAGGTAGATTTTGGACCTGCTATTTTCTCTAGGGGTGAATGTTTACTTAACTTCTGGATCATAATCACTTTACTGATGCATGATTAGAATGGAGACAGATCAGTGTTAGAACTTAAAAATGAGTAGATTATATCAAGTTTGAATCTTGTCAAAACAAGTGGTTGTGCATTTTGTAAAAAGATTGCCTAATGTTATTAAATATTAACCAATATCATATGACCAAAAGAGCATGATCGTGGTATATCATATGTAATTTTAGCTCATTTATGACTAAAAGCAAAAGGACAAGGATTTGAAGTTGACCCTTGGTGATTTGTTACTTGTGATAAGGAAGCATGTCTAGCTGCAGTTGATTCCCACATGTTACTAGGGCAGCATACACACATTAATCACATTACATACATCATGTATGGTTCCTTTTTTTATACCCAATATGGCAATAGCTCTCTACTAGTCATCTAATTGACATAATAGGCTTGTTGATCTCCTTCATGCAAAATTAAATTGATTTCCTGACATGTGATGAACCTTTCACCTATGCTCAATAATTATTGCTAAAAAGGTTAGTTGAGATGCGATTCTTCGTATCATAGTATATTAAAGCTGTACAGACAAAAAATTTACCTTTGGAAGTTAGTATTGGGATGGTCAAACCTGAAACTATAGGAAAAAATGATACAAATGAGATAATTACTATGCATCTCACCAAATATGTGAATTGATTTGTTTGTTGATTATCTATCTCTTGGTAGGAAAGACTGACCATGAATGTATCTGAGGTTCGAGCTACGGTAAACTCACTGAGATCAACCTTTACATTCTTAGAGGTATGTTTCATCATTCATCTATAGGTTTTTACTTATTTGGAACATTTTGTTCTTTATTAAGTTCTCGAATCAGGATTTAACTTAATTCCTTTATGTTCAGGCACTCCAAATTCCAACTATTGCAGTTATAGAAGGAGCAGCACTGGGTGGGGGACTGGAAATGGCATTATCTTGTGATCTCCGGATATGTGGTAATGAATGTCAAGTACATATGTAATTATCATTTAAGTATATTGTGCCTCAACTTCCTTCAGAGCAATTTGGAGAAAAATTAAAAAAAAGATTGCTGTTTCTTTCAGGAGAAGATGCCAAGCTAGCCTTGCCAGAAACTGGACTTGCTGTGATACCAGGGTATGTCTCACTTAAAGCAAAGCCTAGTCTTAGCAACCAGATTCGTGTTTTTTTTTATTAAAAGAAATTAGTATCAAATACTCAATTCCTATTGCTTTTTATGGACGATTCATCAGTTTGACATCCCGCTGACCATATTTCTATGTAGTTTATATGCTTTGAAATGGGCCTCGATATTGTTGTATATTGTCCCATATATACAATAAGATAATCATCAGCTTGACTTCTTAAGTTAAGAAGAATATTTTGCTTAAAAATATGTTTGTCATATTAACTGTTGCTGTCTACAGGGCAGGAGGGACACAACGGTTACCTAGGTTGGTTGGAAAATCAATAGCAAAAGAACTTATTTTCACTGGCAGGAAGATCAGTGCCAGAGATGCACTGTCAATTGGTATTTTAATCGTATCACTTTGTTCGTATATCTTGTTTGTTTGTTTTTCAAAACCAAACATAAAAACAATGTAGGTCTCATCAACTACTGTACTCCTGCCGGTGAGGCTTATTCAAAGGCACTTGAAGTTGCTCGTGATATTAATCAAAAGGTACTTTCTAAATGTGATGATCTACTAAAATAATCATTCAGTAAGTGAAATAGAAGATTTGACCTATTAGTTTAGCATTAGAAGTGACTCTTTGACCCACTTATCACGAATGGGTCAGTTCAGGTTATGTTTGATCTCTGGGCTAAACCAGAAAAAATAACTTAAAGGGAGAAACAGTTCAAATGGGAGTCAAGGTGATCAAAAGTCCCTCAATTGTATTTTAATGCATAAATCCTCTTATTCTCCTAAATGAATCTCTTTTCTTTCTTAAAAAAGTTGGATTATTTTGTTAAAATGACAATTCTATAATCATATACTACACATTGATTATATATTGAAAAGTTAATTTTTGGACAAAAAGTCAACCCAACCCAATGTAACCTGTTTCGTTCAAGTGTTGAGGAATTACCTACCTGCCATCCGACCAGTCTATTTTGTCGCATCATTGTAACAGAAAAAAAAAGAGAAAAGGCCAAAAAGGTTAACCCAACTCGACCCAACCTTTTTGACTTGCAAAAGTGCCAACTCGCTATGCCCATTTGACCCCACCTTTACCGTTTTACCAATTCTAAACCATAGTTCTCTTCATCAACAAGAACTTGCAAGTGATTTATTTGTTATTTGGATTAAGGGTTAGTATTTTCAGGGTCCTGTAGCAATCAGAATGGCTAAACGAGCCATTAACGAGGGTCTAGAAGTAACCATGGCATCCGGATTGGATGTGGAGGAGGACTGCTATGAACAAATCTTGCACACAGATGATCGGTTAGAAGGATTGGCTGCATTCGCTGAGAAGCGTAAACCGTTGTACAAAGGCAAATGAAATGAAAAGAAATCAAACTTCAACTGTATCCAAGGTATTGAATTTGACCATTGTTTAACAGCTAAGTTTTAAAGCATGAAACAACTTGAATTACTTGAGAAAGGTTTCACAACACTTGTCATAAATTCTACAAATTATTGCACAGGCTTATCACAGTGGTTTTTAACTGCCAATAACTGACAAGTGGCCTTTTATCTATCTGCTTGCTCCATCACGTGTCGTTCGATTCTTTATCTTGTCTGGTGCTTAAAGTTAAGATGAACAAACTCTATGTGAATTGCATAATTTCGTGGTATTTGAGCGCTAGTTTTGCCCTAAGCTGGCACATAATCTAGCGGACCATAGCGTAAGAAATCGAGTTTTTACATCTTCTTGAGTACTTTTACTTGAAAAGAATGCATGGCTAATGGCTTTTCAATGCAATTCTTTCCAATGCTTTTGCTTCAGCCATCATTGAAAGAAAAACTTTTACATAAGAAAAAGTAGATAAAAATCCTCCTGAAATAATTTTCTAACTAACAGACAAAGAAAAAGCTTATTCAGTTGGAAATAAGAAAAAGTTGTTGAAAATAGAAAGTGCTTATCAGTTGACGAGTTGATCTGAGTCTCGAACCTTAAAAGTCTTCGGCATTTTGTGTTCAGCCCTTCGTTACTTTAATATATCTCTTATTGTTTATGTTTATAAGTTCTTTAACGTTTATATTTAAGATAACTAATTATTTTTCAAATTTATTTCTATAACATCAACAATCTAAGTAAAAATAGGAGTAAATTACTATCGTGTCCATGTGGATTCTAATTTTTAACTTTAATTATTAGAGACTCAACCCTTGATTTGTAACTTAAACTTCTCATTTTTGTAGTGATTTATGTCTGACAATGTTATGTTTAGTTGTTAAGTTTTTCTAAAATCAAATCAAGCTGAGTTTGATAGTAAAATTCAGCTCGGTAAGAATGATCTAAGCCGAGCCGAGTTCGATTGTATAATTTTGAGCTTAAGCCCAAGTTGTGACTAACTCGATTCAAACTTAGCCCGTCAATGACTATAGTGAATGAACGTTTTCTCGCTTTTTTGAATAAAAAATCTTTCGTAATATCACTCCTAAACTCATCCAAACTATTTTACTTATAATTCGGATTTAAACATGAAACCTTCGGTCTAGGAGGCAAGAGCCTGGAACATATCCTCTTAAAAGTTAAAGTTAAGTTCGGTTTTGCTTTCTAATATTTGAAAAAAATAATCATTTTCCTACAAATGATTATAAACATTAATTTACTTTCAAAAGTTTCAAAACTTGTTTTAATTTCAGTTTAAAAGTTTTATTATTTGTTTCAACTTAAATTCAAAATAGTAAAACTTTTAAATTGAAATTGAATCAACTTATGAAACTTTTAAAGGTAAATTGATTTTCTCATCTTTTAAAGTAAATTAATTATTTTTGTTAAACCTTAAAGAGTAAAATTAAAATTAACTCTAAAAGTTAACTTTGTTTATAGTTTATGATAATAGTATTAAATTAAAGAGGCTCAAATTTGCTACCAATTACGAGTTGTATGCTAATTTATGTATCTGTGTGATTTCAGTTTATCTAAATGATATTATTTACAAGTTATAACACGAGCTTCGGCTTTTATATGGTTCCAAAAATAATAAATAAGCCGTTTATGCACAAAATTATTCGTTACACCCAATAAAAATAAAATCTATAAAAATGCTACCCCAAGTCCCAATAAGCGTCTATCAACCACCAACTGCTCGCCACGTGTATACATTTCCACGCTGGACGTTATAATTTTTAAACGACTAATTTACTTCAAACCTAAATCTACTCTAATGTTTCAAATATCATTTTAACGAACATTTTTATCACTAGGTTATGCTAGTGGTTGTTCGACTCTTTTTCGACCTTCATTCTCTTCTTCGATCGTTCCTCCGATGAGCTCATCGGCGACATCACCCTCCGTTTCGAGGTTATCCTCACCGGCTCCGCCCCACCGGAGTTAACCAGCAGCGGAAAGTTCAGTAAAGCTCGAGAACCACGCATCCGATACGCCGCCCTGTCATACGCCAACGCTGCTTCCTCCGCGGTCTCATACGTCCCCAACCACACCCTGCCACCGTTCTTTGCCGGATCCCGAATCTCCGCCGCGAACTTCCCCCACGGCCGCCGTCTCACACCCCTATAATGCCTCCCCTTTTGTTGATCACTTGAATTTTCCGGTGAACCCGTATAAGCCTTCGCCGAGGATTTAACAGTGGTGGTGTTTTCTGACGATGGTGTAATCGGTTCGTGAAGAAACCTTGCGATCAACATATCATCGGAGTCATTCTCGTTGAATGGTAATTCACCCCAAGTTTCCCAAAAGCAAGGAAACAACTTATTACTATTACTATTATTATTACTGTTCATGCAGTACAACTGTAGGAGGCTATCACTGGAGTTTATGGCGGAATCGTCTAACAAATGACGACGAATAGACTCGATGAGAGCGAATTCCGAATCAAACCCGTTATTCGCCATCATGTTTTAAGCAAGATTTAGCAACAAAAAGGGATCAAAATATTTTAAGATTGTGTGTTTTGAGGTTAATTGGAGATTATTGAATGAAATGATTTAAATAGGTGTGAGAATGGTGAAAGGTTCATGCACCTGAGGATGATGGTGATGATAATGATTTGGAAAAAATTAAGTGTAAATAAATTCGATGTTTCCAACGTTTGTTTTGATATGAGGAAAAACAAAACCGATGTTTCTTGGAAGTTTATTTATTGTTGTGGTCATTTATTTACACGTGATTTATGTTGTAACTTGGTGACCACGGTTGGCTGATGTCATCGTTTTTATGTCATCTTGTACAGTCCTCATTCATACGTACAAGGCCGATGCAACGTATTTTCAAACGAAGAAAATTATGAAATTCATTATTATGGAAAACAAATTTATAGTAACAAACATAATAAATTATAATTTTATAGCGTGTAGTGATTAATTTGAAGTGCATAGTGAGTTTTATAGAATATGTTTTTTATAAATATATGCGTACATGCATACACAGGGGAGGGTTATACTAAAAATGTTTAATTTTCTAAAAAGGGTGAGAAGACACCATCATACGTCACGTGTGACAAGGGTGAGAAATTTGGCTTGGATTACATGCTCGAAAATGCATGATGGTGCTGGAGTTCTGTATGTTAAAACACACGTTGGTTTTGGACGTGAAAAATGCATAATAGATTTCTAGATGCTCCAAATTTAGATCGTAAGCTTGAGATGACTTATAACACATGTATCTATGAGCCATTGAAAGATGTAGTTGCCTCAATCGCAAAGCTGTTGCACATCCTTCCACGTGTCATATAAGGTAGAGGTGTATAAACCGGGTTTTTCTGAAAAAAAAAAAAAAAAGGTAACTGGTTTTGGTTTGGAGTTGGACCAGTTTGGTCAACGCTAGTCAAAACCGGTTTGGACCAACTCAGTTGGGGTTCCAAACTGGTTACGGATAGGAAATCCGAATCCTATAACAACCAGTTTTGCTCCAAACCGGATTTAGAAAAAAATAGTTTTATTTTTTATTTTGTTATTTATTTGGTTGTATTAAAAATTCAAAGTTAAATAAGACAAAATAACTACAAATTCACTTATTTTATTTGATACTTGGTGCAGACATACGGCGTTCGAAAGCAACCCAGACGCGGAAAATTAAAATAATACGTGTTTCATAATCAGGCATTGACACGTGTCCCACATTTAAGGTATCACAACAATCACTGCACCTGACCGTTGATAAAACACACCTCCATCGCATGAGGGGTATGACCCAATTACGTAATAAACTATTTTGAGAACACTCCCATCATCATCATACCAAATTTTCTTTTAAACCGGTTCGGTTTTTCTTTACCGGCTTTTTTTTCCGAACTTTTTTTTTTCGAACCGGTTTGGTGTTGTACATTGATATTGGGTCTGGAATGAAACTGGGCCTTCTATGGATGAATAATTGGGCGGTGAAGAACATCGATTGGTTAATTGGGCTGGAAATAGTTGGTGTGATATAAAGCCCAAGAGTTGTTCAATAGAAGGTTATCAAAGTCCTCAAAATTATATTGCGGTATTTATATAATTATGTGGAATATGGAACGGGGTATAACAAGTGCTACTACTATATATAGCTATATTTTGGTGATTATGATGAATTAATGGCCCATGAATAATGCTATATTTTTTTTGAAAGGCAGAAGAATTTTATAAAAAAATACAACCTCACAAGCATATACATGATGGGAAAGAAAAAAACCATAGAATTACAAAAAAATTACAAGTTGAATTTTTTCCATGATTGACGAGGCGAGGGGCTCGATATTAGATCTAGACTCGATATTTAGTGTCTGGTCTTAAGTGTGTGCATCTCATTGGATTGATCTAATGGGCTTGATATGGATTTTCTTCTTGGGCCGTTTATGTTCTAGGAATTAGGAAAGTATACGGTAATGGGCTCATCTATAGAATTCTTTTGTTTAGGCCATTTTTAGGTGGAGTTGGGCTTGGTTTCATGTTGTTCTTATTAGCATTATCTCCCTTATTTAGTTTCTTTTTTGGGCCTATTTACCTTGGGTTCATGTCTCGGATTAGTAGTGGTCATTGTTTGTAACTAGTATTAAGTTCCCCGTGTTACGACGGAGGTTGTAAAATCGTACCAGGTAGCACCAATTTTGCACCATCATCAGCGACCACCAACACCGGAAAAACTCGAATTAAAAAAATAAAAACGGGAAAAATAAAATTGAACGAAAAGTAGACGTAAAAACGCTGAAACCCCGCACATGAAATGTAAACCATTAAAAACAATAACTAAATCGATCTAAGACCCGCGCATTATGAAGGGGTCGCGAAACAGGGAAAAAATAGGCGTAAAAACGTTGAATCACACGCACATGTTGCGGCGTGTTAGCTCGTAAAATTTAAACCAAAACGTAAAATGAAAAATTTGTAGAAGATGCAAAGTGTAGGGAACCAAAGTTAAAAGTAAAAAAGTGTAGAGGTTAAAGTTGTAATAGATGTGAAAGTATTGGGGTTAAAATTTAAAAAATAAGACAATTATATAAAAAAAAAAAGACAAAAGTTGATACAACTCACTAAAGCATGAGATACAACTAATAATGCATAGCCAAATTTAAAATTTAGTAATATCTATAGTTTCTTTTGATGTTTGCCAAAGCATGGCCCTTTTCAGAGGAAAAAAACATCTTATTGCCAGAAAACATAGGTTAGGGTGGATAGCGTTCATCGTTTATGAACGCAGTGACACCTTAATTCATAGGCAAAATCGCCTCCCACACCACAAGGGTTGCCCGTTTACAAAACCGAATTCTAAAACGGTGACTTCTTCGGGGAGATCCCACACCATAAAGATTTTCTTGATTTCTTGGAATACATGAATAATAAGGGTCAAATTTGTTTAGTTTTTGTAGATATAATATACTCATGGGGTATAATCTGACCAAGCTAGAGGACAACATAAATTATTATTTTGAGGTACACCGCAACCCTAATATTGTTAGCTTGTTATAATACGTTTCTCAAAACACCTAAATGCATCTCAACTTTGAATCTATGTTATTCAGCTTTTGCAATCATGAATTGTGGTCATTGGGTATTTAAAGGGTCCTAATATCAGGAAGATCAACTGGTTTAGAAGAAAACACCCTATGATTTTCTAAAGTGTAGGTCATGGGTTGTAGTCTCACTATGTGCAATATGTTTCAAATGGGCCAAGGGTTTTACCACAGTGGGCATTTGGGTGGTGGGTTTCCTTTGGAATGGTGGGCAAGCCGGGTCACTAGCGTTGTCTGTGTTCGCGGGCGTGGGTGGCCTTTCGCCAATGAGTTTACCCAGGTGACCGGACTTAAAAATTATTCGTTGGTCATTCAATTTTTTTTAAAGGGTCCTAATATCAATACGCCCCTTGAAGTTTTCTTGTTTCTGGCGACATTGACTTTATATACACCTCATAAGGGCTACATGAAATATATAGAGTCAATGTCACTGTAAACAAGATTTGACAATTTTATTTAAATCATAATATGCTATTTATTTTATTGATTCAATAAAACAAATATTAATATAAATAAATATCTATATCAAATGGACATTTCTTAAGCAAGCGGTGAGGATTTTGTTATAAATTATAACATACATGGCAATTGGATTTTGATAATTTAAAATTTGACCTATGGCCGATAATAACCATACTTGAAACTTGTACAATTACTCTCTAGACTTTTATTTTTTCCGGCAAATACAATTCACTAGCATAAATGCATAATCATTGTATAATTACTTTTGAATTCTACTTTATTTTGATCACTACGATAGTTATGAGCAAAATAAGAAAAACATACGCTTATTGTAAAAGCAAAAGAATGAAATTCAACTACAATTCTAGAACGGTTGTGTCATGAGATTGCTCTAACAATAGGGAACGTTGACATTATCATCGACATAATTTCAATATAAATTATTAAGAGAGAGTACATCATATCATTATTAAAATTAAGTTTATATATATACGTGTAGTTCCACTTCATTAAAATATAAAAAAAACATATTAAGATAATATTTTACCGATTCAAAGCAACAAATATAAATATAAAAAACGTAAATATATAAAAATTTATTATGGAACCTTCTAAATCAAGCGATGACGATCTTGCGACTATTTCCCTATAAATACACACTTCTACTCTTCTACTTCATTCAAAAAGCTTTTACACATCCGTACATCTTCTTCATTGCTAATTTGAAGCTCAATTTGATTATTAATGGCGACACCTGACGAACTTGCAGCTCTCGAATTCATCAGACAACACCTTCTCGACGAATTCGAATCCTCCGATGATCATTGCATCAGTTGTAGCTCCATTTCACCCTCTGATTCCTCTGATTCAATCAGCTTTTCTGATTCCTCTAATCAGACTATCGATTATCCTGAAATTGAAGGAATTAAAGCAATTGATGTTGAAACACGAGGTGCTGTGAGGAGTTACAGAGGCGTGAGACAGCGGCCGTGGGGGAAATACGCTGCTGAGATCCGAGATCCGAAGCGTCGTGGATCTAGGGTTTGGTTAGGGACGTTTGATAGTGCGATTGAAGCTGCAGAAGCGTACGATCGAGCTGCATTTGCGATGAGAGGTAGTAAGGCGATTCTTAATTTTCCGCTTGAGGTTGCGAATTCGAAGAAGAAGATGAAGATGAAGATGATGATGATGAAAGAAGATGAAGATCGGAGCCCTAAGAGGAAGAGGATTGCGGTGGAGACGACGGTGACGCCGTCGTAACGTCGACGGCGGTTTGGAGATGAAGCGGCGGAGATGCGGTGGCTGTGCGGTGGTCCTCCGTCGTCGGTGAGATTCACGATTTAGAAGACTGATTATGGAAGCATGCAGATTTTGAAGTTAACGATAATGAAAAAGTATTTGCTTTTGGATTTTCAAAAAAATCAATGATATCAAAATGATGTTATAAATTATGTGTTACTTAAGAGTCAAGACTTTAATGCATAATTCGTTGTAAAAAAAACTGGAGCAAGAGAGTTATTTGTTTTGAAGGTAAAATAAGGTATTAATACGCATTCAATCGGTTAGTGATAATATGATATAGTTGTGGGATCAAATGCTTACATTGTGTTTGTTAAAGTTATTGCTTATTAGCTCATGTTAAATGAATGGATTATTGTACTAAGGTCCAACGAATCAACGCTCTTGTGTAGAGGCTCACCCGACTTGAGAATCATTTATGAAAACGTGACAAAATACCATAACAGAAAAAAGACTTAAAAGTTCATGTCACATGATAATTTTGACGGTTTTTAATACTGGGTCAGCTTATATATTATAAATAGAATAAATGTTACAACATCTATATTCCATTTAAGTATTATAGTAAATACATACTATTTTTTCAAAAATAGGTGAAAATATATTATTGTATCATATTCTTAATAATTTCAAAAATTGAGATATGTTTTGGCTTAGATTATATTTTCATAGGTACAGTGACCACCTTTAAACACGGTTAAAGTTAAAACAGTATAAAATGACGTAGTTCAAGGCTAAAATTTCATCTTCCATTAATGTGTGTAATATTTATGTTTCATAATGCATATATCAAAATGACAATATGGACACAAAATATAATTATTGGAATATATGCATCTACAACACTTAAGGATGCCGATTAAAAAACAAAAATGAGGTATATTATATAAATAGCTTGAAATAAAGTTTTATTAAAAGAAGATAAGATCCATACATCTATTTTAAACACTTGATTATGTGAAATCAACTATGATTTTTGGTTACTAACATAATCATCACTTATACAGAGGTAATGCCAAATGTTATCCACTTTAGGATTTTTACACCCTCAAAATGTCTTTACCAAATTTTCATCGAGGACCTCGAGGTAGAGGAAGACATCTATTAAAAAGTCATGAATACGTGTACTTTAAACAAATTTTATACACTAAATGTAGTTTATGTATTTGGCATTACCTATATGGACGAACAAAAATCAAATTAAACAACGATATTACCTGTAGTAGAGAGACTGATAGAAAGCAAAAACGCCTTCCTACAATAGTAAGCTAACGCTTATAAAAAACATGTCTTAAGAAGTATTCTTACTTTTCTATGAATCAAATCAGGGTAAAGAAATTTGATTCACCTAAAAAAAGTCTATTTAAGAAATGATTTGTTTACTTTTTCTTGACTAGTAATCTTAGTAAATAGTAATCATAGTAGCAAACTGATGTCAGAGGGAGAAAGATTTATCTTCTTTTATTCCAACTATATATTATATCAAATAATGAATAAATAATGTAAAAATATTTAGTTAATTATAATTGAACTTTCTTAAATTATGTATCAAAGCTTATTATTTGTTGTTATTTAATTGTTATCGTGAATGTTTCAGCATCGGAGTTAATCAGGCAGGTTTTTGCATCATGCAATTAATATTGTGACCTTGACTTGGACTTTTATTTTAAACGCTTGTGAACTTTTCCCATTTGCATATATCAAACAATTTTGACTTTGGGTTATTGACCTGGTCTGGTCAATATTTCAATTTTGACTTACTTATTATAACTTATAAGCTATCTGTCACAGCATTGACTTGAAGATCAAAAAATCGTGCAACCATACCCCATGATTAATGAATAGCGAAGAATAAATAATTAGAAACAGGACCAAATCTCGTGCTACCTTTTTTAATTCACTTGATGTTTTCAAATATAATGTTTTTGTTGTTTTTACTTGTGTAAACATGTATGTTTGGATGAGACATTAAATTTAACGAATTATCTACTTCGATAAAATATCGGATAGAAAGCCATAGAAGTGAGTCTTCTCATTAAACGTTGTTAAACCCACGTGTAGTTTCGATAAGCAACTTAAGTGTCATAAACAATATCGAGAATTATTGCGAAACTTTTTGCATCTATAACGAAGCAATGCTGTATTTTGAAGACGTAGAATTATAATTTTGTCGACTATATCTATCTAAACTAAATGATAATCATGTAGTTAATTATTAGAGAGGAAGTGATAATATGTAAATGGCACTACGCGAAAAATCATTTTATTAATGAAGTAAAAATGTTATATTATTTAAAAAGTTAGATATAGATATCATATTTTATTAAATGCGGTACATATACGAAACAAAAATTATTGCAATATATTGTTCAAATTTAATTTGCATTCACCTCGAACTGTGTTTTCGTGGATAAATAGCAGTACCAAAGTTTAAAAGCTTCCTGTTGGGTTTTTCGAATAAAGTTCTTTGTCGTTTAGAAAAAAAATCAAAGTTTAAAGAGAAAATCGTTTTACATATATCAATACTATAGTTTAAGTAAAGATAACAATTCTTAATTTTAAGGTATAGTTTTTGAAAAAAATACATGTAAAGTTTATTTGAGTTATAATTGCTATCTTTTAATGTTCTTTTGCCATCCTTAGACCATGTGTAACGGGCCGTTAAGCCCACACATAACGTCACATAATGCCTACATCACCATTACGGTGGGACGTTATATTGAAAAAGCCTCCCAAGCGTTATTATTATAACACCACAAATCACCAAATCCATAATGATGAAAGAGTATTATAGGGGCATCAACAATTAGTTATGTTTTTAACAAAAAAATAATGATGACTTGGTGCTGATGTGACAGAAAATGCCTCTTAATGGGCATTAACCATTACTCATGGTCTTAAGTAACTCTTTATCATTTTGTCGTTTTTAACTTTTGTAACTCTTCATTATTATCTTGTGACCGTCTGAACTCTTAATTAACTTTAAATGGTTAGCGAGGTTAACCGCTTAGCTAGCAGAAATTTCACTCTTTTAAGTTATAATTCAATTTTACAATTCATTTGTAAAACTTTCGCTTACTAATACCAAAACCAACATAAATAAACTAAGATAATTTAAAAACATATAAAACCTTTTGGGGTGCATCATATATCCATTAAGTTTCGAAAAGGTATCCAAAAAGAATAGTATTATTGTCATTCTTTTGTTTGGAAGTATCAATCATAATATAACGTTTAATTAAGCTACGGAGGTAATTTTTTTAAAACACATGAATTGGTTTGCAACAAGTTTAAATTATATTTTAAGGTGACGTAGTGTTAAGTTTTAGTTTGTTAAATGACTTTGATGAATATGATCGATTATTGCTTGAAGTAAGCATGAGATTGACTGAGAACCAATCTTCTTATGGGTCAACCGTTTAGCTAAAAGTGGGTACGAAATGACATCTTCACAATGTGTTTTTGTTGATTTATTGACTTTTAAATTAGGGTAATTTGACTTTTATTGTAAATTAGTTATTGTGAGTGTGTGTTTTTTATTTTATTTTATGCAGTCACAATTCATCTAGTTTATGCTGTCACAATTCATCCTATATCATCCGGTAAGGGGAAAATGCAAAGAAAGAAAAAGTGATTACCATCAATATTTTTAACCACCTTAACTCACCATGCTTTTATTTTCTCAATATTTTAAAAGTTTAAACGTTTTTCTTATTTTTTTCACATCAGCATACTATTTTATCAAAGTAAAAATAAAACATAAATATAATAATATACTGTTGGAATTTAGTAATATTGGGTTATATATAAATATACATATTCATTTTATATAATTTTAAATTAAACCTATTAGTTAAAGTTTAGGCTAATTATGAAACATTGAATGAAGTCAAGGGGTATAAAGTGAATATGTATATTTGTTGTGATTTTGATCGACAGTTTTATAGGATTGATGAGAATTCAATTGTTGATACACAATCTACAAAAGAAATACAGAGAACACTCTCAAGGCACAAAACTTCATCAATTCAATTCAGGTTCTTGTTTCTACTTCTTGATCTTATCCGATTAAATCAATTGTAAGTGCGCAAATGGTTTAATCTGAAAGATTAATCGATTTCAAGAACATCCTAGTGATTTAATTTCAATTTCAAGTTATTTATCAAATTAGGGTTTGATGAATATAGAGTTAATTTTCCCTTATTATTTCAACAAAGATTAAACCATTTTGTTTTGGTATTAATTACTGCGATTAATTGTTATCGATATTGATTTTGCCGATGGATCTAAATCGATTTTTAATTGGATCGAAATTCAATTCAGTGGATAACTTACGATTGACTTTTGGTCGAATTTGGTGATTATTAAAACAATTTTGTGGGTTGTGACAATTTTGTGGGTAATGGATCGTAAGTTTGGCAGAAGTTTATTATAATAAACTTCTAATGAATTGATTCAAGATTTGATCAAATTATTTGACATTTATTTTCCAAAGCAAATAATCGGAATGTTCGATTGATTTCAACAGTGGGTGTTAAATTGATCTAAATATTGAATTTAGATTCTTTAATATCTTTCACTGAATTAAATATTCAATTTGGATTAAATAATTTTAACAGTGAGTTAAAATTTGAATCTGAATGATTTCTTGAAATTCAATTCAGATGGCTACAGGGGAATCGATTAAGGATATGTCTAGCAAGTTCTCAAAACTTGAAAAATTTGAGGGGCAAGACTTTAGAAGATGGAAGAAAAAAATGCATTTTCTCTTGACAACTTTAAAAGTTGTGTATGTCTTGACCACTCCAATGCCTGAGGTAACTGAAGAGGAAACTCTTGATCAACAAAGAAGACGATTGAAGTGGGAAAATGATGACTACATATGTCGTGGGCATATTTTAAATGGGATGTGTGATGCACTCTTTGATGTATATCAAAATGTCGAGTCTGCCAAGGATTTGTGGGATTCTTTGGAAACCAAATATATGGCAGAAGATGCATCTAGTAAAAAGTTTCTTGTAAGTAACTTCAATTCATACAAGATGACGGATAATAGGCCAATTATGGATCAATTCAATGAGTTGCAACATATTCTTGGCCAATTTGAACAACATAAGATGCACATGGATGAGTCAATTGCAGTCTCTAGTATCATTGATAAATTGCCCCCATTATGGAAGGACTTTAAGCATACCTTGAAACACCAAAAAGAGGAGTTAAGTTTGGTTCAATTGGGTAGTCATATTAGGATTGAAGAATCTCTTAGGATTCAAGAATCTGGGAAATTGAAAGGGAAAATTGAAACGGGTCAAAATTCGGTTAACTTGGTTGAAAAGGATGGTAAGTTCAAGAAAGGAAATCAATTCAATGAAAAGAAAAGGAAAGCAAAAGGTGGATATCAAAAACCAAATAAGAAGCTTAATGAAGGATGTTGGAGATGTGGGAAGATGGGTCACAAGAAGAAGGATTGTCGCGTGAAGCTACCGGGTGGAAACAAGGGTTCAAGTGGAGTCGGTTCAAGTGGAGCCGGTCCAAGTGGGTCAAAAGATCCACCGCCTCAACAAGGTAAGTTGTCTAATTCATCTTTAGATTCAATGAATTTGATTGAATGTGAGTCTAATAATCCAACTCAAACACACCAAAATGTGAATTTATTACAAACTAATTTTTTTCAAAAAAATAAGTTAGAAAGTAATAAAGGTGAAGTAAATTTTAGGGCCCAAGCAACTTCGGTGCAAGTGCCTTCGGGTTTAATCGAGTCAAAGGTTGTTGGGCATAAGTCCATTATCGATAGCGCTAAGGCTATTGCTGAATCATTGACGGTGACCGTTAATAATTCAAAAAGGTGTTCGAATATTAAATTGAATAAAGTTGAACACATTTCACTAATTGCTGAATCATTCTATGTACAGGATGATTTGACAGCTTGGTGGGTAGACTCGGGTGCTACTAGTCATGTTTGCAAGGATTCAAAATGGTTCGTGGAACTGGAATTAATTAAAGATGGATCCGTGCTAAGGATGGGGAATGTATCAACCGAGCCTATCAAAGGGATTGGAAAAGTCAAACTCTTATTTACTTCTGGGAAACAATTAATGTTAGATAATGTGTTGTATGTACCGGGGATTCGAAAGAATCTTATATCCGGAATTGTGTTAAATAGTCATGGGTTTAGACAAGTAATAGAGTCGGATAAGTTTGTGTTGTCAAAACATGGTGTGTTTGTTGGATTTGGATATCTATCTAGTGGTATGTTTAAACTTAATATTCACATACCATTTGATAATGAATCTATTTACATGACATCTTCATATAATGATAAAGTAGATTCTATATCTAACTTGTGGCATGCTAGATTAGGACATATTAACTATTCTAGAATGCAAGACATGGCAAAAATGAGTCTAATACCCGGCTTTGATATGACCAATAATAAATGTCATACTTGTAAGTTAACAAAAATAACAAGAAAACCTTTTAAAGATGTAAAAAGGGATTCTAGGGTATTGGATCTTATTCATTCTGATTTATGTGATTTTCATAGCACGCCATCACTAGGAAATAATAAATATGTAATCACATTTATCGATGATGCAACTAGATATTGTTATGTCTACTTATTACATGCAAAAGATGAGGCTCTTGATAAATTTAAAATTTATAAACAAGAGGTCGAACTGTTTCATGGTGATCTGATTAAGACCCTTAGAACAGATCGGGGAGGGGAGTATTATGATCCGGTGTATTTTCAATCCATTGGAATCATACATCAGACCACAGCACCGTATACACCTCAACAAAATGGTGTAGCAGAAAGAAAGAATAGAACTTTAAAAGAAATGGTCAATTCTTTGTTATCCTATTCTGGTCTGAGTGATGGGTTTTGGGGAGATGCTATGTTGACTGCATGTTATTTATTAAATAGAACTCCCAATAAGAAAAGCCAAATAACTCCGTATGAGTTATGGAAGAAAAGATCTCCAAATCTGCATTATCTTCGAGTTTGGGGATGTAGGGCAATTGTACGTCTTACTGATCCTAAAAGGAAGAATCTAGGTGACAAAGGCATAGATTGCATCTTTATTGGATATGTTACTAACTCAAAAGCATATAGGTTTTATGTAATAGAACCAAATGATTCAGTGTCTATTAATTCTGTGATTGAATCTAGAGATGCTATTGTCACACCCCAACCATGACGGCGGAAACGTCGAAGTGTGAGGGTTAAGATTGTTCACAGCCACATAACGCTAAGTTAAAATATAAATGCCATTAATCAATTGTTTTTCAAACATCACAACCAACCACGTCTTACAAGAAAACAATAAACAAGAAAATAAATCCAAATGTCTATTTAAGTCTAGGTCCATATCCTAAACTTAAGCATTTCTTCAATCATCATTAAGCTTGCACATTACCTGAAACATGTTGAAAATAAAGTCAACTAACAAGTTGGTGAGTTCTCATGGTTTTGAAGTACAATAAGTATATAACATGAGAAAGAATGTGGCAATTCTAGTCAATGGTCACAAGATAGTAAGTATATAGAACATGCACAGTTACAATCAAACCTTGACTGAATAATATGAATAAGCATGATTAGCTAAGTGTATTTGGTTCCCTAGTGCACAAGCATACGGCTCCTAGGAGCCGGCAATCCCTCGGCTTTAGCACCAAATAGGCTTGTCAGGCCCAAAGATCTAAGACTTCGCCAGGCTAGTTATAGTTAATGATTGCACACGTATGTCACATCTCATATACAACTTAACATATTCAAATAACCACGACTATGTAAAGAATTGCACGTGCGTAATAAGTGTCAAAGCGTGTATAAGTTTGTTTGTATAACCAACATGTTTCACCCGAAAGGTGTAAAGTATATGTAAATGGGGCATAAGAACTCACATGATAATAAGAAGACTTGAAGATGAAATACGAATAACCACGAATAATATTTCCAACACAAACGTCACAAGGCACCTAAATAAGAATAAGGTAACGCGTTATAACTGGTTTGATGTTTAGTTATAATGGATTGAAATAGAGATTAACATCTATTTATTTTGTGTTGTTGAGTTTAATGAAATGATGGTAATTAGATTTATTGCGCGAAGGCGATTGTCTAATGTAAAGGAAAATTTATCGAACATTAAACCGGTCTATGTAGGTTTTATTGATTGTGATAAATCAAGTAACAATTATATATATATATATATACATATATATATATATATATATGTAAGTACTTAATCATTTATTTGACAATGTCTATATGTTTTACAATAATTATATAAATGTATGAATATATGAATATATATATATGTAAGTAATTTATCATTTTTATTATTTGACAATGTATATGTATAATAAATATATATAAATGTATGCATATGAATATATATGAATGTAAGTTTAGAATAGATGTGTAAATAATTATTTAAATTATTTGTTAATAGTTACATGTATATATGTATATACATATATATATATATACATGCATATGTTATAAATAACCACACAACATTGTTTTACATAATTTAAAGAAAATATTAAAGATGTATTTTGAATAAAATTTTGGTAAACAAAATAAATAACTAATTAAATAAATTCTGAATAAAATCATTTTAGGTTTTATTCAAAATTAATTTTCAGAAAAAGAAAGAAAAGAAAAATTAATTGATAATAGAATAAGACATGATGTAATAGAAAACAAAAGAAAAGAAAACAAAACAAAAAAAAAGGGGGGGGGTAGCCGGGGTCGAACCCGGGACCTCCCCTTGGGGATAGGGTGCGGGAACCAGTGAACCAGGGCCATGGCCTTGGTTCACTTTTGGTTTGTTTAAGTTTTAAACATGGTTTCCCCAGTTTCCCCCAATCCTGATGAACCCTAGGTTCATCTGATCCGAAATCAACCCTCGATTCGGTGTTAAACACTCAAATCATCATGGGGTTTTTGTTCATCGACCAAAACGAGAGGGTAACAGGTTTTGATTACCTGTTTGGATGCGATTAAGGAGGGTTTCGAGTTCGGATGTGATTCGAAAGTTCCTGAATTGGGGCTTTTATGATTGAGAGGTTTCTTGTGCAATTGAGGGTTCAGGGAGTTTAGGAACTTCAAAGTGAACCCGAAACCCTCAATTTATAGCTTCAATTACACGGTTTCAGGCTTAACCCGTTTGATTTTGAAACCGCGTTCTGGTTTACCAAATTTGCGAGATTCTGACTGTTAATATGCAAAATTAATTGATTGATTAATTGATTCGACCGCGTATTAGCTTTAGGTGTGATTGATTTGGTTCAATTTAAGAGATTGGATGAGATTTGATTCGGATTTGCACCTAATTAACCTCGGTTTGATTTGGAAAGGTTGCAACGAGCGGGAAAACTCAAATTGGGTGAGGATTCGAGTTCGAAACTTGGAACCGAGGGGCTTGGGCGGTTTGTTTGGGTCAAAACAGGAGGAATCGCGGGGTTGTAGCTTCGCCGGAGCTCGGCCGGAGCTCCGGTCGAAGCTACCGGACGGCGGTCAAAGAAAATCCGAATGTTACACATTCAGTCCCTGAGTTTTGGGCTGTTGGTCAAACCGTTTTATATTAATTTTGAGTTTGAAATTTGGCAGAACACCCCCTTGAACTTTGGTTTAAGGGTTTTCACTTTTAAATACTATTATTATTATTATTATTATTAGTATTATTGTAATTATTGTTGTTATTATTATTATTATTATTATTATTAGTATTACTATAATTATTATAATTATTATTATTGGTAGCATTTATTATTATTATTATTATTATTATTATTATTATTATTATTATTATTATTATTGCTATTATTATTATTATTATTATTATTATGATTATTATTATTATTATTATAATAAACCTTTACTAACGAGGCCACGCATAAACATAAATAATTAAAGTAAAAAGAGAAATACAGGATGTTACAGTCTCCCCAACTTGAATTAATTTCGTCCCGAAATTAAAATAACGAAGGTTACAAAAATAACTCAGGGTAAGTCTTCCTCATATGATCTTCGCGCTCCCAAGTGAATTCCGCTCCCCGCTTGTTTTCCCACCGAACCTTTACTATTGGGGTCGTAGAGGTTCTGGTCTTCTTCATAATGCGATCCATGATTTCGACTGGTTTCTCAACAAAATGTAGGGACTCGTTGATCTGGATGTCCTCCAAGGGCACATACAAGTTATCGTCGGCCAAACACTTCCTCAGGTTCGAGACGTGGAAGACCGGGTGAATTCCACTAAGGTCAGAGGGTAGTTCTAGTTTGTAGGCCACTTTCCCGATTCTTTTCAGAACCCTAAAAGGTCCTACAAACCTCGGAGCTAACTTACCTTTCCTTCCAAAGCGTACCACACCCTTCCACGGCGAGACCTTAAGAAGGACCATCTCCCCAACTTGGAATTCTAGCGGCTTGCGACGTTTATCGGCATAGCTCTTCTGTCGACTCCTAGCCGTTTCCAAGTTCTTGCGGATAATAGCAACCTTATCGGTCGTCTCTTGTATGAGTTCGGGACCGGTGATAAGATTTTCGCCCATGTCGGTCCAGCAAATCGGTGAACGACATTTACGACCATAAAGTGCTTCAAACGGTGCCATTTGGATGCTCGAATGGTAACTATTGTTGTAGGAGAATTCTGCGAGTGGTAGGTGTGTATCCCAGTCACCACCAAAATCGAGAACACAGAGACGCAACAAGTCTTCCAGGGTTTGGATTGTCCGTTCGGTTTGACCATCGGTTTGGGGGTGGTAAGCCGTACTTAAATCCAATTGCGTACCCAGAAGTTCTTGCATAGAAGACCAAAAGTGAGAAGTGAAACGAGCGTCTCGGTCGGATATGATATGAAGGGGCACACCATGACGGCTTACGATCTCGTCGATATAAATCCGAGCTAGTCTTGATGTCTTATACGTGTCGCGTATGGGTATGAAATGTGCCGACTTGGTCAATCGGTCGACGATTACCCATATGCTATCGTGCCCACGAGGTGTCCGAGGCAGTTTGGTTATGAAGTCCATGGATATATGTTCCCATTTCCACATGGGAATTTCGGGCTGTTCGAGCAATCCACTTGGGCGTTGGTGCTCCGCTTTAACCTTCGTGCATGTAAGACATTTAGCGACGTACGTTGCTATGTCCCGTTTCATTCCGGGCCACCAATATTGACTCCGCAAGTCCATGTACATCTTATCGGAGCCCGGGTGAATTGAGTAGCGGGTTTGATGTGCTTCATTCATGATAATAGCTCGAAGGTTATTGTGTTTGGGGATCCAGATTCGGTTCGCGAAATATATCAGCCCATTGGCTCTGGTTTCCAGTTGGGCCACAAGATTGGGCTCAAGTTCATCTTTCATACTCTCCTCACTTTGTACTGCTTGTTGGGCTTCTCGAATGCTTGACTCCATGTCACACTCGATCCTCAAGTTTTGTAGCAACACTGTAGTATTGTGAACATCAAGTCGGACTTCTGTATCAAACTCTCCCAATGTATCGAACCACTGCCGACGGTCGCGAATTTCTTGAACGGAGACCATCTTTTGGTGTGTCTTCCTACTCAATGCATCGGCTACGACATTTGCCTTGCCGGGGTGGTATCGGATATCGCAGTCGTAGTCACTAATTAATTCCACCCAGCGACGTTGCCTCATATTTAGATCCTTCTGATTGAAGACATGTTGAAGGCTCTTGTGGTCCGTGTATACTATACATTGCGTGCCGTATAGATAATGCCTCCAGATTTTTAAGGCAAAGACCACCGCTCCGAGCTCAAGATCGTGCGTCGTGTAGTTTACCTCATGAACCTTCAATTGTCTCGAGGCATAAGCTATGACCTTTCCTCGTTGCATGAGGACACAACCAAGGCCTTGTTTTGACGCATCGCAGTATACCGTGAAGTCGTCATTTCCATCCGGTAGAGCCAGGATAGGAGCATTACATAACTTATGTTTTAATGTCTCGAACGCCTCTTCTTGTTCTGCTTTCCACTCGAAAAGCTGGTGTTTCTGGGTCAGGAACGTGAGTGGCTTTGCGATTTTTGAGAAATTGGCAATGAATCGTCGGTAATACCCGGCTAGACCAAGGAATGATCGTACTTCCGTCGGCGTTGTGGGAGCCTTCCAATTCTTCACGGCTTCCACCTTTGCAGGGTCGACGTGAATTCCTTGGCTATTCACGACGTGCCCTAGAATTGTACTTCTTCCAGCCAGAACTCGCATTTCGAAAACTTCGCGAACAGTTGTTCCTTCTTCAACAAATTGAGGATTTGACGAAGGTGGAGTTCATGATCAGAGTGAGACTTGGAATAGATAAGAATGTCATCGATGAACACAATGACAAATTTATCTAGGTAAGGCTTGCACACTCGGTTCATAAGGTCCATGAAGACCGCAGGAGCATTGGTTAAGCCGAAAGGCATAACCATAAACTCGTAATGCCCGTACCGAGTGCGGAAAGCAGTCTTTGGGATGTCGTCGTCGTGGACTCGTAGTTGGTGATAACCCGAACGCAAGTCGATTTTTGAGAAGATTGCGGCTCCTTGAAGTTGATCGAAGAGGTCGTCGATATGAGGAAGGGGATACCGGTTCTTGACGGTTAACCTGTTGAGCTCCCGGTAATCGATGCACATGCGAAATGACCCGTCTTTCTTCTTCACAAATAAGACAGGTGCACCCCAAGGAGAAGAACTAGGGCGGATAAAACCCTTCTCGGACAATTCCTGGAGTTGACTGGAGAGTTCTTGCATTTCAGATGGTGCTAGTCGGTAAGGTGATTTGGCCACGGGGCTCGCTCCCGGGATCAAGTCGATTTTGAATTCAACTTCCCGTACAGGAGGTAACCCACTAAGGTCATCGGGAAATACTTCAGGAAATTCTCGTACAATTGGAACATCCTTAAGTTCCTTCCCTTTGACTTTAGTGTTGACTACGTAAGCCAAGAATGCGGATAATTCTTACTCAGGCACTTTCGAGCTTGGGTGCACGTCATAAGCTTGAGTCTTTTGGAAGACCGTTCACCGAACACTTTCAACGTGTCTCCGGTGGGTAAGGGTATGCGAATGCACTTCTCAAAACAAACGATCTCGGCATGATTCTTCGATAACCAATCCATGCCAATAATAACGTCGAAACTCCCGAGCTTCATAGGAATAAGGTCAATAGGAAATCTATGATCGTCGAGGCACAATAGGCAATCACGAATGACCACGTCGACGGTGATCGGTTCTCCATCGGCAACTTCAACAGTGAGAGGTCTTCCCAAATTCGTACGAGGTTTCGCAAGTATCGGTTCGAATTCTAAGGAAACGAAACTCCTATCGGCACCCGAATCAAATAGTACGTAAGCATAGGTATCATTAATAAGAAACATACCTGTGTAGGTTTAAAAAGGCACTTAGGCATAAATCAGGGATTTTTAGAGGATTTCTACGGAGATGGAGTTGAAAATTACGTACCGTTCACCACGTCGTTGTTCGCTTGGGCTTGGTTTGCGTTGATGTTGAAGGCACGTCCACGAGCTGGTGGAACATTGCCCACAAGGCGAGGGCATTGGGGTCGGTAGTGACCGGGTTCTCCACAGTTGTAGCATGCCCGGTTTGGTTCTGTCACTGCGTTCCCCAGTGCTCGGCGACACGTTGCCACGAGATGCCCATACTTGCCGCATAGTGTGCAGATGCGACACGGGAGATTCCCCGGATGATGGTACTTACATGTGTTGCACAGCGGTAGAGGACCGGCATAAGCCCTTGCCACGGGCACTTGTGTCGCCGGTGCAGCCCCGGGAACACATTGCCTCTGGGATGGCTTAGGAGCGGCCACTGCGTAGTTTCGTGCCGGTATAAACTTCCTTTTCCTGTTATCCACCTTAGCCTCCTTGCTCTCCTCGGGAACCGTCTTCTCAGTCTTCTTGGTCCCCTTTGCAGACATGGTGCCTGCCCGGATGTGGTTTTCTGTCAGCTGTGCAGTAATTGTAATAGCTTCTTCTAGGGTTGCGGGTCGGCTACCCACAACAGCATCCTGAATCTGCGGTGGCACCCCCTTGATAAACTTTTCCACATTACGGGCAACAGTATCCACCATGTGGGGCAACAGTATGCTCAGCTCGTGATGGCGGGTAGAATAGGCTAGATGGTTCCCGCCATCCTGTTTCAAATTCCAGAATTCTTCTTCTAGCTTCTGGATCTCACTTCTCGGGCAAAACTTGGCGATGGCTATGTTCTTGAACTCCTCCCAAGTTAAAGCCAAGATCGCGTCGGGACCCCGGTTTCGCTTTTCACTGTTCCACCAAGTTAAAGCCCTTTGTTGCAGCATACTGGTGGCATACCTCACCTTAAGTGCTTCGGGGCACTCACAGTTGGTGAAAGTGTTTTCCATCCCTTCAAACCATTCTAAGAGACCGGTGGCACCTTCCTTGCCACTGAAATTGGGAGGCTTGCATGAGCTAAAGTGTTTGAAAGTGCACTTCTGGTTGTTACGACCTTGGTTTGCACTATTTTCGCCTTGGCCGTTGCTGTTGTTTGCGACGTTGGCGATCATGGTGCTGCTGAGTTCAGCTACCATAGTCGGGATGACCGCAGCCATTTGCCGGGCAATTAGGGCGGCAAGCTTACGACCAGATCTTCCTCGAGTTCCTTGGTAACGAGACATGCTGGAAAATATAAGTTGAATTAAGATCGGTTAAAAGGGTATTAAGGATGGACAGTTAAAGTAAGAATCATAGGTTGTACGGGGTGATTCCATTGGATGACACATCATCATTTGGAATCGTTGACACGTCAAGATGAATTGACCCATTCACCTTAGAAACTGGTGTATGTTGGCCATAGTTTATCACTCATCCCGGAATTCCCCAGGTAAGCATGACTGGTCCCGTAGGATTTATACGAAATGCTTACCTTAGCCCGAGGGCCTTTTGCCAGGAAAACCAGAATACAGGTGTCTATGTACCACACTAGTTCTATGGTTCGTGGAATCAAAAATCTTGATGAGATATTTATAGGATTAGGCCCTAAGTCTAAGAAATTTCTCTATCAATAAGTTCTACTTAGAGACGAGGGAGGATTTGAGTATTAGCAATTGTCGGGGAGAATCATTGTTTAGTATAAGTCTAGGGAGACGAGTAACAATATGTAATCATGCAGAAAGGCATCTATGCTAAGGCATCACATTGCACATAATAAGGCATAGCGTTAGGCAGCATGCAAACAATATGTATGTATTCATAAGAATACTGTTCTATAAGGATCATGCATAAACTATAGTCTAGGTCACCATTTCTAATAACCTAAATCCCTATAGTTATGGGCTCTGATACCAATCTGTCACACCCCAACCATGACGGCGGAAACGTCGAAGTGTGAGGGTTAAGATTGTTCACAGCCACATAACGCTAAGTTAAAATATAAATGCCATTAATCAATTGTTTTTCAAACATCACAACCAACCACGTCTTACAAGAAAACAATAAACAAGAAAATAAATCCAAATGTCTATTTAAGTCTAGGTCCATATCCTAAACTTAAGCATTTCTTCAATCATCATTAAGCTTGCACATTACCTGAAACATGTTGAAAATAAAGTCAACTAACAAGTTGGTGAGTTCTCATGGTTTTGAAGTACAATAAGTATATAACATGAGAAAGAATGTGGCAATTCTAGTCAATGGTCACAAGATAGTAAGTATATAGAACATGCACAGTTACAATCAAACCTTGACTGAATAATATGAATAAGCATGATTAGCTAAGTGTATTTGGTTCCCTAGTGCACAAGCATACGGCTCCTAGGAGCCGGCAATCCCTCGGCTTTAGCACCAAATAGGCTTGTCAGGCCCAAAGATCTAAGACTTCGCCAGGCTAGTTATAGTTAATGATTGCACACGTATGTCACATCTCATATACAACTTAACATATTCAAATAACCACGACTATGTAAAGAATTGCACGTGCGTAATAAGTGTCAAAGCGTGTATAAGTTTGTTTGTATAACCAACATGTTTCACCCGAAAGGTGTAAAGTATATGTAAATGGGGCATAAGAACTCACATGATAATAAGAAGACTTGAAGATGAAATACGAATAACCACGAATAATATTTCCAACACAAACGTCACAAGGCACCTAAATAAGAATAAGGTAACGCGTTATAACTGGTTTGATGTTTAGTTATAATGGATTGAAATAGAGATTAACATCTATTTATTTTGTGTTGTTGAGTTTAATGAAATGATGGTAATTAGATTTATTGCGCGAAGGCGATTGTCTAATGTAAAGGAAAATTTATCGAACATTAAACCGGTCTATGTAGGTTTTATTGATTGTGATAAATCAAGTAACAATTATATATATATATATATACATATATATATATATATATATGTAAGTACTTAATCATTTATTTGACAATGTCTATATGTTTTACAATAATTATATAAATGTATGAATATATGAATATATATATATGTAAGTAATTTATCATTTTTATTATTTGACAATGTATATGTATAATAAATATATATAAATGTATGCATATGAATATATATGAATGTAAGTTTAGAATAGATGTGTAAATAATTATTTAAATTATTTGTTAATAGTTACATGTATATATGTATATACATATATATATATATACATGCATATGTTATAAATAACCACACAACATTGTTTTACATAATTTAAAGAAAATATTAAAGATGTATTTTGAATAAAATTTTGGTAAACAAAATAAATAACTAATTAAATAAATTCTGAATAAAATCATTTTAGGTTTTATTCAAAATTAATTTTCAGAAAAAGAAAGAAAAGAAAAATTAATTGATAATAGAATAAGACATGATGTAATAGAAAAACAAAAGAAAAGAAAACAAAACAAAAAAAAAGGGGGGGGGGGGGTAGCCGGGGTCGAACCCGGGACCTCCCCTTGGGGATAGGGTGCGGGAACCAGTGAACCAGGGCCATGGCCTTGGTTCACTTTTGGTTTGTTTAAGTTTTAAACATGGTTTCCCCAGTTTCCCCCAATCCTGATGAACCCTAGGTTCATCTGATCCGAAATCAACCCTCGATTCGGTGTTAAACACTCGAATCATCATGGGGTTTTTGTTCATCGACCAAAAACGAGAGGGTAACAGGTTTTGATTACCTGTTTGGATGCGATTAAGGAGGGTTTCGAGTTCGGATGTGATTCGAAAGTTCCTGAATTGGGGCTTTTATGATTGAGAGGTTTCTTGTGCAATTGAGGGTTCAGGGAGTTTAGGAACTTCAAAGTGAACCCGAAACCCTCAATTTATAGCTTCAATTACACGGTTTCAGGCTTAACCCGTTTGATTTTGAAACCGCGTTCTGGTTTACCAAATTTGCGAGATTCTGACTGTTAATATGCAAAATTAATTGATTGATTAATTGATTCGACCGCGTATTAGCTTTAGGTGTGATTGATTTGGTTCAATTTAAGAGATTGGATGAGATTTGATTCGGATTTGCACCTAATTAACCTCGGTTTGATTTGGAAAGGTTGCAACGAGCGGGAAAACTCAAATTGGGTGAGGATTCGAGTTCGAAACTTGGAACCGAGGGGCTTGGGCGGTTTGTTTGGGTCAAAACAGGAGGAATCGCGGGGTTGTAGCTTCGCCGGAGCTCGGCCGGAGCTCCGGTCGAAGCTACCGGACGGCGGTCAAAGAAAATCCGAATGTTACACATTCAGTCCCTGAGTTTTGGGCTGTTGGTCAAACCGTTTTATATTAATTTTGAGTTTGAAATTTGGCAGAACACCCCCTTGAACTTTGGTTTAAGGGTTTTCACTTTTAAATACTATTATTATTATTATTATTATTATTAGTATTATTGTAATTATTGTTGTTATTATTATTATTATTATTATTAGTATTACTATAATTATTATAATTATTATTATTGGTAGCATTTATTATTATTATTATTATTATTATTATTATTATTATTATTATTATTATTATTATTATTATTGCTATTATTATTATTATTATTATTATTATGATTATTATTATTATTATTATAATAAACCTTTACTAACGAGGCCACGCATAAACATAAATAATTAAAGTAAAAAGAGAAATACAGGATGTTACAGCTATCTTTGATGAGAAAAGATTTACATCAGTACCTAGACCTATTGATGCGGGTCAACATTCACGAAGCAGGATTAATGATTCTATTGATAATACAATTCTTCCTCCCGAGCCTAGAAGAAGTACTAGAACTAGAAAGGTAAAATCATTTGGAAATGACTTTCAACTATATTTAGTAGAAGGTTCTAGAGATGAAATTAGACATCAATATCAATACTGTTTCATAGTAGAGGAAGATCCAAAGACTTTTGGTGAAGCTATGGCTTCAAGAGATGCAAATTTTGGAAGGAAGCTATACAAGATGAGATTGATTCCATCATGCATAATAAAACTTGGAAACTTACTGATTTACCTCCAGGGTGTAAACCTTTGGGGTGTAAATGGATTTTCAAGAAGAAGGTAAAAGTAGATGGGAGTATAGATAAGTATAAAGCTCGTTTGGTCATACAAGGCTTTAGACAAAAAGAAGGGATTGACTTCTTTGACACTTATGCTCCAGTTACAAGAATATCTACGATAAGATTATTGTTAGCTCTAGCAGCTATACATAATCTTATAATACATCAAATGGATGTTAAAACTGCTTTCTTAAATGGTGAATTAGATGAAGAAATATATATGAACAACCTGAAGGTTTTGTTATGACTGGACAAGAGCATAAAGTCTGTAAGCTGATTAAGTCTCTTTATGGCTTAAAGCAAGCTCCTAAACAATGGCATCAAAAGTTTGATGAGGTTGTCTTATCATATGGTTTTATCCTAAACCAAGTTGATAAGTGTGTTTATAGTAAATTTGATTCTTCTGGAAAAGGAGTCATAATTTGTTTGTATGTTGATGACATGTTGATCTTTGGTACAGATCAAGGACAAGTTGATAAAACTAAGGAGTTTTTATCATCAAGATTTGCCATGAAAGATATGGGGGAGGCGGAAGTAATTCTTGGAATAAGAATAATCCGAGGTAGCAATGGAATTACTATCTCTCAATCACATTACATTGAAAAGATATTAAATAAATTCAATTGCTTGAATGCTTCGCGTGTTGGAACTCCTATAGATCCTACTATTAAACTTATGCCAAATCAAGGAAATCCTATTGCTCAATTGGATTATGCCAAGGCAATAGGAAGTTTGATGTATGCTATGGTTAGTACAAGACCTGATATAGCATATGCAGTGGGAAGATTGAGCAGGTACACAAGTAATCCAAGCTCACATCACTGGCAAGCAGTAAATAGACTGTTTAAGTACCTAAAGGGAACCATGAACTACGGTTTATGTTATTCAGGTTCACCTTCTATTCTGCAAGGGTTTTCAGATGCAAGTTGGATAACGAATTTAGAAGATCATTCATCTACTAGTGGATGGGTATTTCTACTAGGTGGAGGTGCAATTTCTTGGGCTTCTAAAAAGCAAACTTGCATTACAAACTCTACAATGGAGTCTGAGTTTGTAGCATTAGCTTCAGCCGGAAAAGAAGCTGAATGGTTAAAGAATTTATTGTATGAAATTCCATTATGGCCTAAACCTATATCACCTATTTCGATAAGGTGTGATAGTGCGGCTACACTGGCTAAGGCATACAGTCAAGTGTATAATGGAAAGTCTAGACACTTAGGTGTTAGACATAGCATGGTTAGGGAATTAATCATGAATGGAATAATATCTGTTGAGTTTATAAAATCTCAACACAACATGGCTGATCATTTAACCAAAGGGTTAGGAAGAGATCTCGTGAATAAATCAGCCATCGGGATGGGTCTGAAGTCCATTTCTTAGTATTTCATGTTAAGTTACCCGATTCCCATTTAATACAACGTTAAATGCTGAATTCAATGTGGAAGGCTTGTCGTGAGATATTGGAACACAACATAGCATCCCAAGGTATGTGTTCAGACTGCAAGATAAAGAAGGTTGAAACATAGTTTCTTAATAGTTCTTTGGTAAATTGCATTTGCAGGTGCAAGATGAGAACTACCTATAAGAGTATGAAGTTTAGCTGCTTTAAGAAGCTTGGACTTGGCTTTGATATATTCTTTGAAGGATGGGACATAGGCTAGTAAAACATTATGTCAAGTTAGAACTATAGAATTGTGAATTTATGTGTGTATTACCTTCAAGTATTCAGATGAATAGAACAGGTTCAATCATTGTGACACCTCGATATTCGAATATTTGGATCGTGTACTATACTAATGTGAAATTCAATCCATAGGATATTTCATTTATGCATAAGTTTGATTATGGTGAAGTTTGCTTGTGTTGATCATGAATATTACTAAAATGGGGGAGGAATGTTGGAATTTTAGTAATATTGGGTTATATATAAATATACATATTCATTTTATATAATTTTAAATTAAACCTATTAGTTAAAGTTTAGGCTAATTATGAAACATTGAATGAAGTCAAGGGGTATAAAGTGAATATGTATATTTGTTGTGATTTTGATCGACAGTTTTATAGGATTGATGAGAATTCAATTGTTGATACACAATCTACAAAAGAAATACAGAGAACACTCTCAAGGCACAAAACTTCATCAATTCAATTCAGGTTCTTGTTTCTACTTCTTGATCTTATCCGATTAAATCAATTGTAAGTGCGCAAATGGTTTAATCTGAAAGATTAATCGATTTCAAGAACATCCTAGTGATTTAATTTCAATTTCAAGTTATTTATCAAATTAGGGTTTGATGAATATAGAGTTAATTTTCCCTTATTATTTCAACATATACAAAGTTTTATTAGAATAATAATTACAATAGTTATAATAAAATAAAAGACAACATTTCATTAAAATAAAAGGATAAAATCTTCTTTAACAATAATGCGGTGTCTTGAAATTGGTCTAGCTATGAAGAAACCACATTAGAGCATTCACAACCTATTCTCCATCCTCATCATATAACTACATTAAAAATGATTAATTTTTCTTTCTATTTTTCAATTAAATAATATTTTTTATACTTTTATAATTATTTTTTCTTGCTTATACACTCACAACCACTTAAAATATATTAAAAAAATTATAAGGGTTTGAACCGTGTTTACTTAAAATAAAGATTGAACAGTTTTATCTTCTCTCTACTTCACTAACCACTAATTATAACAATACCATATAATATAAAAAAAACACTTAAACTAATTTAAAAAGCATATTGTTAATGCTCTTGTAAAAAATTCAAAGTTACACTTTCTCACATCATTTTAATAAAAGATAATCACCATATACCACTAGACTAAGAGGCCATTATCGCAATATAATTCCGGGGAATGGTTAAAAGTATTCTCAAATAAAATTCTTTTCCCCAATTTCTGATGCTTCCTATGCAAGCAAACCCAATACCACCACTAGTACTTCATGCATTACAGGTTGTACCTGGTTCTCTCTCAGTCACCCTAACTAAAGCTAAACAAGCCCCCAAGAATGACAATATACACTTGAACAACTCTTACTCAATATCCAAGAAGCTAACTTTTCTTCTTCAAATTAATCTTTTTTCAGCTTTATTGAATTCCATTCAACCATCTCTAATGGAAGCTTGCAACTTCTTCATTCTCACTTTCTTCATCTTCACATTCATGAAGATTCTTGATGGCAAATCTACCTCTACTACATGCAACCATGATAATATTCATTTTCCATTCAAAGTACATTCATTCTGCAAACACAATCAAACCATGTTGAATTTTCAAGGATACGGCGATTTGGGTGTGAAATCCATCTCCTATGATCCCAAGAAACTCACTCTAATCGACCCGAAAGATTGTGTCTTTGAAGTGTTCTTGAACTTAAATCTTGATTCTACGCCTTTTCGGTACTATCATGTTGTTAAAAACTACACGTATTTGAATTGCTCGACCGATCTTTCGGGCTCTTTTGAACAAATACCATGTTTAAGTGGTTCTAGACACCATGTTTATGTTGTGGAGTCATCTTTACATGTGCCTGATTCTTGTGAGGTTGTGAAAACTGTATTGATTCCATTCGCGTATAGTTCTTATGTTTCGGATGATAGTTTCGGTCTTGACTTGAGTTGGGATTCTTCTGGTTTGAAAGATTTTGGAGAAGAGAAGAAATGGTTTGGTTTTCAGTCCATTGGAGAAGGTAATGCCTAAAGAAACCATGACTTGGTTTTGACTTTTGAAGTCCAAGTCAAGGATTTTAACATCAATAGTTCAGTTTTGACTTTATGCTTCAAATATCTGTATTGTTTTAGTATCTTACCATCTACCATTCTTCACATTTTGGGTCTATTGCAGGTTAAAATTTTTATATAATGCGTTTGAATTTTGACACTGAATGCTCGTTTGTTTGACCTTGAAAGTCAAACGTGCTGTTTTCTTTCTAGATAAATATCGACACTTGCTTAACCATCTTGATTGTAAGCTAATTCCAAATGCTTTTGTTTAGGTCCTCGTTTGGTTTTTAACGTTATTACGAATTTTTGCAGAATTAGGTCTCACGGTAATCGTTGTTCTAATTGCGGGAATCGGATGTGTGAAGGTATATTGGTTGAAGAAATCACATAGTAATGATCATGAATGGGAGATGTTACTCGGAGATCTTGAAACCTTGTAATCGTTAGAATGTCATATTCTTGTTTATATAAAAGACTCGAATTATAAACTTCGTTCAAGACCCTAAAAATAGGTAGAGTAGCGTCTCGTATGAATGATGCTAAAGAGTATATCGTGATTTATGACACTTAGTAAGTTAAAGTCATACATGACACAATGATTCATGTAATATGTTTAGGTTTTGATTATAATTATGTTGGAAACTTATGTGAACATATGATATGATTATTCAAAATTTATGAAAAGAAAGTGTGTCATGATTTTTGGTGGTAAACAATCCCTTTAAACGTGCTTCAATTACTACATTACCCTTTTCTTTTCTCTTTTGCTTTTTCTTTTTCTCCTTTTCTTTACTCTTTCCCAATAAAAAGTCTAAGCGAAATTTCATCTTCACAAAACAATTCTAAATTTTCCTCTTGTGGTCCTTTTTACAATTGGGTTTTGGAAGCCAATAAGTGGTGATAAATGAACTCAAATGTTCCTTTCCTATTAAAAAATATGTTTAATAAATGTAGAAATATATAAAAGAAAACTATAATTAGAATCCATTTAATTAATATCATAATGTATATTAATTAAAATTATTTCAGTTACTCGAACCGAACCGGTGCTAACAATAGATTAACAACGACCGAATCAATCGAAACCGATCGATTATCAATATCTCATAACCGAAAGCTTCGGTTTTCAATTAAGGCTAAGAACCGAACCGCACCGCGCAGTGGACAACCTTACAATCATAATCACCATCACCGTCACAAAATCCTTTTGTTTTTCTTAGCTTCCCAAGACTTCCCCTTTGTGTTTAAATCATTTAGAGTTCATAATAGATGTTAACTATATGACCATCGAGCATAGAAGTTTTGATGATAATACTTTTTTCTACCTTATATTGTAACTAAAGTTTTTAGAACATATTATTATGATAATTATAAATGATAAACAGCAGATCGAGATTGGGTTTGTATGGGCAACTAATTTAGGTTTATATATGATTTAGGTACAGAACAATAATAATATATTATAAGCCTAGTTACATATAGAGATGCACAAAATAACCGGGTACGGACCCGACCCGATGAACCCGACCCGGACCCGGGTTCGGGTACAACCCGATGGGAGGCATACCCGGTTCGAACCCGTTTAAACCCGTAGGGTTGGAACTGGGTTTAGTTTTTGAGTCTTTTAGCGAACCAGACCCGACCCGGTCTAAACCCGAATTGAACCCGGTATTGGACCCGATATTGGACATAAAAAAAGAAAAGAAAATTAGAAAAATAAACTAAACCCGGTATTGGACCCGGTTCCGGACCCGACCCGGACCCGACCCTACCCGGGTATGGCGGGTAGGGTTTTCCCGCAAGTGAACCCGACCCGGGTTCGTACCCGGGTTCACCAATACCCGGGTACAAAAAAACCCGATTGGGCCCAACCCAGTTTGAACCCAGTTCCGGGTCCGGCCCAATACCCGTTTTGTGCAACTCTAGTTACATACTTTCATACCTAGAAGTCTAGAAGACTAGAACTCAAAGTTGGCCCACTGTTCAAAAATTTTAAGCTAGGGCTGAAGGTTCTCACATTTTAAAAATCCCAATTTTTCATACATGAAGTTTAAAGAGGCCCAATAGAAGCCCACTACTATTTTCATTTGAAAGTTAACAGCCTGTTAAAGTCATTTTCTTGAACCGGGATGAACTAATCAGGGTACCTAAATGGCTAAAAAGAGCCTTTCTTCTTCTCATTGGCCCAACAGCAGCCCACCAAATACCAATTAATTAAATGAGTAAATTACCATTTGAATCCCTGACGTTTGTTTATTTTAACCACTTGCATCCCTGTAGTTTCAAAATTGACATCCGGCCCTTTACGTTTCATGTTATCTTCATTTGAGTCTATACGTTTCATTTTTATCTCCATTTGAGTTCAAATGAGTAACACTGTTAATGTTTCTGTTAAAATTATTATTAAAATGACGAAACTACCCTTAAAATTATATTTACTTCCACCAGCAGCCTTCTCCAAAAGTGCACAAAGGCATGTGCTTTATCCTCTCCGACGGTCCAACGCCGCCGTGATCACCGTTGTCCGCCCCAATCTTCCACTGTCGCCGCCGTACTGACCGCCATCACCTTCATTCAACTCTTCAATTCCCACAGATCTAACCAAAATAATAGCAGAAATCAAAAAGTCAGAATTCCATCAGGTCAGATTCCACAACTCAATAAATTCATTCATTCATTCATATACGCCTTTCAATTCTCCAAATTCAACTTCGTTAGTGTTAATCGGGTGTTGAATTGTGTCGATTTGTGTTAAAGGTGGGAAAACTAGGGGAATCGAATTAGGGATCTGGAAAATCCGATGGCTGATGATATGAACGATGAGATGGTGATGGATCTCGATTTGAACCAAGAGCCATTGGTGGAACCACCACCGCTTACGTCCTTTGGTTACGTATCGTTGTCGAACGAATTGGAGACCACACGCGGTAGAATCGAAGATCGACTCCGGCAGCTTGAAGCGGTTACCGCTAGGGCTAGACAGCGGCAGCGGTGGCGACAGGCGAGGAACAACCAGGAGTTGAGTTGAGTTGGCGACAGGCTAGACAGCGCTGGCGGTAGCATCAATGGGTGGTGGGTGTGGTGTCGATGGGTGGTGGTGGTGGGGCTGGGGAGGTGGTGATGGGGCTGCGGTGGTGGTGATGGGGTTGCGGTGGTGGTGATGGGGCTACGGTGGTGGTGATGGGGCTGGGGTGGTGGTGATGGGGCTGCGGTGGTGGTGATGAGGTCTGTGAAAGTGGTGATGGTTAGTTGTCATGGTGGTGATGAAGGGTAGTTTAGTTTTTTTAATAATAATTTTAACAGGAAAATTAACGGTGTTAGTCATCTGCACTCAAATGGAAATAAAAATAAAACAACATATACTCAAATGAAGATAACATGAAACGTTGGGGGTCGGATGTCAATTTTAAAACCATAGGGATGCAAATAGTTAAAATGAACAAACGTCATAGATGCAAATGGTAATTTACTCTAATTAAATTGAAGTTCAAGCCCATCTCATATTTTGTTTTAATTCACTAGCCCAACTTTTTTTTATTTAGCTTCAACCTACCAAAAAAAAGATCCCCAACTTTTTTTTATTTAGCTTCAACCTACCAAAAAAAAGATATAAAGTTTACTAACATATTAGAGCATTTAACTAGGTCTATTCACAAGCCGAGCCGAACCGAGCAGACCTTTGCTCGTGCTTGATTCGTTTCCAAACCGAGCCGAGCTGATCGACTCCTTAACCACCGCATGGAAAATCAAACAAACATTTATCGAGCGTTAATTTTTCGAACAAGCGTCGAGCGAGCGCAAACAAACGGCGATCACTTTGTACAGCCTAACTATCTAGTGTGTCTTCCGGTTTATGCAATGAGAGATGATGACAATGTTAGGCTTTAAGTTTTAATAACTTAAAAAGCAACCAAGTTTCATAACATAATATTTTCATGAGTGACAATACGTTGTTGCAAACGATGAGTCTAAGGCTGTAGCCGATTAGACGGTGAACATATTGCAAAAACGATTATGGTGAGAGCGGGAGATGATCGATTAAGAGTAGTAGCATGGTCAAAATTGTCTCTTACCGGCTTTAGATTTCACCTTTATTCTTAGAGTTAAATTTTTTATTAGCTTGATTGATCTAATATGTATAAGTTTTAATATAAATATAATTTGTTTATCAGGTTGATTGATCTACTATGTATAAACAACATACATACATACAATAAAAATAATTCAAGCCTAACCGAGCCGAGCGTACCTTTGCTCGTGCTTGGCTCGTTTACAAACCGCCGATCGGCTCGTTTACAACCGAGTAGAAGTTCGAGCGAGCATTTTTTGAGCAAATTTCGAACAATCATCGAGCGAGCGTCAAGCGCTTTGAACACACCTACATTTAACTATAGAATTAGTATACATCTATTCGTATATAAAATAAACTGATCATCGTGCATAAATGGTTTCTTAACACCCATGCAATTGATTCGTTGGCCACGTTGTGCGTCTCTTTAGCATTGGAGCGCCGCGTGCGGAGTACCCGGCAGTTGATTAGTTGGCCGTTCAGAAAAAAACACCCATACAACTTTGTTACTATGTAAAGAGAAGTGACACCCCAAAAGGCGAAAATGTTCCCTTTTAATGGCTCAACCTAGAGAATCTTAACAAGCTATGTGCGTTTAAATCTTGCAACCCGAGCCATGATCACTAAGCACCGTGCAAGTCATGTTTAATGGTAATACTGTTCTGTTATATCATCTTAGATCTCTTAATATGAGATCTTAAAACCCTAACCATGGTCGCTAAACTTCATATCAAACATTAAAGATGACTTGTTATACTATGTAAATATGATTAATAACATTGGCATTAAAATACTAGAGAATGCTTATTCAAATTATACCAAGATCATATATCATGTGCACGTGTCCTTTAGTTAAATTCGATTAAGGTTAATGTTAAAAGTATCTATCAAATCTTTTAAATTGTATAACTTTACTACACTACTTCTAGACTAATATTATTAATTTTTTTTTTAAATTTTATGGCTTTAAGATACTATTCCGAAAGGGACTAATCTCCAATATATATGATAATTTCATGCTAATTAGTAGTTACCGCATAACAAAAAAGATTAAAAATAACAAGTAATAAATATTAAAAATATGTTATGTTAATATTTTTTTGTTAAATTTATAGATTTCAAACGAAGTTAATACATTCAAATAAAGTAAGCCATCTTAGTCAACAGTCTTATATTAAGAAACGCAGATTTTTATACATATGTTTTTCTTCAACATTCCTACTGAAATAAAAAAAAATAACTAAAGGAAGCGCATGCCATCATTATAATATTATCATCAAAATTTTCTCGATTCTCTTTTTATTAGATAATTACATTATTAACTAATAATATTATTTAATTTTTATATTAAAAATAGTTTTTAATAAATTAGAAAAGAGATCTTTTTATTAATGTTATCCGTAAAGAATCAAATATTTGTAACATAAGAAATTTCCCCAAAATAAAAAAATTAAAAACACAAAGTATTTTAAAATTGGTGTTTAAAAAAATACAATTTTTATAAACTAAAAAAATCAAAATTGAAATTTATAAAAGGAAATTTTAAAAAGATTAACATTTTTAAAGCATTTATTTTGTAAAATAAAATTTTTATTTTTTTTTCTAGAAAAAATAAAAATGTTTAAAAAGTTGATATCATTGTTTTTTTTCTTATAATCTTTACTCATACGTAATTTAATCATATCTTATCTTAAAATATCGTTTTATATTCGGTAAATTTGTATTTTATTTAATATTATATTTATTCAACCCGTGTAAATACATGAGTTTATTAAAACTAGTTAATATTATTCGTTTTAAGTTATTTCCATTTTTCATTTTTATTAGTTACTTTCTATATTTAAATAAATAAAAATTATTAAAAGTCATAATAATTACGCACATCATCAACTATTTGACCAGTAGTATCATTCAAATACCAACAATAACAAGTGAATGAATAAATGAAAAAAAGTCCTAATGTTAATAGTCTAAATGTAAAGAGTAACCGGTATGACTAATCTGCAAAACCAAGACCCAACACATCATCATGGACTCGAAAATCATACTCAAGATCTCCAAATCTCAAACTTTGACTAAAAAGATCGATATGTGATTACTAGATGAGAAGTTTAATAGTTTATATGTTGACCCATAAAATACGAAAATTATTTATAACAAATTCTAGTTTTAAAATTTAAAATATCTCCTTTAATTATTTTTGACCTTCAAAGTGTCGTCTCTAAAATAACTAGCTAGAGTGAGTGACAAGATAAACGATTATGATAATCGACTTGGCACTAGTTTTTATGTCTGTCTATTTATATTAATTCAAAGGCGTTTTTGGACTATTTTCTTAAAGGGTTATTTGATAGTTTGTTATGTTTATTAAAAGACTATATTTTTATAGTTTATATTCTTTTAATAGTTAAAATATAACCTCAAATCTAAATAACTAATATGTAACATTAATGACCATTAACAGTACCAAACAACGCATTACTTTTGTTACAAGAAACAAATTCGTTTTCAATCTTATATGACTTTTCTAATTGTTTCGCTGCTAAACCAAGAGTTGAACCCGCATGATTCAGGGGCTGAAATAGGTGTGTCACCGGTGGACCAAATACCCTTCTTGTAAACAAAACTGAACCACACTTCTTTAATTTTACGTAATAAAAATTACGTAAAAGAAATACTTAAATGAATGAACTGAGCCAAATAACTAGTGACACGTGACCGATAGTATAGATACTGACCCTGGTTTTAATTTTTTATATATATAATTATGTGTGAGAGGAGGGAATCGCCTAACCGTGAACCATTAATTTTTAAAGTCAATAAACCATATTAAGATATGACTATTCAATACAAAAAACAATTTTTTTTACATTCCAAGTCAAAAAGGTTGGTTAGAAAAAATGGTCCAAGTAAATTATGTCTCAATTTTCTAAACAAATCATTGGATTTGACAAAGAAAAACTTTAATATTTGTTTCTTATTTAACTTGTTTTTTCTAGATCTACATAGAGACAGTCGGAATGATTGTTGTAGTGACCAGAAAATGACAAAGACCATGTAATATTACACATGCTATGTTTTTAGTTTCTATATTGTTTATATCTTTAGATAAATAATTTTATGGTTTTCCTTTCGATCTATATGTATTGGAATTAAACTTTTTTATTTTTATATTAATCCTTTCCAACATGATGAACTCGTAAAATTAATATGTATTTGTAATTTATTGGTTATTGCACTCTATACAACTAATAACATTTGTTTTGTTTTTAAACAAAGATAAATAAGTTACGTCTATTACTTATTTAACCTAAATGCATAAAATTCAAATTATCAATTTGTGGATAAACAAACTACACTTGTAATTTGGTTGTAGTTTTATTTAAATGATTATATTTCAATTATATGAATAAAAGGTTGATGTTAGATGCAGATAACTTAAATTGTAATGGGTAGAAGATAACATCAATACCATTATGATTGTGAAAATTAATCCTAAAGTCAATAAACTTCTTACCAAATAAACCTTCACTTATGGTATATATTGCCAAAATGCCTAACACCAACTAACATTATATCTCTCTAAGATAAAGTTAAAAGCAACTTCAACCTCCTTTCCCAAAATAATCATTTTGTTTGCCTTGAAACGACAATCTTGTTAGGTTGAATATGAAATTTAAATTTCTAGACAATTTTATACAAATGTATAATTATAAGATAAGTAGTATTTACTTTTTATATTGCAGTCTCTTTTATTTTTAACAAGAAAATAAGTTAAACTTGTGAATAGTTTTTAGATTCAGAAACCAGAAATAATATATAAATCAATCTTCAAGGCATGTAAAAAATGTTCTTAACTAGCAAACGTCAGCGCACGTATGACGCTTTGCATTTGTTCATTGTTATTCAATTACTATATAGTATAAATTTGACATGATATATATAGTAGTATGACATAGTGAAACTTATTGTAGATATTATGAGTATATGGTTGCATTTTACAAACTTACAATTTATAATGATGGTTTAAGTAAATTTTCTTTTCAGGTATTTTCAATAAAAATAATTAAAATTATTTTCAAGTTTTATGTGTTATAAATTGTTTAATAAAATTTTCTTAATAAACATTTTTAATAAATCTATTAATTGTCATATCATATTAGTGAATTAGAGAATGTAAAAGTAACATGGAGAAAAATATTATACCCCGTATTGCTTAGGAGTTACAAAGAAAATACCAATAAAACATGTTCTTTCTTTTTTGTATTGCTAATAAAAGCAAATTGTATTAAATAAATTGCTATTAATAGAGACTTTACCAACCCAAACTTTACATCGAATTTTTTAAATCTTTAAAATTTAAAAGACTTCAAAATTTATTGCGTTTAAAGTCATATTTTCCCTTAGTAAGCAATGCGACCAGACTTTAGTAAAGGTGTATGATTTTTTACTATAAAATATTGATGATTTTTTGTTTGAATAGTATACAAATATTTTCTTTTTAATCATTACAACAATGATATTAGTCAATAATATTTTCGTTATAAGTTTCAAAGCAGCTACAGCTCAAATATAAGTTATTAATTATTGTCTGTTGATATTTATGAGAATATTCAAATGATTTTGAAGCATGTGACAACAACTAATTAGGAATCGAAATCCTTTTTTCATCAACCATCATTGTTCATATATCATTTACATTAATTAACATTAAGTTTCAATATTTGTAAATATTATATAAATATAAAGTTGAACTTTTTTTAAGACTGGAATAATTGAGGAATTAATAAATACTTAATTAGTAAGAAAATTTACATCACTAGTAACACGTGTCTTCCCATTCATACAACGAGTCTTTGTCTTTTTCTTCTTTTAAAAATTAGGGAAGAAAAATATTGTAAAACACTAAAAAACTAAAACTTAGAATTACAAAACTAACCCTTAAAGTAAAGATAAACCCCACATCTAAATTGGTCAATTAGACCAAATCTATAGATCCTAATCAACCAACCAAACCCCAATCATATCTTAGGCCTAAAATGACCAAAATACCCATTCGAATCTTCAACCAATCATGCTCGAGGGTGGAGTGCGCTCATCTGTCGATGAACAACCTGGTTAGCAGGTGCTGGCCAAAGGTTGAATGGCAATGCTCGATGCTGATGTTGGTTTTGGTTCTGGTTCATAGGTGTAAGGTGGGACCGGTTGTGTTGCTGGTTCACTGACTTCTCCGGCGGTGGAACCGCTACACGCTCACACGATGGGCACATGGTGAGGGTTGTCGGAGGAGCCATTTGCATATACAGTTGGGGCGAAAGCTTTAAAGCTCGTAGTTCTTGTAATTCCTTCTGTAACCTTCGATTCTCTTCCGTTAAATTTTCACAACATCTCTTCAAAACTCGCAATCCACCTCGGTTTGCTTCAGTTTCGTCCTGTAACACCATCAAAACAACCAACTTTAGTAATTTTACTCATTTTGAGGACACAATTGGAATTTCACTAGACACCCAAACATGAACTATCTTATTGGCAACTCGTTTTATTGATCATATAAAAGTATAAAACATCCAAAATACCAATAATACCCTTGTAAGACGAATAAAATTACTAACCTTGCCCTTCGGTTCTGAAACCAAACTTCCACCTGACGAGGTCTCAACCCAAGCCTCTTAGCTAGAGCCAGCTTTTGCTTCTGTCAAAATAAACCAATAAATTATCAGTACAATAATATTACATCATTCACAATTATTATTATTGTTACACTAGTAAAGGTGTATGTCAATCATTCGATTAATATTATGTCGAGTATCATTTGAGACGTGAAGTAGATTTAAATTAAACTTACAGGATTGAGAGTATTGTGTTCTTTGAAGCTTTCTTCTAGCACTGCCGATTGATCTTTCGACAGCCGTAGCTTCTTCCGCGAGTTATCGCCGTCTTCGTCGTCGCTAACTCCGCGAGAAGAAGCTCTCTCACCGTCGTTCTCGTTCAGAACGACGTCTCGTTCGCTCCTCTTCCCGCTGATGCTCGAGATCGTGCTGTTGGGCGATGAGACGCCGGCCTCCTCCTCCGCCTCCGCCGCCGTCGCCGGAACCCTATTCACATCGATCCCCTTCAGGAACGACCTCGAATCCACTCTAAACGCATCTCCGTTGTTCCGATCTGCATGTAACAGTTGTAATTAGTACTCCGTTTGAAGATCTAGAACCTTCGATTGAATTAATTGTAGATCTAAGTATCTAACAAACAATCGATCGATTTAGGTGTTCAAAAGGTTGAATTATTGCAGATCTGTTCACCTAACCGCAAATCACAAATCGATCAATTTAGGCAAATTATTACGATTTGATTGTGAAATTTGTAAGAACATAAGTACCTGATGAAGACGGATACGAATCGGACCAATTCGTCGTTCTATGGTGAAGATTGAACAACGACGGTGGCGAATTCGTCGGAATTGTCGCCGGAATCCTCTCGGCGGCTGCCGGAAAGTTCAAGCTAAGGCTCAGACCTAAATCGTCCTTCTCAACCATGATTTACACAACAAATTTGTTCTTCTGTAATCAACTGAAGCTTGTTGTTGTTGATGATGATGAAGATGATGATGATGATGAGTGTTTGGAGATATGGAGATCAGAAGAGAGATATTGAGAGTGTTTTGATGATAATCAGGGGGTGATGAATGGGGTTATATAGAAAGAACAGAGGACTGTTTGGCGGCTTGATCAAGCCGTATAAGCCGAGCCGTTTGTGTGTGTGTGTGAGTGTGTGTGAGAGAGAGATGTGTGTTTTGTTGTGAAGGAGACAAAGACTTTTTGTGACCATATGTGCATGCAACCAAATGCTTTTAATTCGTTTGACCGTTGACTATTATTAAATATTGATAAAAATATTATTAGTTACTTTTATCTTTTTTTTAATTTATAATATGTAATTTTTCTCAACATTTCTTTGGAAGAGAACATATGTATTTTCAGCTGTAAAGTTAACGCAAAGTTTGACCAAATATGTTATCGAATGTATTTGTTTGATTATTATTTATGATGAGAAGAAACTTATTTTTAGAAGTAACTTCCATCTTTAAATAGTTATGCTTTAATTACTGTTTTACAATCACATCTATTAAATATTTATGGTTGAACCGTCAAATCACTTTTAATCATAGATTTAATGACTATGTTCCATAATATAATGTATTAATTTTTTTGTTACGAAGAAAATAAATTGTTTGAAACGGGAGTGGTATTGTAATAGACAATGACTATTTTGTTATATTTATTATTTAATAAATAGCCTAGATTGTCAATGATATTTTGACCTAGTAATTCAAGAAAGAGGTGAGAGATTTTGTATTTTTTGATTGTTACTGACAAATTATTACTAACGTGTTGTTAATAACTTTTAACTACTAACATGTCGTTAGAAAAAAATAAAAGCTTCAAGTAATTTTAGCTCGTAACGAAAATTTTCTATCTTTTTTATCACATTATGATTTTTATAAGTCCTTTTATATTAATCAAGACCCATGTTAATCAAGACCCAGCATAGGGAAAAGATTCATAACTAAGCTATTCTTACACAAAAAATAATGTTACCAGATTCATTGAACGACATGTGACATATTATGTCCCTTAAATTCTTAAGAGGCAATACAGCTCACTAGTTTATTTAGAGACAAGATGTTGTGTTCGAAGTACTATCCATGCTCCAACATTGCGTTATGTTCAAACGCTAGTTTCTAAGTATATTTTTTATACTATTTTGTACTAAAAATTAACACTACCTAGGATTGGACCCCTCGCGCATCGCCACGGGGTCTTTTCAAAGCGTTATGAAAACCATATTCGTATTCAAAATTTAAAAACATTGTCATTGTTGTAAAAATAATAACTAAATAGATTATTTCATAAACTTAACATTTCACCTAAATTTTCAGACTTACAAAATTTATTTATAAAACTTACTTGGATGCTAAATATAACAAACGTTACAATCGATAATTTCATTCAATATCAATCTTTTATAGATAGTTATTTTATTACACTATATGTAATTAAAATACATGTTAAATTGTTTAATCGCAATTAACTTTTGCTGAACTATAAAGTGATTATATTTATGAGATAAAGGTTGTATAATAGGAAGAGACTTTTACAATTAATGATAGTTTGGTGTCAATTTGAAAAGTTTTAGAACTCCACCGGAGTTACCGACATCTACAATTAACATATATAGCAATGTTTGTTACAAGACTAGAACTCTAAACACACCCTTATGAGAAAATAAGTAATAGATGATAGAGTTGATATAATGAAAGTAGTGAATTCAGTATAAACTATAAAACCAACAATTCTTAGATCATGTGGTTGAGACGAGGTATCCGAAGACTATATTAAAATACAGGTAGGTTTTGAACTCAAGTCTCATATGAAACAAAAAATAAAAGTTTTAGATTGAGCCAATAGATTTTCTCACCTAAAATGAGTTTTTTTTTTCCAGAAGGTATTATTAGGTTCCGGACTATTGAGGACGAACTAATGTATGAGCTGTTATTTAAAAACGTGCCTGCAAACGTTCTAAATTTTCTTACTCGAATAATAAAGATGATTAAATGAACTAATAACTCGTTAATAATCCAATTAAAAGGTAAAAGAAAAGGTAAAAAAACTACATAAGTTAAAATACATTATGTCTAAATTTGATAAAAGAAACATGAGTGAAGTTGTACTCATGAGCATTCACATCCACAGGTATCAAGGGACATCACATGTGGGACCCAAAATCATATAGGCTCATCAAGTCCATCCATTGTGTCATCATGAGTAGATTCATCATTTTTATGATTGGATCCAACCCGACAAATCAATATCCGTTCCACCTGCTGTGGACCCCACCCACACCCCTATCAACCCCCACTTTACCTTTTATTTTCCTTTGTTTTCGACTTTTGGAATAATAATAAAAAATATTTGTATGAAAACTCCCTAATAATTTTATTCTTGTTAGTATTCAATTTAGTTCATAGAGAAAATGAAATTACGTTGTGGTTCAATAATTACATATATATTAATGCACGATGGAGTTCAACAGTGAATTTTTTTTTATGGTTTGTAAAAATTTGTTTATTTTTTTGGGAAATTACGTCGAGTTAGATATAATACGTTTTATTCAATTGTATACATACGTTTTGAAGTAATTAGTTTGGAAATAACCCGAGTCAAATATAATTCGTTTTAGTCAACGGTATGAATACGTTTTGATGTAAATTTGATTCGAAAATGAGTTGGATCAAATATAATTGTTTCATTTAACTATATAAATACGTTTTAATATAAATTTAGTTCATAAATAAGTCAGAGTTGAAGGAAAGATTGGATCTATGAGAGTGAGTTAGAGTGAAAGTTTCTTAGGATCAAGTACTTTTGTTTTTTTGTTTGTAAAAATTTATTTATTGTTTGGAAAAGTGCGCCGGTTTAAATATAATACGATTTATTCGATTGTATAAAATGCGGTTCGGTGTGAATTTAGTTTGAAATGAGTTGAGTCGAATATAATATGTTTCGTTCAACTGTACAAATACGTTTTCGATGTAAATTTAGTTCAGAAATGAGTCGGGTATGTTTGTAATATATACTTTACCACGTCGCAAACGGCGCTGCTGCATGTGTTTTTTATGTAGGTTTTGAGCTGGTTCACGTTTCGACATAAATTTGTTTGGAAGAGTTTAATAAAAAATAATATGTTTTCATTCAACAGTATAAATTCAAGTTACTATACGTTTTGACGTAAATTTAGATTGTAAGCGGGTTGGGTCGATTATATTTTATATTTTATCACGTCACATACGATGCCGCCGCAACGTGCGGCTTGTAAAATACTAGTTGTGTTTATAGTTAGGGTAATGTTATGTAAAATATATATTTTAAGAGATTGAAATTGAAAATATATAATAATATGTCATAATATAACATGATTAAATTAACAAACATTTGATAAATTAAATGTGATATATGCCATTAACAGACGAACAAATAAAAAATTTAAAGTTAGAGAAAATTGTAAGACGAGCATCATACAAAAAGAATGGAAAAAATCATGCGTTGTTAAACTTATTTTATATCATTATGAAAGATTACGTCCAGAACTTATATTAAAGTGGAATTTTGATAAAACAGAACTTATATTAAAGAGAATTTTTGATAAAATCCAGAACTTCAAGAAATAATTGTAGCATACTCAGGGTAAGAACTTAAAAAAATAATTGTGGAGACGTTTAATTAAATCAGTCCAGCAAATTAACTTTATGATGTAAACATCACCGGTAATTTATTTACATTAACAAGCTTTAGAAATTGATATTAAGGTAAAAATAATCATTTAAATATCAATAGTTATATTATTATATCCATTAGACGTATAAAGGGACGAAATATCAAAAGGAGAGTTTGAGAAAACACTTGAAACTTAAGAAGGTGTCACTTTCACATTCTTTTTAATGTGTGGATAATGTAATTGGTCCTTTTCTCGGTTGAGGAAAAGCTCAAACATTACATGTTCTTGTGCTACTTTGTTGTTTAGATGAATAACCGTAAAAAACAAGACTTTATGTTTTAAAGTTGTGTAATATCATATAAATGACAATGCTTTGGAAAAAATAGTGACTAGATCAGATGTTTTAACGGTACAACTCAACTATAGTCTCAAGAGGTTAGCAAAGGGACGAGACAATCATAATTATTTTTATTTCTATGTTCTGGTTCTCTAGAACCTGCAGATTTATTTTTCTGGTTTGTTTGATTGTTGGTAGGCGATCAATGACATTTATGCTTTTTGGTTAATTGTTTGATCTAGTTCGGTTTTAGAAACACTGATATAAGAATTCTTAAAGATCATAAATAGATTAATTATGTTTATTGTGTTTGAAAAATGATAATTAATCTTCAAATAACTTTTTAAAACAATGACTCTTTGTCCGGTTTATATTTTAAACCGCTTTATATGTACAAAAAGATCACGAGTTCCCTACACATATTTTGTGTATGTAGCAAATGCCATCCATTTGTGCGAGCATGTCTTACTTTTTGAAAAGAACAATATATACTTAGAAAAGTTTATTTAAGATTACCTTATTTTTAAAAACTTATACCTTATTTTTTAAAACTTATGTTTGTTTCATCTCATGAAAAATAAATATCTATATAAGAGCACGTGAACAAGTAGGAAGCTATTATAAGGGGCACACTTATGTTGAAAATTAACTCCGCTACAAACATAAAATAAGGTGTTATCATGGGTTCGAGTCTCACTCTGAGAAAAAAATGCTTAGAGTTAAAAAAGTGAGTTTTCTCAGCAATAAGTTTCATCCTGACTGGATTGGGGGTGCGGTCCCGGTTGGAAAACGGATAGGTGGATCTGATTAAAATAACATATATCATCCGAAGTAGTGTCATACATTTGTTGTTAAAAAAAGACAAACATAAAATCATCGCATACATATTTTGTCATCAAATATACTTTTAGGTATAAATCATGATAATGAACATTTTAATCCTTTTCATAACGTTCTTTCTTTTAAACAGCGACATAACTAAAAAACAAAGTCAAATTGGGTACTTACAATATCGTATCAATTAACATAAATGATATAAGTAATAAATGTTGGTATTTACTTTTAATCAATATTCTAACAAACTTATATTTTACTGAAAGTTTAAGACCTTACTCATTTTAATTTAGTTATTTTTCATTTCTAAGCGAGTTTAGCTGTATGCATGTATGTCTATTTATTGTACTAATAAGTGAATATCGTCCATTTGTTTGTTCACATGTAGTGATACGTATGCTTGTATAATTTTTCACATGGATGGTCCTATTTATATATAAAACAAGCTAGCAAGGAGCTAGACAAAGTTAGTTAATTTGAACAGAACACTATGGTGTAATTTTAATTTTATTAATTTTCCTAATGATATATAACATGTATGTACTCCTTAATCTGGCTATTTGGTGGGTTTTTGTTTTTATTTTTTAACGCATAATGCAACACTTTCTAATATAGTTTCTTATGTAGTTCCAAAAAATAAATTTCCAACAAATACTCGAAAAATTATATAAATGGGTAATGTTTTATACAAAGGTGATTTATTTTACAATGTGTTATTAATTCTTGTCAATCAATGGTTACTTCATTTAAAGTGTTCAAAATAGTGAAAACAACCTACAACCTGTTAGAAAAAGTTGATCAGAAATTATCATTTATGTGCTTAATATGCTTGCAAAATATGCTACATGTAATTTTATAAAGATCATGTTAAAATTAAAACAAATGTATACATGGGTGCCTACCTATATCCAATTTCCATAAAATGCAATACTTTTTAGGTTAATCAAGGCCAATCACTAATTCAAGTTTAATTCTTCAGACAATGTAAATTTTATGGTTTCCTGAACTATAATATCTAATATATCACTTTATATTGTTTGACTTATCACATTTGTTTTGATTTGTACACGTAGAATGCCAAATCATATTTTATATGTCACTAAAGAATACAAAAATGCTTGTACACTGTATGTAACAACAAACTTTCTCCCGAGTTTTGTACTCGATACAAGTCATTTGCATATGTTTTGTTTTGTAACCTTAAAGTTAACAAAAAATGTTAAAAAATCATTTACGCTTTAAATGGTTCAATAAAATTAAATTCATTTTGGCAAAAACAAGAACCTCGTTATCGAGACATACGTACCAATCATTTTATATATCAATACTTAACATTTATATAAATTTCTTAGGCAATGCGGTAACTTCTACCACGTCCATTCTACATATATAGACGTCAATATATCACCCGCATCACCTCTTTCACTCTACCTCACCATTCACAAAATCAAGATAATGATCTCATCCCTTTCACTTCACCATACCAACGTTTGTATTCAATTTATACAAAGAAAAAAACACTAGTCAGGCTTGTTGAAATCTTCTCAGTCACCCGTTTCAAGCCCCTTAATGCCTAGGGGGAGCGGTTGACAGACCCTTAAAGCCTCCACATTAGCTCGCACACCCGAGGCGTGAGAGTAGAGCCGGCTCTGATAGGAGGCGGGGTGGGCGACCACCCAGCGCCTGATCTAATCAGGGCCCCGAAATTTCTAATAAAAATTATATTATATATATATATTTTAATAAAATCCATTTAGTTAATTTTAAACAGTTAAACTCATTAAGCATTAACAAACTATTAACATTATAATTGTTTTAAGCCTGAACAAGCATTGAATGTCATCAAAATTTTAATTATATTAGACCACTATCATTGACCTATTATTAAAATTTAAACTCATTTTAATACTCAAACAAATTAATTTTTTATCTAGCTGGGGGCAGTAAAAGAACGATTCGGAACACATGAGGTCAAAGCGATCGATTGATCGAACTATAGTATTGTTTTTTCTACTCGCACAGGCCTAGGAATTTATATATGTATTATTCACATTATATAATAGGAGACCAGTTTTTCCCTACTCGTTCAGAACACAAAATTTTTCGACAATTTTCGGGTATGACCCTGTGTGAAAGCATAACCCATTGTCTTATTTTCATTACATTTTGCCATAAATCAAGTTTTACATTCCCATAAGACACAAAATAATACAAAAAGAAAACAAATAATATGTTCTATATTTTGTTGGGAAAGTAAACAATAAGCTTTTGGAGACAAAGACAATAATAATTAATACATGTAAATTGTCTAATTTTTTTAGGCCAGTTGCAACATGAGGATTAGCTTTTCAAGTCATGTACATGTGAAAATCCACCCAAAGTGGGGTGGTAAAGGGTAGAATTGTCAACTACGAAATGTCTTTATAGGGGTAAAAATGTCAAGCCATAATTCAAACTCCAAGCCGAGAGCTGAAGCTGAAGCCGAAGCCGGAGCCGAGCCATGCGTGGGGGTCCAAAAGACGACCGAGGAGAGTGGAGTTCACGTGGGTAGGAACCTCCCCCTCCTAGATCTCACGTGTACCAGCATATCTTGTTTATATACACGTGGGCCCTTTTTTTCTTTTCTTTTTTTAATTTTTTAATTGTATATTGTTATGAGATCTAAAAGATTCAAAGGTATGGTATGTTACATATAATTGTTCTAACGTCATTTTTTATGTAATAAAAGTTAATAAAGTAATTTCTTTAGAAGGACAAACATAAATTTATCAACTCATATATAAGACTTGAATTATTGATCTTTTGAGAAAGACAATACTCTATACGATTTTTAAATATTTTTTATTATAGAACACAAAATCTTTATTTTGGACCTTCTATACTTTTAAATCATCACGCATTCACTCTGAAGATTTAGAAAAAATTTTTAAAATGTTTCTTTTGACTTATAATTCCCTCAAAATGCCACCAAGATATTTTTCTCAAAATATACTTTTTCAAACAAGGCGTCAGTGCTTCCTTAGATAGGGCGCGGGCCCTTAGCTACTCAAAATCGCACATGTTCCATGGAGCGCCCCTGAGCGGTGTGGACGCGCCTGCCGGGCTAAAGAAGCGCCCGCCACCATAAGGACACATTTACGATTTTGAGTGATATGTTATACAGGCGCCCGTCCTATGTCTAAGGAATCGTCGACGCCTTATCTGGATGGGACATTTCAAAAAAAAATTATTTAAAAGACATTTTGAATGAAATAAAGAAGAAATTGACATTATGGGAATTTTCCCAAAGATTTATACCTATAATCATTTGATTATAGTGTATCCCATTTTACCTCCAAAATGTATTTAACGACACTTAAAGTAAATAGTATTTGTTTTAAAAGTATTTTTAAATAGGACGCATGGTCTTTGCATAGAAAGTTGGGGCGAAATAAAGATGTCGTTCACACATTTGTTTTGCAAGTTTTTAGTTTCACCTTTTCGTTTAAAATTAATATACGCTTTGCTTTTCCGAATACTTGCAAGATAAAAAAAAATATTATATGAGACACACGTATATAAAGGAAAAATAAAATCCCTTGTTAGGTCATTTACCTAAAATATGATACGTAAAAGGGTTTTCCAAAATTTGAAAAGTTATTTTTGGAAAACTGAAAAATGTTTTGATCATGAGTCTGGCATTAGATATTGTTACTTCTATCTGTATTAAGTAATTAAAATTTTTACACGTTAGTATATAAACAAAAATAATTAGAATTATTATTATAGAGATTTGGATTTAAGTATGTATGCAAAGATCGAGTAAACTTCGCAAATCACGGGGAGCTATGTAAGTCAATTTAAGAAAAGTACTTATTATTTAGTTAGTTAAAATTAACAATTGATAAAAAAACCCAATGTTAGTATTGATAAATTACATAAGTAGTCCTAAAAAGACCTAAATGCATTTAATTTTAACAGAACTATTTGACGAAGTTAGTGAGTTAGAGTTAATCGAAACAATTTGAAAACCATAAGGGAGTAAAATCAATATTTTAAACAGTTTGATGAAAACCGTCAATTGAAATATAAATTTTCAGCTAAAGTATGATAATTTAAGAGCAACAATAATTTAACCTTTCGATGCTAATGGATTATACTTAAACCTTTTGATCAACTATGTCTAAATATTAAATTTTTTAAGTGAAAATAATTTCATTTTGAATTTTAAACGTATAATAAACATATTAGAAAGATTGTTTGAAGTGAACAATAATAAGAAATCATGTGTGTGGTAAACAACCTCATGCATAAAATGTAAGGTAAAGATATGCATATTAGATTGTGAAGCGATTCAACTCGCTATGGTTGTTGTGTGAATAGAAAGATAAGTCAAACGCTGGTTGTTTTTTTTCTTTTTAAAGTTATTAACTCCATATTAATTTTCTTTAAGAAACAGAAAGTTTATATAAATACATGGTTTGAATTGTTCTTAAAATTTTCTATTGTGAAAGTAATTTGGGGTTAAATTTCAAGATGAAAATTTGGCATTAAAGTTACAAAAAGAAAAGGGCGCGTGAAATGACATCATGGACATACACAAAAGCCGTGCGTGTCATCATGTCTGTCAGTTAGCAGACACCCACTCTTTGTATAATCATTTGAACTACTCCTCTATTATCCATCCTTTGATATTCCCACTCTCCTTCGGTGCGCGTGCTCTCCACGTACACATTTCACTAACTTAAGTCTTTATCTAAAGAAATGCGTTAAGAAAAAAAAAAAAACAAATGTATAAACTTTTATTTTTAAGGTTAAATGAATCACTGGTGGCCTTCCGGTCCACTTAATAGAGGTGTTCTAAAATATCTGTATCTGAAACCGCTTCACAGATATCCGAAAATCCGAATCCGAAATATCTAAAAACTCGTATTCAGGTAGTGTCTTTCGGATACTCGGATATCCGACTTAGGGGCTGTTTGGTAGCCTCTTAATCAGCCTCTTAATGATTCAGATGTCTGAATGGTTCAGCACTTAATGGTTCAGACTGTTTGTTTCACCAGCACATGTCTGAATGGTTAAGACATTTACCTCTGAATGGTTAAGCATTATACAGATGCTGAATGGTTAAGAGGTCTAATGCTGAATGGTTAAGACATATTATCTGAATTGGTTAGATATTTATCTTTGAATAATTAAATGATATACTAGCTCTTAATGGTTCAGACCTCTTAATGGTTCAGCACTTAATGATTCAGACCTCTTAATGGTTCAGCACTTAATCATTCAGAAGTTGCCAAACAGCCCCTTACCTGAAATAAATTTATAAAAAACTAAATAATAGCTATTAATTGGAAATTTCAGATATCTTTGTAAAAAAAATTGGATATTCGAAAACCTTTTTGATTAAAAATATGAAATGTTTATAAAATTTATTAAAGAAATACATATTCTTTTAGAATTGAAACCCGTTTTTTAATAATAGGTAAGACTTGAACGCGAGACCTCCCTTTATTTTATTAAAGTTTTAAGGACACATTTCATTAACTTCCTTTCATTTTTGAAAATTGTAATATCATATGTTCGAAACTTTTAAAATCAAGTTGGCTTGGCTCGTTTGTATTTAAGTCGGCTCTTTTTAATTTTGAATAGTTAGACTTTCTTTATATATATGCATATATATAATTAATTGGTTGTGAATGATAACTATTTTTAATTACTCTACTCATTATTTTATCATAACAATAGTTATATTAATTTTAATTTATATTCTAGTTTCAACTAAAATATCTAATAATATATGTTGTTCAATGGCCAACAGTCAATCTACAAATATTCAATAAACTATAACTTGAATCTCGCTCTAAATAAGTTTCACAAAACTCTTTATATATCGACTCGTGAGCCAGATTGGTTTGGATCGTTTATTTACCAAGTCAAGCTTGGGTTGACTCGTTTATAAAAAGTCAGGCCAGTTCGACTCGTTTATAAGCCTAGTTAAGCTAAACCTTAATTCAGCTAGACTCAAAATTGTTAAAAATACTACTCCAAACTTTCACCAACCTCTATCCCGTTATTATAATATTTTGGTGATTTAACTCCTTAATCTATCAAAACCACCCATAAAGCTATATAAGAATTCTTAAAAGATAATTCTTACGGAGACCAACTAACAACCCAATCAACTTTAAGAAGGGACACCAAACTCATGAAAAACACACACAATATATAATTCAAACACTAACCATGAAATAGGATGAGTATCAACTAAAAACACATTTAACAACATTGCCATTCCAGCTAACGTCACAACCTCACCGAAATAATATGAATATTCTTAAAAAAACATAGGTGATAAAAACACCTTTAATTTTTTTAGTGGAATATAAATTCTTTTTTAACGGTAAATGTGCAATCCTGTTTTGCATGATATATGTTATTTTAATCGGGTCCATCAATATGTTTTTCAGCCGGGAACGCACCCCAACTCGCTTAAGAGGAAACTCATTGCTGAGAAACCCATTGACTCAACTCAGAGCATTTTGATCAAATTGATAATTACTTGTAACCTTCCAATATTTACATGTCATGATTATCTCATCTTAACCGGTTGAGCTAATAATAGAGTAAAATTTGTGATGTACAACTATCCCAACACCCGGGATCCAAAAGGGACTGATTGGCTACCGGCTCAAAGCGATGTCTCACACAAACCGGTTTGGTTCTGGCAAAAATAACAATATAAAGAAAAGAAAAAGATTTTAAAAAAGATTCTTAAAAGTTAACTTATTTGCTTGAAGAGCTCGAATGGATAAGATGCCTCCTTGAGTCACATTTACTAAAAAAAAAAACATAAATATGCAAGGCTCTATGTGTTGCTATGTGGAGTTTCACTAGAGACTACAACTCATTTGCTAAAGTTAGTTGTAACTCAGATAATGGAGGTAGGACGTGATATGGAAATGGTGTAGATTTTGCAATGGGCGGGAAGACGAAAAACAATACGAGTAGGGGACTCGCGCAATAATTTGAGCAACCATGTTGTGCGTATGTAAGGAGAAATGAAAGAAACTAAAGTAATACACAATGAAGTTTGGAAAAGATTTTCGAGGAGAATTAGGTGAACACTTATGTATTATCAACTAACGCTTTGTAATTCTTGACTTACTAAAATCTTTAATATAAAATTGATGATTAACAGTTATTTAAATTGTCAAAAAAAAATTAGTGTGACAATATAAACACACGTATCTATACTTATTAATAAAACAATATCTTTAGTGCCACGTGTCTTTTTCTTAGGCCTCCATTATTTTAATTTCCCGCCTAAAAATGTATCTATCCTTATTATTAGTCATAATTCATTTGAATAAAATTAACTATTACTATAATTACAAAGTGAGTTTTTTCCTTAAATAGTGTATAGAATATTTATTTACCATAATAGGTGTTTAAGGAAGTGTTTTTTTCTCAATATAATGTTATTGATTAAATTTAATTCACTTTAAAATAATATTATTTAAAAATAGTCAAGTACCGAGGTGAATAAAATTGTAAAACCATTTGGTTCATATGTCGTATTTTACATAGAAAAGTTGAAATTTTTTCACTATAATTTTGTTTCAATTTCACATAAAAGTACGCACATTTTTTTAATTCTTTTAACAATATGTATTTTTTTGAAAATGATTTTAATTAAAAGATATAATAAGAAAACTATTTATAACAAAAAATGCATTCCTTAAAAATGTTTTATATAAATATCATGACGAAACAAAAAAAAGTTAATGGTTTATTTTTATTTTATTTTACGAATTATAAATGTAATCCTCAATTAACAATGACATGTATGTTGCTAATAGATTTCCAGCAACAATTAGGGGAGAAACGAGTCACACCGTCTCGCGAGCCACTCGAGACCGACTCGCTAAAAACTCTAATTAAGCTTAAATTAAACAAGCTTGAACTCATTTACGACTCATTTAATAAATGGTTTTGAGCCCGAGCTTCATATGTCGAGATCGAGCCGGCTCGCAAGGCGAAACTAACGTTGTATGTATATGATGTTTATATTTTATCAATTATGTACATGCTTATGTAAGTGATTATTACTATATATAAATTTATGTTTAAAACAATTATTCTTATATATATTTAATTATTTTAAAAAAAATTACATAAACCATTCAGTTTCATAAAAAGATATTTTCTATATAAGAACAAGTATTATAAAAATATATGTTAAAAAGTACTGATGAAAGAGTATTAATATTTTTGTATGAGAAAACTTTATTGAAAAAGAAAACCTTAATAAAAACATCATAAACCATTTTTCAAAATCATGAGAGATGCTAAATTGGTTTTTATTTTATTGAAACTTTATCCTTTAAATTTTACTTAAGTAACATTAGTAAAAATAGAAATACATTTATCCAATCATATTATGAATAAAAAAATTTAACTTTTCAATACAAAAACCATTTTGGTAAATATTTTTTTAAACATTCATTTTGTTAAATTAATTTTCTACCAATCCTACTTTGAAAAAAAACTCATTACAAAGGACATTGTGATGATTTTAAAATAAAACTCTAAAAAAGATTGCAAGTTGTAGTTGACTGATTTTTCCTAACCAAGAACAAGTTGACTCTATCCCAACAAACAAATAATATAATGAGTTTTTATAGGTTGCATTACACCAAAATTATGAATTGAAACGTGTTGAATTCTTGCTTATTCAAACAAGTAATTAAAGGTTTCCTAATTCACTCATCCTATGCAAAGGAGAAGAAACCCTATCTCACGTCTTCTATCCCGAAACAATTTAATATATGTATTATAAAATCAATGGTCTTAACTAATCAATTCAGGGTTTCGATTTTCCCAAATCATGATATCGATTTTCAAATGGAAAGATGAACCATTTCTTATCATTTTCAATTTACAAGCATATCATGGTTTAGATTTACCCCAAATCACATTATGTTTGAAGTTCAACTCACCGATCTTTTTACGCCTTCATTAATCTATTTAATATCACTAATACCCGAAGTATTAAATCACAACAGCTCTATGTATCTGTTCTTAGTGTTAGTCTAGGCTCATTTGACTAAAAGTCAACTTCTATACAAGAGATATTTAATGAAAATTTGGAAATTTAACCTTAAATTAGAGCACACATCTTTTTTTAGAAATTAAATCATGCCCGATATTTCATATTTTTACAAATAATTATCAATAAAAACTATACAAATCATTTATGATTTTCTTCATCTATGAAATCAGTTCATTGATTGTGTTTTTCCATTAAATACTCGGTTTATATTTAAATTTTGATGAAAGTTATAATTTTTTTTAATCGACTCCTCTTCAGTTTGAAGGAATTCATGGGTATCTTTTTTTGGAAATGAAATCATACTCGCTTTTAAAATATTTCACAACCATCCTAGATTTACGACCCTCGCGATTTGTCTTTATAAAGTCTGATGATATCGTATTCGACAAACTTCATTTACGTTCTCATTTTGGCTTCGGTTTTATCAAGTTTTCTTCAACAAAATGTATTTATTTTTTGTTATATTTGAGCTTTCACCTCAGCGATTATGATTTAACATATCATTGTTTACAATTGTGTTTTTGGATTAATATTATTTTACTTTAATTTTTTTGAAGATGATCTACTTCAACAGTCCATTTATAAAGAGGTATTACATGCTTTTACTTTTTAAACTTCTTTATTATTTTTATGTGTACTGCCATATTATTATTATTATTATTATTATTATTATTATTATTATTATTATTATTATTATTATTATTATTATTATTATTATTATTATTATTCTATTATTATTATTATTATGTTTGATTGGAATTCGTTTGATATGTACAAATTGTTTTGATGTATCTGCAAGTAATATTGAAATCGTATTTTTATTTTACGATTGACTTTGACACCTTCAGACAAAAGGATTTATTTTAAATTTCAAAGAAGACAATTTTTGTTCTCAGTGTGTTTTGAAATGACAATAATCAAAAGACAAGGACAATCGCTATCCAAAGTTGATTTGTTTTTAATAAGGATCATTATCAGCTTTATGTAACATTATTTCGAGTTAAAAGTAGATAGAGGTTAAAACTATTAATATTAGATAATAATAAAAAATAACCAATAAAAAATCAAATGTTGTATACAAATAAATTTTCAAATGTTTATGAATTTGAAATATTATTTTTCATGTTCAATTTAAGTTGTTTATTACTTAAAGTTCTTATTTATATAGTTATTTCATTCCGTATTATACACTATTTAGACGTATAAATATTAACAGAGAAAAGCTACTAATTTTAGATATAGCTAATGTTAAAAATCATACATAAAAGTCGATATACAAAATATTATAAACAACATTATAACTTACGCACCTTTTTAAACAACAATAATATTTTTTTATTGACCCGTGTGTTACACGGGACTTTAGCCTAGTGTATAATAAAATACAGTTATGAAAATAGAGTTTGTTTAAATGGATTGGGACCGAATGCTCGCTAGAAGCTGGCTCAAATCATTCAACCCGAACCAAGATGACTCATTTAAATTCAAGTCAAGTGAATTCACTCATTAGCTCATTCAAACAAATTTAATTATAATTTTAGTTTAAATTTACTACAGCGTAACACAAGGCTATCTAATTCTGCTATTATCATTTCTTCGAACCTTCGACCTTCCATTCATTTATTCTAACGTTTCTTGCATCCAGTTTTGTTGTCTTCACCCGATCACTCAAATATGCAACAAGTCGCCTCAACGAGTCACAAGCTAACTCCAATTACACCCGATTTGAGTTAAAAGCCTAAGTTCATTTAGTTAGGTTCAATACTCCAAACTAAACCTGGCTAACTTTTTTTTTTCAAGTTGAAGCGCGCACTAGTCCTGACTTGACTCGTGACCCATGCTAGTTATTAAATTGGGATGTAATTTCTTATATAAACATATAATAGTATAATTTCAAATATTAGTCGTAAGAAATTCGATTTAACAACAATGATAATCTGATTGTCGTGTGAACAATTCCAAACCAGATAAATCAATCAGATACACTCATAATTAAAAACGAAATACGCTTTTTGTGTGTGTTTTTCGTGAACCAGATGAAGAAGAATAATCAAATATCCCATAAATCAATTTTTGAAGGGACAAGATAAACCTTTAGAATGGAGTTATTATCTTAAAGTTAGACCATTTTAACCTGAATTTTATATGTAAAATTTTAAAAAAATTAATTTTTGATGGATTTTTGCTAGAGCAATATTTAAAAAAATAAAAATGTTACCATTGAATTTCAAAACTCAAACCCAGCCAAAACTATTGCTCTTTGGACCCTACTATACCCAGAACCCTACCAATGAAACATTGCCCCCTTGAAACGTGTAAATAACCGGATCCGACCGGCCGGTCGAACCGGGATTCGGAGGTTGGATCGGTCCGATCCACCATAAATCGTTTTGTTTTCAAGGAACCGTACGTTTCGAATCGGTTCGATGGTTGGACCGGGAACCGGGTTGGATTGGATTTTGAAAATTTTTTATTTTTTTTTTTTTTTTGGATTTTAATAAGTTTAACGGATGGTTCAAACTATGAATTAGAGTGTTTGACATCAGATTATTGTTGAGTTTTTATATATAACTATAAACTACATACGTAAAATATATATATTAAATTATATATCTAAATGTTATCTAATATACACATATATAATCATGACATTATAAAATTCTTAAATCCGATCCGAACAGTTCAACCCAATCAATAAAATAATCGGTTTGTCATTCGATTCAGTTTAAAAATATCGGTCGAGAGTTTACATTCCATAGTAATAATAAAAAGAAAAGGTGTTTAAAGAAATAAGGTGAAAGGAGGGCTCAAAAAGATGCGTGAGAGAGACGGTTGTGTGGTCCGACATGATGTCGGACGATGATTAGGTGTCCCCAGTGTTGCGTGCTTAGAGTCCCACGTGTTCCCCCTAACCTCAATTATAATTATAATTATTATATATTATATATATATATATATCTGAGGGTGGGTCCCCACCAAACAGTGGTTTTTTCTCATAGGTCCGTACGAGGCCACTTCGTTCCCACCCCATGTGAACGCACGTGAACTTGGGCCAATCCCATGAGGGTGAACTTTCATATCAAATATTCCTCCAATCAACTTGTTCCTTGTCTATTTACCATTTTCTCCTTTCTCCTTTTCCATTTCTTTTTCATTTTTTTCTTTTATTCAATTAAAAAATCATGTTAACCCATGCAACGCTACATTACTTTAATCATTAACTATTTAGATCGTCGGATAACATAAAATCACATTGTAGTGACAAGATACAAAAATACTAAATTTTTGTAACCAAACTTGAAAAAATAAAGTTAAGGAACAAATCGGTGACCAAACTCTAAGATCCTAAACTTTAGTGGCCAAAGTAACGCACTACGCGGTGAGTGTCCAGTCAATATTCACATGAAAGCTGCGTTAGTTTTGTCGTTATTGTCAGAAATCATAGAATCAAAGTTTGATTGCGAAACTCAAAAGTTTTAAATTTCAGTGACCAAACTCAAAAAAACAAATTTCACTATAAACAGTTTAGTGGTCAATCTCTAATATCCTAAACTTTAGTGGCTTTGAGTTTTTAACTTTAGTGGCCAACCTCATAAAAATATAATTTCGCTATAAACAATTCAGTGACCAATTTCTAATATCCTGAAATTTATTGGCTAAAGTCAAATAACCAAAAATTAAAGTTAAATATAAAAGTACTTAAAACTGATGTGATTAAAATATAAAATTTAAAAATTTACTATTCATTTGCCTTGGAATTTAATTATAGAGTAATATTATGAATTGACAAATATTAGTTTAGTTTTTTTTATTGATAACTCACATGAATTTGGAAAAGGGAAAAAACTGAGGGATAAAAATCTCTTAATTCATAATTAATTATTCGTTTGTCAATTTTAAAAAACTAATATCAATATAATTTTTCATTGCTTTACAAAATAAAACTTATGTGTTTGAGTATTATTTGGTGCAATATGTTTCAAGTAAGTCAGATGTTTTATTACAATAAACCTTTTGGTGATAGGTTTCCTTTGAAATGCATGGGTGGCCGTGTCGCTAACGTTGTCTGTGTTCGCCTGCATGAGTGGTCTTTCGTCAATCAATTTATCTGGATGACCGGATATATAATATCCGTTAGCCATTAGAAAAATATATAGTTTTCTATTTTGGGAGGAAGAGAAATTTCTCGCCTACTAAAGTAGAAATTATTTGTGATTAATAATATGTTATTGTGTATTCATATCAAGATCATTTGGTGGGGTCTGAAAATATAAAAGCAATAATTGGGGTGCAAGGTTCCAATAATTTGAAAGGAGAAGGGAGTTATGAGTTAGGTCCATTCATGTCTTCATCATTGAATCATAAAGAGGTTGGTTTCCACATGTATAGTTCTTCTGCATACATTATTATGGCTCTAACACATGATATTTTTGGTCACACATCATTTTCAACATTATGGTAGTTTTATATAATGGTTTTATCTTATCAATACCAAACTAAAAACAGTGAAAAATTGTTATACACGAGTTAAACGATTAAATCTTGCCTAAAATGGCTTAACTACTTGTGCACGTTAAGAAGGTTTGATACTCAACTAAATATTGTATAGACGGTGTAGGGATGACTCAATAGTTTCTAAACCTAAGGCGAAGTAAAAACTCGGGGTCATAAATTGATTTGCTAAAATAGGATTGGACAATGTGTGATAAAAACACAAATATTTTTTTTTTTAAATTTCGTAGAGATTTTCAAATATCATAATTTTTTGTTTTAGAGCACTAGAATCTCATTTAAATATTTAATCCATTGTCACTTTAATTTTTTGTTTTAACTCTAAAATTATCATATTTTTAAAATACCCCAGCTCATCCACATTTGCAACATTTGATGTGTTACACGAAAAAGACTCATTTAAAATTGGTCACTCAATTTAATTGTAGTTAAATGTTATCATTTTCCCCCAATATATACATTTTATAGTATTGAATTGGTAATTAGCACCATATCACTTTAGACTGCCTCTGACGACTCATTCGCCACCTTATATTGGATTCCTCAGTTGCATCGTGAGGATAGGGGTCGGAAGAACAGAAAAAAAAATGTATATTTTGACGTGATATTGTTTTGAAGATGTGAGCGGTAATGATAGTTCGTGTGTTAAAAGAACAAAGTTATTTTCTTTGTAATGAACAAAGAATTTCAAATCGTTACAATGTTTTAAATCGTAATCAACAAAGTTATTTTCTTTTTCAAATCAACTTACTTTTAATAACCATCTATACATGTAACCTGTAAAATTTGAACGTTCGACGGATTGAATAAAAGAGCACAAAAATGTTTACAAGAGGACACATATTTATTTCTTTTAAACAAAAACACATTTCTTATAAAACAAAGAGCATTTACAGTTATATGGGCGTTAGAAGAGGATTCAAATTTATGTTTTGCAACCTCCACGAACGTGAGAAAATGATTAAAAATTAAGATTTTTTTAAACAATAGATTTACAAATATATTAATAATGACATTAGAATGTCAAGTTGCATGGGGCATTATGATTAGTAGTCATGTGCATCGTACGTGGCTAACCACACCACTAATCTCAAACAGCACACTAACAGCAAAGCATTGTTTTTGCATCGCACGTGCGAACGTTAGTTTGGTCAATGGTCAAAACTACCCCTTGTTAATATAAATAAATAAATTAATTAATTAATATTAATAAATAAATAAACAAACAACCTTAAATCTTTTCATCATTAGGTTCTCCAACTTGTCCCAAAATCTAATAATATATTATCTTAGCTAATCATGCTATCTATTCCCTAATCATATAAATTATTTGCATGTCTTCAAACTATAACTATAGTTTGATATGTAGTTTAAGGTCAAGCTACAATATTAATATAATTCACAATAATTCCTATTGGATTCACAAGTTTTTCCCTTTACATGTATAGAGTAACTTTATTATGATTCATAGTAAGATATATATTGTTTATGCTATTTGACATTGCTTTGAGCATTGTATAAGAACGTGTTATAGGAGTAACCTATTATCTTTCTGGTGAAATTAGTAAATTATCAAAACACAAGAACTCTTATAAGCAAGAATTATTATGTTAGGATGATGGCTAATATGATTTAAAAAACATCATGGCAACAAGATTTTTAAGGTTTAGCAAAAGTTAGCTTTAGACCCCCGCTACTCGTCGTATCTGGGGTGCCTCCGTACCACTTATAATTTCAAGAACTATGATTATATTACTAAAAAACGTCTTTATCAGTATATTTTTTGGCCGGTTCGCAATAATTATTATGTGGACTAGGATTGCAATAATACATTGGTTCCAAAACCATTGTCAAAAGGATATGATTACAAATTCTTTAAATACCCCCATAATTTTTTTTCATGGAGACAAGTTGTGCATGATCGAATTCTCACTAAGAACACTTTCAATGAAATTACGTTTTATTTTTGGGTTATTAATGTCACATAAAAGCTATAAACTTTCATTAGTTCCATAGCTTGAACTTTTATAACTCTTTCAACTATGGTTTTGTTTGTGCTATTTTTCTCTTATTCAAAAAAACCTTTTTGACACAGCATACTTGTAAATTCCCAGTTTCACCAAGTAGTTTTTTACCTATACATCAAGATAATTAAATTTTTAACAAATAAGTCTATAATGGGTAACATCATTGCTTACTAAGATACCAATAAGCCAATGCCTAATTGGTTGAGTAACGGTAACAACTTATTATTCAAACACATTGTCAAGTTTGCAAATAACTGCATAGATAACTTTAAACTGTGTATAAAAAATTATAAGGGTTAGGTTAAATACTTATTTATTTAGAGCATTCACAATGGAGTCTTTAAAGATATATGAGTGTGTTTGGTATATTATATGGAATGATTTTAAGTGGTTGTGAGTGAAAGAGAGATAAAATTTTATTGTGAATTGGTACGTTTGAAGAATCACTGTTCACTCCTTATAAATTTTTTAATATTTTTTAAAATGGTTGTGAGTAAAGGAGAGAAAAAATTAATGATAAATGTATAAAAATATTATTTAATTAATAAAGAAAGAGAAAATATAGTAATTTTTAGTGTAATTATATGAATAAAAATAAGAAACCACTGTGAATGCTCTTAGTTTACTATATAAAAAGGTTTAGTTTTTATATTTTAAATGTATTAATCTTGGCAAACCATCGAAATGTTATCTACACAATAAATTATCATTATTTTCTTATTATTATTGAATACGACAAAATTAGTTAAGGGGAGGACCGTTGCTAAAATAATTGAAGGGTTAAGGTCATTATAATAATTAACTTCTATAGTTTATTTTTCAACATTTACGCTTATAATGATTAATTGACATGAGAAATGTACCCATTTATACCAATATATGTACAACGACTACCTCCTTCCATTCTCTACTCTATGCATGTACTAGTCTATTAAAACAAGCTTGCCATAATTGGAATATTATTTGAAATTTATATTATTTTATAGTTTAATCGTGATAATATGTTATCGAAAAACTTACGGGAACTCATCAACACTCTACTAACCATAGGATAAGGTAAACACAATGTAGGCATGTGACTTTTTAGGAGGCTAAATGCATAAACCAATGGATCAAAATAGAATTCGAACGTAAGACCTGTATTATAGCCTATAGGTGGGACTTAAGTGTTTATCACTACCTCAACCATTGAAGGCGAGTTCATTTTATCTTTACAAGATCGACCATATATTGAATTAACATCGAAGATCTTGCCTAAATATTACTATCCTCAACGTGTTCTGACTAATATATCTAAAACCACATTTTATGAAAAATTTACAACTGACTAAAAATCAGTGCAACAATACGTTATGAATTATAGAGCTTAGAAACTGAATTAAATTATAAGAGATTTAGAGTTTGAAGTAATTTACAAAAGTCAAAACATCAGGAAATTTACTTGAAAGCCCTTACTCGGTTAGTTCATTTAAGTTTTTATCTGTAATAAATAAATTTGTAGCAAGATTTTTCGTTATCACATCTTTCCTAAACCCCATCAATAGTTTTAGCTTTCACTACGTTTTAAATTTTACTAGATAATTATGTTTGTTTTGCTCTTTAACATTAAGGAATTTATAGCTTTGTTTGTTAGCTAATTCAAGCAAAACAAGAAAGAATCAGATCAAGATCTTACGATCCAATGAGGTTCATAACTGATAACCCAATAATTTAGTGGAAATATATTAATAAACCGACCATAAGAAATTTCCTATTGATCTATATGGTTATTCCCAAAATGAAGAATCTATGCATGCTTCCTTTTCATTTCGAAGTGTCTAATTTCTATTAAATAATTATTGTTTAATCGACATCGGATCCTCTTGCAGCTGTTTATTTCCAAATAATAATGGGTGAATAAATTCTGAACATAAATGCCAATAATGCAGAATATATTGACAATAAAACTTGAGTTGAGTGATAGAATTATAAAATAATATATTACAACCAGCCAAGGCTGCACTTATATCATAGAATTATAAATTACTATGGATATTATCCCTGGAGATCACATTCATTCCGGTACCGTAGTAGGTAAACTTGAAGGGGAAAGAGAAATCACTTTGGGCAATTTTATCTTTTAGCTTGTTAATAGAGGATTCTTAAGCAATAATCAGGAATAGATAATATAGCAAAGGGGGCGAATTTTTCCACGATTTGATTAGCTCACACAGGGTCCTCCCGGTGGAGGAAATGGGAAGAAAATGAGAGTACCTCATGGAGGGTTGTGATCGGCAGTGAAGATGATGATGGCGGGGAAATCCGGTGAAAAATCACTAGGTGAAACCAAAACATAAAAAAACAAATCAAGTGATGTTCGAGGAATTTGACTCAGGAACCACTAAAAACCCGGGAATTAGATGATTCTAGGTATCCTTACAGATAGAAGTGTTTCAACAATTATAAATATTATATATATGGGTCTTAATTAAATTTGTACACAAACAATAAGCAGAGAATAAATACTAAAACATGAATATCTAGGAAAATCGATTATTGTAATTAATTAAACCCGTAAGAGTATATTGTAATGAATACAATATTAAAAATAATAATAATTGGGCAGGTCATTTCAGGGTACCCACACGTGCACTGAAGCATGTGCAACTGTCACATATGATTAAGTTAATTACTAAGTTGTAATGTCGTAAGTTGTGAAAAGCCAGCTCGGCATTTTATTCTTTTTACAATTATTTTATTATTTACAAGATATTAATTTATTTTTACAATGTACTTATATAACTTTAATATGTAAACATTTTTCTTTTCCATTTTCCTAGCATACCCAGACATTTCGATGATTTTTTAAGTTTATTTATCGAGTCCTTCATAATGTTTAAAGTAACTTGAATAAATTCAAACTTAGAAGCAACTATTAATCAAACTAATTTCCCCCATAACCAAAACAAAAGACCGTGTTTTTAATCTTAATTCTTAACCAATCCGTTATAAATTATAAAATCTTAACATTACTACACGCCAATTTTTATCCATAATCAAATTAAATCGACAATATTCACCATAAATCTCAGTGACCAAAATGGTCATAGAGCATAAATTTTTGGTTCAATATGATTTTCTATAGCTATATCAAGTCAAATAATATATATTCTAGGATAACTTATATTATAAAAAAATTCATTTATTAAGAAAACCGTTGGGATTTTAAAAGAGGTGGTTGACTGGTTGATAATAGAATCTGAAAAACAAAAACCAAATGGGCCGATTCATATCTGGGCCATGTGATCGGGCTTAGCTGTTAAACATGTGATTACACATCATATCTGATCACTTGGAGGTTTAATATAAAAATCGCACGTGTGGAGTTCCTAATCATGATATACTAGTTGCAGTAGTTAATAATGATGATTAGCTCAACTGGTTAAGGTGAGATAGTCATTACATGTAAATATGGGGAGGTTTTGGGTTCAAATCTTACTCTGAGCAAATTGTTTATAGTTGATACAGTGGGTTTTCATAGTAATAAGTTTCCTCATGATGGGGTTGGGGGTACGGTCCCGGCTGGAAAACGAATAGGTGGGCCCGATTAAGATAACACATGTCCTCTAAAACAGAGAATCGCACATTTGTCATTAAAAAATAGTTGCAGTAGCAATGAGAATATGAGATCGTACATGTAAATTACTATTTAGACCTTGATACTCCTACACAAATTGAGGTGCATTTTGGTAATTTTGTGGAGGCAAACGTGGGACAAGGTTTCATAAGCATGATTGGAGTTGAACTGCTAACCAACATTATCATTGTAGATCTGCTTTTACTTTCTTTAAGTTTGTTAACACAAAGCACAATAATTAGTAATATCATTAGGTACATTTTCTAATATTTTTTATAGATTTAGGAAGCATGTCATTATTTATTTAAAGGTAAAGGGGTGTAACCATGTTAGTGACACGAGTTATTCAGACTTAACATGTCAGAAGCTAGCCTGAATGAATTATACTCGAGCTTGAGCCATATTTGAGTCTCATTTAACAAACAAACTTGAACCCGAAACTAGACCTAGAATATGTTTTGACTTTCTTGTGAACACTACCCAAAAGAGTTAGTAGTGGATTTAGAGAAAACTATTTTTCTTAGCAGTTTCATAAGTGAATGGAATGATTCGTCCCTCGAAGGCATCATATTCTAAAATATAAATTATATAACTAATAAAACAATAAAAGGTATTACATATGTTACTAAAATAGAAAATAGAAAATAAATATTATTATTATAACTATAATTACACATATACATAATCTTCCTACTCTAATAAAAGAGTAACTTGAGATGCCATGTGGCATCACCACAATCATACTCACTAAAATTTTTCCGCCTCTCTCTCCTCTTAAATAATTACCTTAATTACTAATAATATTATTTAACATTCTTTTACATTTAATAAATTAAAAAAAAGATCTATTTATTAATTTTGTTTCTAAATAAACAACTTTTTATAAAATAAGTAATTTTTCTAAAGCATAAAACTTTTTTACAAATACGAAATATTTTAAAAATGATATTTTAAAAAATCAATTTTTTAAAACAAAAAATAATTAAATTTGGGAGTTATAATAAGAAAATTTTTAAAAATGACATTTTTATACGGTTTGTTTTAGAACCAAATGTTTATTTTTTAGAAAAAAACTAAAAACAAATTTTTAAAAAGTTGATATCACTGTTTTATTAGTTATAGTCATTTCTCATACGTAATTTCAGTCATATCATATCTTATAAAATCATTTTATAATTAATAAATTTTATTATATTAATATTTTATTTATTCAACCCGTGTAATACACGGGTTTACTAAAGCTAGTAACTATATATAAAAAGTAAGTAAATAATAGCTACATTCACAACAAATGACTGAGCTCAAGTTTTATACACAAGGGTTGAAACTAGTCGAGCTCAAAGTTATAAGTTAAATAAGCTTGAAATTAGTCCAACTCAAGTTTAGCCATATTTGTTTATACCTCTAAATATATAACAAACCTAAATATATAGCAAACTGTGATCAAAATGTATGTGCATGTGTAGTTATCAAATTTCATACGCCACAAATTGACGCAAGTAACAATATCATGATAACTAGGATGTAATTTGTAATATTGATCCCTGAAAAAGTGCAAATTTTACTTCCAATTCATAATCTTTTAAGAATATGTTAAATGTCACAGGCAACTGGTAAGATATTTAAAAAACATCCCAGTTTAAGCAAAACATAATTTTGAGTTTTGACTTAGGACTTGATTTCTAAGATGGTGTTTGTTTTTATAAAAAAGATCCGTGCAGGCTCTTCTGTCTACGCCGCGCAGACATCACCATCCGCATATTGTTTTTTTTCCGAACACGTTTCATTAAAAAATGTGCGAGCGAGCTATTCTTGGTGCAAATTTGGCCCAGCCACTTTTAAGAACTTCTAAGATCTGCAAAGAGTTAAACACCACCACCAACCACTGTCCACCACCCACGACCACCGTCCACCACCTCCACCACCCACCGTCCACCATCACCACCATCACCGTCCACCGCCATCAACACCGGCGTCCAACACCGCCATCCACCACCCACCATCTACCATCACCACCATCACCGTCCACTACCATCACCACCACCATCCACCACCACCAGTTTATTTTAGTAGTATGCAGAAATTAAAATCGAAACACTCTTTTTTTGCAGACCGCTGATGTTTGTTCCACCACCCTACAGATGTCTACAGATATAATTCGCAGACTGCAAACATTTTAACTGTGAAAAAACAAACTGCACCTAAGAAACTTCAAGTGACCAAAAAGAAAATATGGACTGGCCCAATAAATTTATCGACGGGATGCTGCAGCATCGGATGGATATTCGGGTATATATGTGGATCAACAGCATTAGACAAGGCCTAGAATAACGAGAAAAATATGGGCCGATTTAAATGGGCTCACCGTCCTTAAGCCCATTAATTTAACTTGCCACCTTTTAAAACGACGATTCGGACTTGTAAGGGTTAAGCTTTGGGCCGACCAACAAACCCCTCGGGCAGTCGGGCCTAGGGCCTCACCTTCTGACTCGATTATTCGCTGTTATGGACTTGACCTATATAGTATTTCACCAGGTTAGAAAAAAAAATTATAACATATAAGGTTTTGTTCGTGTTTTGTATGTTACATGTCATTAGTCATAAAAAAATACTTAATAATGAAAATTTAAAAAATTACAAATAACAAATAATAAAAATCAAGAATTATAAAAGTTATATTTTAAAATAAAATATAATTGAAATATTATAATGTAGTATATTATAATAATTTATTAGAATACGAAGATTTATATTTTGAATATTTGATTTAATTATTATAATCATTTTCATTAGATATTAGGGAGAACGGAAACAAAAGTTTTGACTTCACCAAAAATTAATTTGCAGTTTTTAAAAAACTTTTTTATAATATAATACAGATTTAAATTTATATTTTGTATATCTAATTATTTAGTTGTTTATAATCATTTTTACTTAATAGGAGAGAGATGCAGAAAACAAAATTTTAAATTTTCCGGTAAATTTCACCGGAAGTATAACACGCGTCACTAAAATACCTTTTTTTAATATAATAGTATAGATTTGTAATTAATTATCCGATCATGTTATTATCTTCTTAAGCAATATTTATTTAATCTCTCATTCGATTACCATGTAGCAGAAGATCTCGAGCGATTCAAGCCATTTACGATATAACCAACAAACATTACATCTCTACTTGTCTCTTTGAATGTTTTTATATGATCTGACTCTTTCATGGTGAAAATGACCATATTTTCTAAATCCTTTTATGGTCAAATAGAGGACATAGGGTCAGAGTCAAGTAGGAATGTTTCTTGTAAAAATCACTCTTTCTGCTTGCCAGAGCCAAAAGAATCAACATAAAACAAAAGCGGAATCAACAAAAAAAAAAGTATCCAGTGTGACTTAGGTCCCGTTTTGCGCAGGGCACCAAGGAGAGATTGGATCACTTCCCAATCTAATGTACGCAATCCATAACCTCAATAGTCACAATTCACAAATCAACGACCATACCGATCAAGTTGCTTCAAAGTACGCCCTCATAAATAACATAAAAATGATTTAAAAAAAAACATATAGTATCGACATTCAGTGTCGTAGAGAGCTCACCTGACCTTAAAACCAAGATTCCGTGTACAAAAACCATTTTGCAACTGGTGTCCAGTGATTTGATCACACCATCAACTTGAAGGTGCATAAAGATGATTGCATCATGAAAATATAACATTCGACTAATTCCCCTTTTGAATACATTGTTTATTTAAGTTTTCTATCATGGTGCCATCCACCTCTTGCAACCCCACTGACCCAACAGACTTCTGAAACTTGTACCACTCATTAAGGCAATATCACATGAAGCAGATGTTAACAAGAACAACAAAAACAAATCACTCTTACCGTCGCAAACTTCAAGCTGATGTTTGATTCCTTGATTTAGGTTTTGATGCATATGACATGGAGGTTACTATCAAATCTTACAAAATATATAAAAATTCTTGATTTTTTGTAAAACTTTGTTTCAGGAATAAGTAGCTGAACCAAGTGTTAGCAGGCAAACAGAGTGTTAGGAAGATTATATTTTTATACATAGTAATAGAATACTCAAGAAAGATAATTAAAAACACCACCTTTAAACAATTTGCAACATCCACGATCTTCGCTTAGACGTTTTAATCAAGTTTCTATCTTTGTGACAGGAACCAAAACAAGTTCCATACCCAACACAAACCCCTCTCGGGGTTGGTCACGTTCACAAAAGATAGATGCATAACTCTTTAACCTAAACGGCTAAACCCAATTGAGAGACTTTGAATATCATGTATGAACACCACAGCTTCGATAAACTACCAGTTTGAACCATCTACACATTCATATCCTATCATATATCCTAATATCCATATCTTAAACCAACCACAAAAGCTAGCTACAGCAGAAACTATATTGCTTATACTTCAACAGTCACTTCTAAATAATCAGTACATTATACCTCAAATTAAGCCCTCACCAAAAAGCATGAAAAGCCTTCTGCTTCAAGCACATTGTGATTCAACTGATTTCATTGCTTTGTAATCTCTGCCTCTGCAACAAATGAAAGCACACATCAAAATAAGCCCTAACAAGATGACATAAGAACAAATTGAAACATATGATAATCGAATATACAGAAAGTACATGAACACATGAACAGCAAATTATACCTTGAGAGTTTAAAGTCGATATGAATCTGCAGAAACCCCAACCAAGTATAATCCAGGGAAAACATTCTGCAATATGAACAACATGAAGCATAGATAACAATTCAATCATACAGATGAAGAATCAAATCAAACCTAAAGCATCAACAGCATACATCGAGTTGTTTCTGTGTGATTTTGCTCCTCTTCTTAGGTCTTCGAGAAGGTCTCGAACCAGTAAACGCATATATATCTTCCTCAATCTCCTCCTTCGACAACGAGATCCATAACCTCCTCTTCTTCATCTTCTTCCCGTGCTCCTCCTCCTCCTCCTCCGTCGCCGCCGCAGCTCCGCCTCTCACCGCCCGCCCTCCCTTCGCACTCGCCACCCCGGCCACCGCGGCGCCACCGTCAACCGCATCGATCACGAACCTCCTCGGCCTCAGATTCCACGGCTTCACGTCGCCGTTAGCCGTTTCAGCCACATCAACCTCGATCAATTTCCCGCTGCCGTCGGTAACCACCACGCCACCGCTATCTCCGTCGGTCGTGGCGTCGTCGCGGCAGCGGTGAGGCGGCCGGCGGTTGTTGAGGTCGGAGTCGGAGGCGTCGGCGAGAGGAGAGGTGCGGTGGCGCCGGCGGCAGTGGTTGGTGTTGCTCTGGCCCCACTTTAGGAAGGGGAGGGAGAAGTTATGGAGTGGTTGGTGGTGCTTCGACGGCACCGTCGCCATGGTAGGTGGTTTACGGTGGTGGTGTTGACGGAGAAGTTGTTGTGTTGTTCCGGTGAGATGGTGGTGGTCCGGTGGCCGGAGAATGAGAAGTGGTAGAACCCTAGAACTGAACGTAGAGAAAGAGGAGGTGACGGAGAGAGGTGAAGGATGTTGTTGGGTGTGGCTCTGGCTTATATACAAAAAGCATGACCTTAGGGGGGTATTATTATTATTAATATTTATTATTTAGGTAGAAGACTACATGTTTATAAAATGAAGTTTTAGCATGGAGAATAATAAATAAATAAATAGTTAGATAATAATGTGTATTATTGAGATGGATGCACATAACTACATATATTTGGATGAGATTGTTATTCTAGTATTAGGAAAAAAAGTTAATATTTATTTCATTCTTTTTCTTTAATTCATTCAATCAATCATATGGACATCACATTATTTGTACAGTTATTTTTTTAAGATCATGGGAATGTTTGTTCTTCCCCACCTAAGCATTTAGAAAGTGTAAGCTTTGTAGCTTAATGTATAGATTGTGTGTGTTTGTATGAAGTCACGAATAAGGTTAGAGTGCCAAAATTCTTGTTGTTTTCAGCTGTTAAGTTAGGTGCGATAGTGTTTTCATGCACTACCGCGAGACAGCTTCTCTTTCTGGTCATGTCTTGTAGTAATTAACTTTCTTTTAATAAGTTGTATAAATTGTCTTCTCGTGTAGTTCAATAAAAATGTAATATTAGAAAAACCACACATTATCCCGTGTTGATAAGAGAAGAAAGTGTTGTGAAAAATCTTCATGAAACATGTAAAATTTGTTTGATGTAAATGAGAGAAAAAACTAATTTCAAATAAGATGTCTTTAATAAAAGCTTTATGATATTTTTTTAGCATTTCAATTTAAGGTGTTTCGGAAATTAACCGGCATAAAGTCCTTCTTTTCTAGCATATACTTGGAGTTGCTCTTGATTAGAATCTCCTTTGCACCGATTAAAAGTTCTTTTTATTTTTTTAATCAAACACGCAAGCTACAAGCAACCTCCGCGCAAACAAAAAGACGAAGGATCGTTGTTGTGACGCCACCATCTTCATCTTTAACACCATTCTCGTTGTCACCACACCACTCTTATCAATATTATCAATATCCCTATCATCACCATTACACTCTAACCTTTTTACAAATTTACAACCAACTCATGATTATTTCATCAACCAGCTACATCACACATTCCGGTTTATTTAATAGATTACTTTTGTTTTTTCCAATGTCACCTCCAAATCTAACTTTTGAAATTTCAATTTGACAATTTTTTTGTTTTAAAGGTTATGTGAATCGAATGCCCAAGTGAAAAGTGAAAACCAAATGAACATCTTCTTAGCCTTTGTTAGCAAAACAAACAAAAAAGGAGAATAATCACGATTTATGAATAGAAAAAAAAACCATCCCAACGAAAATTACTTAAAATAGTATCTCATGACTAAAGATGTTTCATCTAGGTCATAATCATTTAATAGTTTATATTTTATAATGTGAATCATTGCAACCTTTGACATCTCAAAACACTACTTGACACCAATATCACCTCATGTTGGCCACCTACACGGTCAAACAACTACTCCTCACCACACCCAAATTGTAAATTCACATGCATGTTAGAAGCATAGTAAAACAACAAAAACAAAAAAAAAGGAAAAAACTAAACCATTAGATAAGTCGATTCAGATATAAAATACACAATCACCTCACTATCCATTAGAACATCATTAGCGTCATTAAACATAAAAGTACTCGATTGATGTACAAACATGGCGATGATGCTTCCAGCATATGTTTATAGCTGCATTTCGAAGCCTTATAGCTGCATTTCAAAGCCTTATAGATGATCAGTAGTCTCCAAATGGACATTTTGGTAGTAAAATACATCTCGAGTCTTCTTTACTCAAAAGATTAGGGTTTAAATACTATAATGTGTAGATATATGAATAAGTGGTTAATATGAATAAGTAAGGAGTTGTTAATTAAAAATAGATGTTTAATTTTGTTTTTAACTAGAGAAGAGTGTTACATATATAGAGTCATGTAGCTAGAGTTGAAAAATGAAAAGGTAAAATGACATGAATCCTCTCATGTGCTACAAACATAGGCCTTTTTCATAATACTTTTAAAAAATTAATCATATTTGTAAAGTCCATATAAACCCTTGTCTTATGAGCGCTTTCAAACCTATGTTCTTAAGTCACACAAAAAAACAACACTTACGAAGTCATAATAACTCAATTCCAAATTATGCTGATTTTTGTATCATCTACATTACTAAAAACTAGATTATAGTATACACGGAAGATGATAAATAAAACAAAGTAAATTTTTTTTACTTATATATAATTTACATATTGCAAAACGTTTACCAAATTTGTTAGAAGTACTCCTTTCAACTACACTTTGTTTTTAAAATATGGTAGTTTTCTAATTTAATGTTATGAAAGTAAAATATTTTGGTATACATGAACCAAGTTTTGAAGAAGTTGTTGACATAACAAAGTTGGTCACACACATACATACGTGTGTCACGTTTGAAAGTTGAAACAATATAGAATATATACTTCTTTATCACATGCATAATTTCTAATAGATTAATTAATAAATTAACCTAATGAGAGTCAAATATACATCTTTTACGTTTTTTTTTCCCATCAGTGTAATTTAGGATCAACGCTTAACTTTTAAATACGCTCATGTCTAAGTTTGTGAATCTGACAAACCACATATGAATTTAGGTTCGTGATTCGTGAATACCCTAAAATTCAAGAAACACAAACGCCCTACCTTCGGAGTTGAAACAATAGTTAAGAAATTTGACGTTTCGTGTTCTCTTTAAGTGAGATGAATATTTGAATGATGACAATATAACATTAGTGATCCTTTGGGCAAGTTTTGGCAGTAATAAATCCAAAGGAGCCTTTCTTGAACATGGATTTTTTCTGTGTTTTTTCTTAGAGTCGTCATGTTTCTTCGATTATCGAGATCACTTTCTGTTGATAAAGTCCTCTCTAAGTACAAATCATACGGAGTGTATATTATGATGATTTTAAGAGTAGTGTCGTAACATGTTGTATGGAAATATGATGATTTTAAGAGTAACGTCGTAATGCAGTACAAAGTAAAAGTGTGTGTGTTTATGAAAAAGAAAAAAAAAACTAATTTTCATTCCAAACAATAATCTGCAGCCTGCCTTATATCAAAGAGATATGATGACAAGTTTCAAGAACAACCTGCAGCTGATGTTGAAAGGCTGCATCTGTTAACTGATGTTGCGCCGGAAAACAATTTGTTATCTTTGATCTGTTACTGTTACTGTTTTTCTTAATAGTTTGTCAACAGATATTACAGATGTTTGTATGTATGATCTCAAGCCCCCAACACATCTGAAAGTAGCACGAGTTCTATTAGAAAGACAAAGTCTTATGCAGCTCTTATGGTTTTAAGGTGGTCAGGAAGTAATAATGGGTCAGAAACATGAATACGATTACTTAACCATGTTATACGCATCATAACAAGTTTGGTGATACAGAAAGAGGGATGAGCATGCTCAAATCCATCTGTAAAAACTTCAAATTTGATGATATTATCACAACATCTACGACGCCATTTAAAGACTTTAACCAGGGGTTCTTCAAGGATTCAGAAGAATAACTATTTCCAAAGTGACCAAAATGAGGCTATTGACTACCTTAAAATTACAATCCATATTTCAGAAATAATACTGCTAAGTTTAAAGATTCACCTAGTGACATCAATGGTTTAATCAAGTCGAAAGCTTCTGGTAAATCTGCACGATCAAGTAGACTTGAAAGAGACGCTGATGATGCTGATGTGGAGGATTCGGCTGATCTTATGGATATGATGTGGAGGTATAATCTTTTTTCTCTAAGGGCATCCTTTAGTTTCCTTGAAGATCTAATTTTTCTTAAAACTTTGTTCTTTTGTAGTGATCCATTGGAATAGTTGATGATATGTAGTTTAACATTATTGCTTGTCTATTAGTCAAGCGTCTAAAGACCCCAAGTAACTGACACATGAAAGTCACTATTAGTCTATTACCATTGTTACATAAAAATTCTTACTTGACAAAAATTATGAAGTCAACAGGGCCTTGACGGACGGACTGACAGGTGGCGCTTCTTTCAACTCACCCCGAGTAAGAAGAAGCAGGTGCACCCGAAGATGACCCGTTTCAAGATTTTGCAGACCCAAAAACCATCTATTAACACACCCTCAATGATCCTGTTCAGATTGATTAAAAGTATATGACAGTTGATAATGCTTGGTTTCGGTTGGCATTTTTCTAGCAAATTTTGTATCTTATGATTTCAATATGATACGAGTACATATTATTGTGTTTATTTGAAAGCTAAACTTAATATGGACTTTGTATTGTTAAGTTGATTTTTTAAGCTTGTGATGGATTTGGGCCGATTAGGGTATTTGGCACTTGGGCCATTTGGGGCATTTGGGTGGTGCTTCTTTTCTTGCAGTTGATTTTTTAAATCAATATTTTGTAAACTTAGTGATAGATATATTTTGTTTAGTGTTAATATAATGATATTGATGTTCTTGAGCATCTCATCTATTGTTTTCAAGGACCGATACCTAAACCAGTAGTTTATTTGGTGAACTAGTTGGTTCGGTTTTGAAAACCAGTATGTTAATAAAGGGAGGAGACAATCATCTTCGGTTTGAGTAGTTATTGTTTTAACATGTTCGTTTAATATTGACTGGTTTGATATGGCCCTAACCATTAGCTTATGTCCTAATCGATGGTACTTGCGGTTTTCGGTTTAACTAGCCTCATTTGGTTTTCACAACACATGTCTAATATCGTTTTTAGAAAAAGTTATATAATATTTTTTTGAAAATAAAACTTGAATGTTTGTATTGAATTATATGGCCATTACGTTTTAACTACTAATGTTTGTATTTATGAGCATGATTTTACATAATCCACATTTTAATTCTGAAAATTTCATATAATTATTTTGTATTTATTGAATTTTAATTTGTTGATGATTTTTGTGGTTGCGTCAACAATCAAAGATTTTTTCTTTGACAACCCTCAATGAAAACAACAAAAGAAAACAATCATAATTATACTATATATAAAAAGACAAGTTTAAATACAAGAAACTTAAAATATTTTTTCACTTTGATCACAGTAATTTGTCCTTTTACATTTTTATCACAACTTCCATTAAATACATATTAAACATAGACTATAACACCTCATCATTGCTATTAAATATATATTTAAAATATTCATTTTTTAAATAAATTATTAAAGTATTTATGAAAACCTTTTAAATATATTCTGTTTTTAGCTTTTAAATTATTATATCTTTTGTTAAAGTTAAGGTTTATGTTTTGTTCTTTTTATTAGTTTTAAATTATTAATTTTTGTTAATGTTGTGTTCAATTCATTGTCATGATTTTTTAAACATTTAATTTTTAGGTGCTTTTAATTAAAGTTATGTATATTGTTGTCTATCTTATTGTTTTTATTTTTTACGATTCTATGTTATTAACGTTTTACATTCAGAATTTTGACGATGTTCAGTTTTGAAGCGATTGTGTGAAATTTAAAGTTTTTAAAAATTGGTTCGCCCATGTTGTAAGACAAGGGTGTCCAAGCAAGGGCGTTAAACGACCGCACGCCCGGCGTGTCATCTAGTTGTAAATAAAACTACAACTTTCACTTGGTCGTATAGAGGAATCTTTAAAGCTTTCTTGGATATTGTTATTCTTTACATTATCCCAAACACATAGGGCCACCAATTATTGTTTAGTTTTTGTATTATACACATTCTATTCTTTATATAAAAAGAACAAAATCTTTTCATTTAAATTACTTTTTAAATATGTAAATCTTTCTTTCCAGTTACAATATTTTATGTTTATCAAGATTTATTCATTTATATATATCTTGAATTGCAATATAATAAAAAAAAAGAGACATAAGAAAACTCATAAAAGTGTGAAACATAAAACTGTGAAGGAAAGATAAGGTGAAGATAAATAGCTATTTTGACGTTTGGAAAAAAGAAGCAAGCAGGTGTCAAAATAGAACTGGGTAAAATCTTTAAAATATAATTGTAAATGATAAGATCTCATGTGTTATGTCAAACAAATTGATCCCAACTACCACGGCTTTCCATAAATATATTTCCCACATATTCGTACTCTTTCTTCCTTCCAGTTATTGATAATTTTTCATCAATAAATTATTGGTACATAAATAAATCCACAAAAACAACAAAAAAATTGAAATTATTATACTTCGTATTTATATAGTTATGCAAAAAGAAAATATATTAAAAATAATTTGAGTAGCCCATCGATTATTTCTTAAACTAAACTGACATATAACATCACTGACCCAAATATAAGACTACACTTTAGATACGTAGTCCTGTTATAAAAATTATACTAGAGATTCCAAATGGAATTGATATGAGACCAAACTAAGGTTTCTAGTTTAGACTATATGTTATAACATCTTGTCATTATACAATAATAATAGTAAAAATCCACCAAGTTACCGTTGATAGCTTAGTTGTTGCTAAGCATTTGCTTGTCATTGTTAGTTTGTTATGCAGTTCTCGTAGCTTGGTAGTTTTCACTGAAGATCGAATGATACAAATTTTAGTACCATTGCTCACAATTGTTGATGATATTTGGTTTCTACTTATTTGTAGTAATGATTAATTGCTATTGATAATCATTTGCTACCGATTAACCAAATTTCTATTGATGAGTATTTACTACTCATGGGATTACCACCAATAATCAGTTACAACCAGTGACTGGATTCTTTGTAAATTTTTACCAATTTTACAAATCTGAATTAACTTTGGGAGCATGTGAATAACAGAACATAAGAACTTTCACCTTGAGGGCCACTCACCAGGGGCTCTACCTCTTGGACTCTGTTTAGAGTGTTTTCCCTTAAAAACCCTGTCAAATAACCCCTTACCCCCTTGAAAGTTGAAACCTCGGGTTTGTTGGTGCATGAAATAAAGATAATCATAAACATGTTTGCACTCCAAAAACTACCAACTCTTATCAATCTAATATCATTCATAAATAACTTGAAGTTTGCTAGAAAAAAATTCAATTTTAATCAATGCATATAATTTCAAGACAAGTCCACTTGATTCCTATAAAAGGATCTCATTTTTCTAGTTTGATTAGGGCCCCAAATAACGTTAAGCCGGCCGTGGTTAACATCATTAGTTTTAATCCCAACAAGCAAATGAAAGTTAAAATTATTAACATTTAATAACCCGCAGATAAATATAACGTATCCTACCTTTTGCTTTACCAAACCAAGGTCTCGTCGTAAATCATCACCTCTTCCAATCAAATACGTACTAAAGGCTTTTTATTCATGTAGGATACGTACACCATCAAGTTAATACGTCAATATATTCAAAATGCATATTCGCCTTAGTAACAACTTATTTCAAAATTATTTTATTCATTTATTATTATAATGGATGCATTTATTATTTTTCTTTACAATAGTGAAAAGTAATTGATCTCTTGACTAATTTAACCCTAACAAAAATAATGTATTTTGATACCAGTGAAACTTATACTTTAGCTTTAACAAATGTAACAAGGGTGTAAATGACGTATCTACGTAAATCAGTAGAGACATCAGATCGATTAAACTCGTAATCTTAAGATCACAAATTAAAAATCTTACCAGTTGCTTTGATACTCGCTTTCATATAACAAGATCGAGTTTGTTGGTATAATATTATCGATATAAAACTTTTAATCCAACCAAAGATAAATAATAGTAACGCCAATGAATATAAAAACGTTATGTTTGTTAATCTTAAATCTTAAAAGACATGTCTCAAATTTCTTTTGACCATCATTTGATTTCATATCCGTATTAATTACGTGCAAGTACATCGAACTTAAGCGCGTAACAGTGGACGGTAGTATTGAAGCGTTCACAATTAGCCCTTGCAATTTACCATATGTTCACTTTTCACCACATCCTTTTCGTTTAATGTCTTTACTGAAGTAAACTATCATAAATGGTTTTAGAGATTTATATGTTAAATACCTTTAAGAATGAATATATTGTTGCTTATTATCCCACAAGAACATACACACCATTCACCAACTTTCGAATAAAGATAACATATAAAACTATGTGTGAAATAAAACTATTCGATTAAAAGACATACTTTTGAAGACTATATAAGTTATTTAAGAGAAGATGATTTATGACATGCATAAATAAGGTAAGAACATATATCAACATTATGTTTATAAAATAATAGGCAAGGGACAAACGGGGTAATTGATTTCATACCATGTAACATAGGCATACAAAGGAAGGCACTTGATTTTAGCTAGTATTTGCTAATCCTTTAACCAGGGCCGGCCCTGACAACCGGAAAAAACTTTGGTCCCTGGACGAGTGGAGAAAATGGTCCCTGATAATATAAAATCAATAACTCGTATGTTAAAAGTCTATAATACGACAATAATTGTTAAATCAATAAACAAAATTATTGTAACAAAAATAATCTAATTTACATACTTTAATTATGTGAATCGTGAGACTATTTTAGTGTTTTTCAAATGAGTTTAGATGTGATAAATGATAGTGAACTAAACTAATTAACATGTTAATTGACCCTAAGATTCAATAGGCTAAAATAATAAAAGAGGCATAAAATTATTATTGACTGTGTAAATGAGTTTATTAATTGCGTATAGTTTCTTTTTTAAAAATTTATATACATACATATATAATATAACCTTTTTTAAAAAAATTTGGGCCCTAAGGAGATCGGGCCCTGTGCGGTCGCTCCCCTTGCCGGCCATGCCTTTAACATATATCCTACTATCTTGTGTTAAAACTAACTTGATCATGATAACTCTTTCCTATATATTATTCAAAGGGCTTGCTAAATAATTCTACTCATTTCACATGTATCTAATAACAATAAATAAACATTAACCCATATCACATATCTCTTCTATCTTCCAAAAAAAATTCACTTCAATCACTAGCATCACATCATGATAGATTACCCTAACAACTTGCTAACTATTTATGCTCATTTCATATGTAAACAATGTAAATTTCGGAAACATGTCTCACATAAAATAAAATTTTTGTCAGTAACAAAATAATCAAAAATTAAGTTTTGATAACATAATATTAACGGTTTATCTTCAAACCTTTGATATCTTAGTCACTTTCTCCAAGATAATACACCCTTATATTACATCAAATCAAATACAACATATCATCTTAACACACAACAAAAAACTTATAGCTTCAAACATAGCAAATACATATCTTTCCAAGTTTATACAAGGACTTCATTTGTCACCCACTAGAACTACAAGGAGACAACAAAACTTATAGGTTCATCCTATATTACACATTCATTTGCAAATGGATCATGTTGCTCTTTCTTTGGCGTATGTTCTTCTTCCTCTTCATCTCTCTATAAAACACTCGATTCAATCCAATTTATATAAAACTCCCACCAACTTCAACCCAAATCCCCAATCCAATCTAATCAAACCCACCAAAAGCATGAATCTTTAGCCCCAATTCCCCAATTTACACACCCACTTTTGATCACACAACCCAATTTGAATCAATAATCACTGGGTATCTTGTTCATCGATTGTTCATCGATCGAATCGAACAACAGAGGAGGTAATCGCTTAATCGGTTATGACGAGGCGATGCTCTCATTGCAGTAACAATGGGCACAATTCAAGAACGTGCCCTAATCGAGGTGTGAAGCTATTTGGGGTCCGGATTACTGATGGGTCGATCCGAAAGAGTGCGAGTATGGGGAACTTGAGTCACTACACCGGATCCGGAAGTAGCAGCTTCTTAAATGGGTTCTCCGGCGGCGGCGGCGCCGACCTTGAGTCGCCGGGAGATACTCCGGATCATAACGCCGCCGCAGACGGGTACGGGTCGGAGGATTTTGTAGCCGGGTCGTCTTCGACCCGAGAAAGGAAGAAAGGTTTGAACTTTGGGTTGTTTTATCATCCATTTTTGCTAATGATTAGTTGATTGTTTTGATCTAAAGGCTTGTAGGTTTTCTTTCAGTTTTATCTTAATATTGTGTTCTGATAATTCGTAAGTATCTTTGAATTTGAGGTTAGATTGGTTACATTTCGTGGTGAAATTGGTGTCTGATCAAGATAATTGTGTGTTGATGATTGAATCGTTACTCTCTCAGCACTAATAGAGGTTATGATTATGAACTTGTATGTAATTACAATAAAGTTTGATGTTTGATCATTTAAGCTTTTGCTAACTGACTTTGACAGATGCATTTCTGTGAAACCTGCAATTGTGGAACACCTTTATTGCAGTTGTATTGATTTTCTTGTTCTTGACACCTTTATTGCATTTGATCAATTAAATGATGGATGTGATTACAATTAATTATTGTAATGTTTTGAAGCATAAATTTACTAATTTGATGTTATAAAGTTTGGTTAGACTAAATATAATGCATTAGTAATCAAAGTGTTAATCTTGGTGCACCATTTTTCTTGAACTTGTTCAAGAAACTAGCTCAATAACTAATGTTTTGATGAGGAACTGACAAAGATATGCGTTATGCTGTTGTTTCTTGTTCATAAATGGGTGTGGGTATTTTGGTTTGCAGGTGTTCCATGGACAGAGGAAGAACATAGGATGTTTTTATTAGGTTTACAAAAGCTTGGAAAAGGCGATTGGCGTGGAATTGCAAGAAACTATGTGATTTCAAGAACACCGACACAAGTTGCAAGCCATGCCCAAAAGTATTTCATCAGGCAAAGCAATATCTCTAGGAGAAAAAGACGGTCCAGCCTCTTTGATATCGTAGCTGATGATGTAAGTATCACTTGTCAGGTGGGTCGGGCTAGCAGGTCAAACGGGTCGGGTTGAATTGAGGTTGTTAGCATTAAGAGTATACTCTTGACTTTCAACGTGTTACTCTTTTAATTAAATCTTTTGTTGACTCATTTGGGACAAAACTGGACCCAAATTGACCAATTCAGAAGCAGTTTGAATTGAAACTTCTGGTAATTAGCGTTTACTTATGATTTTGATTAAATAACTCATTTTTAAACAAAAAAGTCAAAATTTCATTTGGAATTTGTACATAGCGAGTATCATTACATTTTAGAACTTAAAACACTAATTTATTGTCTGTTTCTTGAATTTGTGTAGTCTACAGACACTCATATGATGTCTTCTCATGATCACCCTGTTGGGAACCCGTCACAACCAGAGACTCAATCCATAAACAACCCGTTGACCATACCGACACTAGAAGAGGAAGAAGACGAAGGTGAGTCAATGGATTCTGCAAACTCAACAACAGTTGACTTTCCTGTTGACCCAACCCTGCACCTGTAAATCTTGAGGGTTCACAATGCTTGTATCCAGTCATGTTTCCAGCATACGTCTCTCCATTCATGCCAGTAGCTGTCCCCTACTGGCCTGGACCAGGGTCGGTTCAAGATCAACCCACATCGGTCAAAACAGAGTCTCACGAGGTCCTTAAGCCAACAGCGGTTCATTCAAAGAGCCCGATCAATGTGGATGATCTTGTGGGCATGTCAAAGTTGACTCTAGGAGAGTCAATAGGTGACGGTGCACCAACTTCACTGAAACTTGTTGGAGGGCTGAGCCGACAATCTGCATTCCATGCCAGTAATCCGGGTCAAAGGACTTCTAACATTGACTCGAAGCACAATCCTATTCATGCAGTTTAGATGGTACAAATTATATCAGTTTGTTTTGTTGTTTTTTTATTGTTATGTTGTAGGATTTAGTATGTTTGTAATGTTTCATCAGATCAGAAAACCTTCTGTATACAAGATGATAACTTTCTGCCTGCTTTGTTTGTATTTTATACTCTAGTGTTAGTAAATTGTTTAAGTGATCGTAAATTCGTAATTCAGTTGAATAAGGGTTTATGTTTATAATTATTTTGAAGAATGGAACTTGGGGTCAAGTTAAATGTGTCATGTGTTACTACAAGACTTTCAAGTTTCAACTCGTGGGCTTTCGTCTAGTAGTAGTGTAAGGGGATGGCGAACATTGTGATCAAGCCAGATATAGGCCCGTAAAACAAGGAAACATCGTGTGTCTTGTTATGGATAGAAGAGATTTCATTTGTGACCACCTTTCAGTGTGAGAATAAGTATATGAATATTTGTAGAATGAAAACAAGTATGAGATATCGAGTGTGGCAATTTAGAATTTATAATGTGTCTCAAGGGTGGTATGTATAGTGCTATTTCTAAGAAGCTTGTGGTCTAGCATGAGTCTTTACTATTTTATAATGTGAATCTTATTTTTTTTTAGTAAAAAAGGTTTTCATGTGACAATAATGTACATTTCGATATAATTTACATGGCCCTTGTGGTATTGAAAAGTAGAGTTTTGATACGTACTAAATATATTGCAGGCTGCAGCAATATTACTTAATATACTTGAGAGAAAAATATACAAAAGACTTGATATATTAAAGTTAAAGTATATCAGATTTGATGTAATTGATTTATTTTGAAATCAGACACGAACGTTTAGATAAAGATCTAGATTATATATTAAAAGAAAGTTATAAAGATAGAATTGAAATACCATTTGTCAAATTAAACATCAAATAAATGGTCAAATGGTATCAAATACGCTACCTGCACAGAAATATTGTGTATTTATTGCATTTAACATTTGTTGATGGTAATATGTGTAAATTATCATATTTATGATTTTTAGCACATGGTATTGTGATGGATTTGTTCTGTTAACTGAATTCATAATTCTGAATCTTTTGTAACACTCTGAAAATAGATGTGAATGGATGCGGATAATTTTCACAATCAAACTTCAGTTTACAACGCATTTATCATTTTTCTGTCAAACACTGTAAAATGCAGTAATGCACTATTGTACACAATATCCTTGAGCAAGGTTACACTTTAAATGTTCTACAAACATATGGGCATTGGCTTATTCAAGAGAGTATCATGCAGCAAAAGTATGTTTATTATATGTAACATTAACCGAGCAATGCCAAAACAACAGATCATCTGTAAGCTTCAAATGCTAGATTTGAGATCTTCAGAGAACAAGACCGATTTCCAAGCTGGATTTCTGGGTAGAAAAGTGTCCTGCAACATACAAAACAACAAAAACCAAACAATATTCAATCAAAGAAAAGGAGCGCCACGCGGAGGGTGGGGATTAGTATCCATGAAGTGACTCCAAAAAACACATGTAAAGAGCGATAAATAGTCAAATGCGCACCAAGCTTCTTTGGACTTGCCCATGATTAGTTCACAGATCACTGACAGGGGTTCAAAATCGAAAGATACAAAGCCTCTTGAGGTTCAAGTTCAAGAACTAAAATACGTTATCTGTTAACAATTCGCTCCACTTAATCTCTATTGATGATTGTTTGTTATCCCTCGTTGGTGAATCCATGAGAGTCAATTCAAGAACCAGAAGACACATTCTATCTGTTAATAACTCGCTCCACTTAACCTCTATATATATTATTTGTCATCCCTGGTTGGTGAATCCATGAGAGTCAATTCAAGAACCAGAAGACACATTCTATCTGTTAATAACTCACTCCACTTAATCCCTATCGATTGATTGTTATCCCTGGTTGGTCAATCGATGAGAGTCTTCAAGTTCAAGTACTAGAAAACACATTCTATCCGTTAAACTCGTTCTACTTAATCTTTATGGCCTAAAGACACATCCTATCCGTTTATAAGTTCGTTCTACTTAATCTCTATCAACGATTGTTATCCATAGTTGGTTAATCCAAGACAGTCTTCAAGTTTTAAAGAAACATAAACAAGATCATTTTATCATCTAACAACTTTTCTACACATGTCATCCATAACAATTGGCCAATACAAGAGATTCACAAATGTGATATCACAAATGCAATCACACAGATAAACCCTCATGTGAAAAACCAATAACATGTAATCTTCACAAATCACTAAAGCACACCCCTTGAAAACTTAAATCATACATAACGAAGCTCATCTAATCGTAACAACCTCAGAATTCAGACGAACAAATGGCTACTCTTTCTTAAATCAAATAATACGTAATCTGACCTATATGGTGTTACTTCTAACTGAAACATACTCGAATTCCTTCCTAATTACAACTAAGAGAAACAAAACATTCACATAATGAACTAATGATAAACAAAACCCTAAAAACTGATCAAAAATTACGAACAACGATGGCGAATTGGCGATCGAACTTACAGAGATGTACGAACAGGAGAGAATAATCGATAACGAATTGGATTGAGCGTGATTAAAAGCAGCAACAGATAGATGTGAAGCTAACCCTAAGCCTCTCTTGCTCGATGGAACGAAGGTGTGAATAATATCCATCACTTTTCCACCATTTCTCAGTTCGTACTGTAAGTATGCTTTCTTGTCCTCTGTTTCGAACCTTTATCTCTCTCGTTCCATACTATCTTCGGCGGCTCCGCCGCAGCTCCGCCGCTCACCGTCGCCATTCCTTTATCTCCGGCGTTTTGATTTTGACTGTTTCTTTGTTGTGGTCTTCGCGTAATTGCAACTTTTTTCCTTTCGATTGAGAAGAAAATAAATAAATAAATAAATAAATAAATAAAAACTCACGTGTAAACCAAGAAAAAAAAATTATTTGAGGAAGAATTACATATATAATTTTATAAAATTCATTAGTTACATATATACTTAACTTAAATTTTTAATTATAAATCAATTTGTAAAACTATGTTAATTACATATATATTCAAATTAAAAACTTAATTACATATATGAGGAGAGTTACTGAGAAAACCAATAGTCATATAAACAAATAACCTAATTCATAACTTTTTTTATATTTTAATTGTTAAAAGTTTATTTCAGTTTTTAATATGTATGTCGAATGAAAAACGGTTATGTATACGTAACCTATATATGACGTATATGTAAAACTACGTTACGTTTTTTATTTGATGCATACCCTTAATTATACATACACATACACAAATATAAAGAGTGGTGATAAAAAAATTGTAAATTATGAGACCAGTTTAATTAGTTTTCTTTAGTTTTTATATTTATTATAGTTTTTTAAGATTACACCTCTTACATATATATTCAAACTAAAAGTTTAATTACATATATCCAATTTATTAAACATAAATATTATATATTTACCCATTACTTTTATTAAAAATAACTTAAATAATTAATAACTTAATCTTATATTTATTAAACAATAAATTATGTTTTTCCTTCCTTACTTGCTTTTCGAGTTTTGATTATTTATTAATACTTCTATACTAAAGTTGTTTATGTTCTTTTTGTTTTTTATCTTTTTATTCTATTTTTTTCCGATACCTATACGAGACATTTCAAGTCTCATCATACAACATAATTTAGGTATATATGTAATTAACTAAGTTTAACAAGGGAATATACATAATTAAAATTTTAAGTCGGGTATATGTAATTATTGAAGTTCATATTGGGAAATATATAATTCTCCCTTTATTTTATCTCTAAAATATAGATAACTAGTTTAAAAACCACTATATCATACGCTTTGAATAAAAATATTAGATTAACATTTACCAATTAATATGTACAATTTACGGAATAATTTTAAATATAAGATATGATTAAAAATACGTATATTTAACTATTTTAAGTAATAAAACAATAATAAAATTTCTTTAAACTTTCATCTTGAAAAATTTTTGTTATAATTTATTTTAAACAATGTTATTTTTTAAAAAAAAGTTCTTTGTAATATATTGTTTTTAAATTTTTCACAGATTCTTATTTTTTAAAAAAGTTATGTTTTTTTAATGTAAAAGAAACATGTTTTGTATTTATTAATGAAAAAAAATTTGTTTTATAAATTGGAAAAGATATATAGTATTATTAGCATCTAATATCATCATTACAGGGAGTTGACTTGTTGTGGTAGTGGTATGTGTCAAAACGATTATAAGTAAATGACAAATGGTAAATTTTGTTTTGTATTATCGAATGAGAAAGGAATATTGAACAATTCTTTAGTATGTGCGGTCGAAAGGGACGCGTTTGATCAAGTAACAAATGAGTATGTAACGCTTTGTTTTCAACTATGAAAAACCAAAGATGAGAGTTCTGAGACCTATTAGTTATTTATTTACATTTCTTTATTATCGTGTTTTTTCTTTTATTTATATAAATGTATAGTAAGTTTTTTTACATTACTCTTAAACTTTTATCTTTTAAATCCCCCACTGCCACCGCCATTAGACCATAGTGACCAAGGGAGTAAAATCGCTTGAGCCTTAACCACCAAGTCGACGACAACGGCGAACATCAAACAGAATGACCACAACACCACCTTCGTCACCAAACCATCACCACTCCCATGCACCAACCCTAACGATGAGCCCGACGACAATGGCGACCCCCAAATGGCGTTGATAGTTGCCGCCTTCAAACGTTTATCACTCTCTCCTTTCCAAAAATGAAATATCCAAAACGGGTAAGTTAGAAAGGACATGTTGATACCAAAAAAGCATGGTTGAGCAAAACACTTGTATACCACTACAATAAAAAGTTGTAGAAAACTATTAATATACCATTTAAAAAAAATAAAAAGGCACAACTAGCTAGACAAGATTTCCAAATTACTATTACTTTATAACTTATAACTTTATATTAATGTATTTAATAGTCTCCAAATTTTTTGTTGGTCATTTGATAGTGGAAGTTTATTATTATTTGAACTTGGTTTTACTTGTTTGCAGCCATCCATTTAAAGGATTGAATGAACAGAAACTAATTGAATTGTCTTGTGGGCTACAATTAAAATCAAGGATGATGTTGAATGAATTAAATTAACAACTTATAAGGTGGGCTCACGTGAAAGAAAATTCGGATTAGCATATTTTGTATGTGGGCTGGAAGTTGAACTTAAGCATAGGCCATCTTTTGGGCTAAATTAAATGAAAGAAGCCGAAATGGAATGCACAAATCGGGTATTGAGCTGAAATCGGTTCAGGGTAAGAATTTAAACCGGTTGATATCAGGATTTTTAGACCGGTTTTTAGGTGGAAGCGGGTAGGAATTGGAACCGGTTCAGGTAGGGGAAGAACCCTATACATGTGAAACCGGGTAGGACGGGGTGGGGTCCAGGTAGGGTTCAAAAATCGGTTCTGACCAGACAGGACAAATTTCTTTTATAAAAAAATTAAATACAGTTTTAAACAACATAAATTCATTATTATTATTTAATAGTTTACATTAAAAAAACATTTCCTTATATCAAACATCATTTTATAAAGTAACATAAATTTTATTTTATTATATTTATTCTTCATCTTCATCGTCTTATTCATTGGACCCTCAGATTTTTTTTTCAAAGCCTTACCATATTGCAATATGTTTCTTCAAAGTCGAGTTCGACTTTTTTCGAACAAAATGACACAAAACCTGTAACGAACCTTTTGAGAGTCGTCACTCATCTCAAACAAATCTTAACTGCACCAAACTTTCAGATTTCTTTTATTTGGAAGAACCCAAACAACCGTACGCTCGATTTGTTCAACCCTGACCACTAAGCGGTTAGGTTTGTAACCAGTACGAACCGGTTGAGAATTTGTGAAGGGGAACGAGGTTAAAATTGTAAGGTATTTTCGAGTCCAAACAAGTTCCTCTTTATAACGGGTAGGAACCGGTACCAAGAATGAATTAAGTCCTTCAGGTCCAATTTTGGAACTGGTTTTTTTGTGCATCTCTGCCTAGGAGTTCATGCTATTTTCTAATGATAAATTACATTTATTTCAATAGTGCTACTTTCTTGGTATTCCGACATTTCTCTAGAGAACCTCTGTTATATCGAACAGTTGGTGCATCACCGTATATTGTCTTGACTCGTCCTGAGATTACATAAGTGGTTACATATATTTTAGACCCAACCATACTAGTTGGAGTTTCAAGAATGACGTACTATCCTGTTGCTTCTTATAGGTCCTTAGCACATACTACAACACAAGTTTTCTGAATTTTCTCTATCATGTCTAAGCTCCGGATTATTGTCTCTAGTCCACTTGTTCTTTGGTGTGACAATCTTGGTGCCACATATTTAGTACTCATCCTATGTTATTAGTGCACGATATATCTTGAGATTGACATGTACTTTATTCAAAATATGGTTTTAGTGTAGACTTTTACTCATATATGTCCATACCACATCTCAAGTAGCTAATTTTTAACCAAAAGGTTGTCGTCTACTCATTTTAATGTTCTTAGGTACAAGTTCCACGTTATTGTGCCTATTTCGCTTGAGGGGCGAATTGTGATTGTTACATATCTAGTTGTTATATAAGTTTATTAATCCAAAAACGATACATGCAAAATAACCTTAAAATTATACTTTTAGTAAAATTGAATACATTTCATGCTATCACAATATAATAGTATAGTAATTTGGTATGATCGCTAAAAATATATTTGTGTAAATATATAAGTAGTGAAAACAAAATCGGGTATGTTAGTTTTAGACATCGTAATGAGATCTCTCTATGAACAATATTATCTTTTTGTTTGAAGTTCAATAGTTGTGATTATATAATTGTCGCTTGTCGGTAGTCATATATTATCTTTTTGCTTGCCTTTTTCTTTATATATTAATTATAAAACATCACCGGCGTCTGCAGTATAAAACACGAACATCCATCAGCCTGAAAAAAACTACATATTTAACCCTCAATTTTACGATTATTAGTATTTTACTCTTCTATTCATAATATTAAATAAATCATAGCAATTGTTCCTATAATATCATTAATGGTCTTAAACTTGAGGTGTGAACTGGGTTCGAAGACAAGACGTATATTCAAACTAAAGCTCAAAGTTTGAGCTTAGGTCTATATGCGGTCCAAACTATTTAACAACCAACTAACCTAAAAACATCTTGTTATCTAGAATATCTCTATACGAAACACTTGCACATATGTAAGTGTGTGAGAGATAAAATGATATAATAATGACTTAATTGTACGTATGGGTTATCTTTTGTTTCAGCTTGATTTAGATAAGGCTTGGGAAAGACTAGATTCCACACGACTCTATGAGCTGATATAAAGCTTGGTTTTAAATTGCGAGATGCGCTTCAATGTGTTTTGGCCCCAAAACTTGATGCGTCGATGTGTGATAAAAAGTACTAAAAATTAAATATAGAAATCAATTTTTATATGATTAATTCTTTAGAATAACAATTACTTATTAACACGCTTATAAAACATACTTTAACATAAAAACCCAAATTTAAGACTGCTACACTATACACAGACATGTAAACATATAGCATGAACACAAATATGAAACAACACATGCTAATGTTGAGAGGTTAGACCCATTGTTGAAAAGATTCGACTCAGATCCAAAACTAAAGAAAAAACATAACAGTGCATAATGCATGCATCGAGGTGCATCAGGGGCGCATCAACGCATCATGGAAACGCAAAGCATCAGATGTTGCGATGCGCTCGCATCGACGCATCATGCATTATGCACTCATATTAAAACATAAGATACAAAGATTACTTGCAAGTTGCAATAACGAGTAAAGATTATGCTAGATTGCTAATGAGTAAAATAGTAGGGGCCAAATTGACTAAATGGCATACTGTTAGTGCTTTTTGATAATTGAAAATGCTAACTTCGGTGGGTAGTGTATGCAACGAGTCAAAGGATTAGAAAACAACAATTAGGAAATTTCCTAATATTTACTTTAAGAGCCTATAAAAACCAACTCTTTTCTATTTCAATCTTTCAACCTGCACCAAACGACTCCCTGAAACACAAAATAATGATTCAGTCCACTACAAGTATCGATATTCCAGCGGTCGAACAAGTTGTTGTCGATCCACAACCCGCAAAAACCAATATTCTAACATTCTTTACGGTCGCCTATACTCTAGCAACAATACCAAGTGGTCTAGTGGCGCCTCTACGCCATGTATGGGATTACTATTACCCTCGTGTAGCATTCGGGGAAGGAGGTGTGGTTATGCCTCATTCTACATTTAGTTTTATTATCAACGCCCTCCTTGCTTTTGTAGAAATTAAGTCGCAGGGTCAACCTGGATTCCCTTTTCAAACTCACCCACAACCCATCATGTTCTCGGTTACCAGTCTCCTCATGTATGGTCTGGCTTGTGCTGCCGAACTTGCCATTTCTATTGGGGGTGTCGATCGTTCTTCTGTTTATGCCATTATTGCGCACTTGGGAAAGATTGGTTCTTTGTGTATTTTGGTGGCATCTTTGGCGTCTTTGTTCTATTTCTGATACGTTGGTTCACATCTCTTATTAGCTTACTTATGTTGCAACATATTCTCTCTCAAATAAATTTAAAAAAAATCATGTGAAGTGCTTGATATAATAACAAACACAAGCTCTTTATATAAGTAATTTATCAAATTTGCTAGGAGATGTAAAGCCTATCTGGATGCTTGTAAAATAAGTTGTTTTCTTTCTCATGGAAGTTAAGTACATGTTCAGTAATGATGTTTGGAATGTTATTTGGACCTAGCTTCCTTTTCAGGGCATACGAGGTTACACACGATTTCGTCGATTACTGTATTTTTATTTTGCTTAACATATGGAACCCACTTACAGTAATCATGGGTCCCGTCAATACCCTACTAACCGATAAGGACTCGTAAAACTCAACCAAGATTCGAACTCATGACCTCTATGATATGGGGCATTAACGCCTATCGCTCTTGCTAGCTGCTAACATCAGGAATAGGAATGACGTGGTTGTGCTTTTGAACTTTCTGCCTCATATATATAAGTACTTTGTAGCAACATAACAATAACTTTTCACCATTGATTTACTTCTTTTGGCATTTACTTCAACGTGATGCTATATCTTCTCTTTGATCATGTGTACATGTTCCAGTTTGGGCTATTTGGTGTTTTGTTTGCTTTCTATGCTATTGGGTACAAAGAACGTAATAATGTTTGTCTTTAGGATCCTATAGAGCTTATGTGTCATTATTTTTAGGCAAATTTGATTTTAATAATTCAAATTATTACTCATTGGTCGATAACAATTCAAACTATTAATTTAGCCGGTAATAATAATAATTTTCACTTTTGTTACCAATGGTAATTCCAGTAGTATAATTATCATACATTCACACTTAAATTATATTTATCTTAGGCTCGGTTAGCTTGTATGTTTTTTCATGTCATTCATAATCATTATTATGAACGAAACTGAGTGCAAATCAAGGGTAAATATTTAATAATTATGTTAATGATACTCTTGTTGATAACAAAAGTGAAAATTAAAATTATTATTGGCCAAATTAATAGTATGGACTATTATCAACTAATAAGTAATAGTTTGGATCATTAAATCTAATTTACCTTATTTTCTAAATTGTATTTGCCAAAATATTAGTTATATGGGTATGCTGTTTCATTAGCTTCTATGAATAATCTACTTTTTAACAGTAATCTACTCTTAAATCTGCATCATTGTTCATTGCGGGACTCATTTTAAACACTTGGCAACCGCTAGACCAAAGGCCCTTTGGTTGTGTGTGTGTATACCTGATTCCTGCAACCCTGAAAGTAGTAAAAAAAATTTAAGATGCTTTGTTTTGCATTGATTACGATCTCTTGTTTGAACTTTATCAAATGTAATGTCTGTGCAATAAATTCATTATAAGAGTAAAAAATATTATGACATAATAAAGAGTTAAGACTTGAAATGTAATTTCAGAAAATTTAGGACTAAAACCTTAACATGAAAAGACTGTGTGTGCCATAGAGTCTTATTCAACTAACAAAACTTGTTTTTAATTTAATTACTATACGCATCAGCTTATGTTGTTTAATCACCAACCACTGTCATTATCTTTAAAATACAACAGAATGTTTCTAAAAGCTCCAAATTTTTGGTGTGCTTATAGGTTTAAAAACAACAAGAAGATCAACACATCATTCATTAAGGATTAAAACAAAGGAAAAAAACAGAGAATGTAGAAAATATCTTCTTTTGGTTAGACTGTTGGGCTACAAACGAACCATTCAATGCACAATAAGTAGGAAATAAACAACAAATTCATAATGCAATGGAACAAATGTGTACTAAAGAAATGTATCATTTTCTGTTGAAGGGTGGAGATGAACCGAATCTCAACATTGGATGCCGTTGTCAAACGTAACATACAACTCGGATAATCACTTTGTTTCTTATGTGGTGAGGCCTTAGAGATGACAAGGAGTTTACTTACATCATGTTATGTGCGACTGTCATGTGGCAAAACATAGATTGTTGGTGTGAAACGCCACCGATATATGTTTTTTCAATTAGAGACGTTTTAGACACCCACACAAAACTTTGGATATGGAGGATGCCAAAAGAAGACAATTTAAGGATAATTGTGATAGTTTGTTGGTGTATTTGAAAGACAAGAAACAATGTTTGTTTCTCAAACACAACGGTGAAGGGGGAAAACGTTGTAAGGGATATCTGATCTCTTGGATATCTATTGTTAAAAATAAATCAAATTTAAAGATTTACGATAAAAAATTGGGTTGATTGCTTAGTATATAAACTTATGTGATTTGCTGTATATATACCCTGCTTTGCCTAGGATTATTTTAATTAATTTAGTCATTAAGAAAAAGAAAACAAAGCCAATATTCTCTTTCCAAACTCCTATAACACAGATAGTTTTTTAGAGTAAAATATTATATTCGTCTCTGTCGTTTCGTTGAATTTGTCATTTCAATCCAATTCTTTTTGTCATTTTAATCATTGTACTTTACCACATGTTGTCATTTACATCAATTTCACTAACACCGTTAAACATCTGTTAAAATTGAGGGTATTTTAGTTTTTTTTCAACACCCTAATTATTCAATTAAGACAAATTAACCAATTAATATTTAATTTAAGGGATTGAACCAGTGGCGAAGCTTGAACTATTTCGTAGGGGCGGCGGGGTAGAAATTAATTTTTTTAGGGGGGGCGAACTCGATATTTATGTAAAAATTTACACTACCAGGCCAAAATTTTACACTATCGGGCTAAAATTTAACACTACGGACAAAAAAATAGCCCCCCTGGCCCCTATGATGTGAGACCGGACGTTTCGATTTAAAAGCTTTGATTAACTATTATTATTATTATTATTATAATTATTATAATTATTATAATTATTAAAACTATTATAATTTTATTATAATTCTAAATATTATTATTACTATTATTATTATTATTATTATTATTATTATTATTATTATAATATTTATCTATTATTATTATTATGTTATTATTATTATTATTATTATTATTATTATATTATTATTATTATTATTATTATTATCATCATCATAATTATCATTATTATTAATACTAATCCATGTTATTTGATTGATGTTTGCTATGGGATTAAGGTCTGCTTTTGTTATGCTTTGTTTGATTGGGGCATGTTGTTGTCACGTTTTGTGCTATTCAAGTATGATGTAGTCATGTTTTGTTAGATTGATGTCTATTTTGAGATTAATCTTATATTTCAATTAGGCGGAGAACCATTGTTGTATAATTGCGGGAGATATGATTAAAGTGGGAAACAGTGAATATCAACTGAAATCTCACAATGAACCTTAATCGAACAACATGGATTAAGGTTATTCGAAGCTTTTAAATCAAAGTGGTTGGCCTCACTAGTCGCTTCATGTGTTTTTTAGTTTAATTAAATATTAATTGGTTAATTCGTTTTAACTGGATGACTAGGGTGTTGAACAAGACTAAGATACCTTTAACGGAGATTTTAACGGTGTTAGTAGAGTGGATATAAATGACAACATTCAGTAAACTACAAAGTACAATAACTGAAATGACATGAAAGAGAAATTGGATTGAAATGACAAATTTAACGAAACGTAAGATGAAAGTAACATTTTACTTTTTATTTTAATTTTGTGAATTGTTGTATAGCAGTATATGTGTCCTGCTTAGTCTGGAGTTATTTTAATAAAATTAGTCATTTAAAAAAGAAAAACCTCAGCCAACATGCATTCCCGTTCCAAACCCCTTTAATGTTATAGTTTATATTATCAAGTGTCCTGCCTGGGGTTATTTTAATAAAATTAGTCATCATAAAGGAGAGAAAAAAACAACTAGAGCCAACATGGTTCCCTTACAAACTCCTTTTAACTTCATAGTTTATTTTGATATCCCACTTCTACTACCTCATCTAATTGTATACTTTTTCTGGTTTACATGATAGTGGGCTTGACTTGGATGATATCAAGATTGAATATTGGTAATATCTACTTTTTAATAGTAAGGGAAATTTCCAATCCCACCACTCTTTAGCTTTTATAATGAAAATATGTTAGCGTTATGTTCCGTTGAAAAGTCTATATAACCGAACCTTTGGGATTTCACTCTCACAACCTTCACCAAATCACTCTCTCAAAGATAAAGGATGATTCACTCGGCCCACACCACAAATACTCATATTTCGGTCTCAGTAGTTAACAACAACATTCCACTAACCAACCAAACATTTTTCACCACTGCCTATTTGGTATTTTTCCAATGCCTTGCACACGTGGAAACTATACGCGGTGGTCTAGTGACGCCTCTACGCCACCTCTGGACTCACTATTACCCGCGAGTAGCATTTGGGGAAGAAGTTGTCGTCATGCCCCCTTCCACACTTACCTTTATCGTCAATGTTTTTCTTGCTTTTGTAGAAATCAAGTCACAAAGTCAACATGGATTCCCTTTCCAAACCCACCCTCAAATAACCATGTTCTCCGTCACCAGCGTCCTCGCGTTCGGCTTGGCTTCCGCTGCTGAGCTTGTTGTTTCCATTGCACGGCTTGATCCCGCTTCCGTTTATGCCCTTGTTTCTCGCTTGGGAAGAATCGGCTCCTTGTGCATTTTGGTTGCATCTTTGGCGTCTTTATTCTATTTTTAATACGTCCTATATGTATGATCATACATATCTATATTCTACATGTATTAATGTACTAAATAAGCTAGCATGATGTTTTTAACACGTCCCATATGTATGGTCATACCTGTGTCCAATATATGTAATATAATGGCTTTGTTATTTCATATTGGTATGCATGAATTGCTTATTTTTGTTTAAATATTACCAGTGTTATTTCCAAATTGATTTGTTTTTTTAACTGTTTCATTTTTTGTCGGCCATATCCTTTTCTCTTTGTTGTTAGCATTCACAGTGGATTCCTATAAATATGTGAGTGTGTTTCTTGTTTATAAAGAATGGTTGTAAATGGTTGTGAGTGGAGAAGAGAGAAAATCTACTGTTCGTTTGTATATTTGAGGAATCATTGTTCAGTCCCTATAAACGTTTTAATATTTTTTTTAAGTGATTGTGAGTGGAGGAGAGAAAAAATGTAATGATAAAGGTATATAAAAACATTATTAATTGAAAACGAACCAATGATCCTTAGTCCAACTGGTTAAGGTGAAGTATCCATCACATGTAAATAAAGAGAGGTCATGGGTTCAAGTCTCATGAGCAAATATCCTCAGAGTTGAGCTAGGGGATTTTCTCATCAATGAGTTTCCTCCAGAGGGGGTTGGGGGTGCGGTCCCGGCTGGAAAACGAATAGCTGGGCCCGATTAAGATAACACTTATCATCCGAAGCAGGGTCGTACATTTGCCGTTCAAAAAAAATTGAAAAAGAGAGAAAAAAACAATAAATTTTAATGTAATTACTAGAAGGGTGCCCGCGCAATACAGCGGGACGATATTTTTATATCCGACACGTGTTTCTAATTTTTGTTATTCTTGTAGAAATTTTACAAAAGTCTATTATATTTTTTTTCTAAACTAAAATTTAAAACACCAAATACATAGGTTTTACATAACGACTTGTACGTTTACGCATCAACTTATTGTACCTCACAAAAATACTGACCGGTTCAGCAAAAAATTTACACCAAAACGTTTAAAAAAATACAAAGGTTACCATCGTAGTCTCTTAAAGTTTTTAAACATGATTATTTAAAAGATATAACTAAAATCTTAAAACAAATAAGTTTTTTTTGTTTATGGGTAGATAATATAAAATTTTATGTACGTTACAGTAATTGTAAGGTTATTATGTAACTAAAGTAAGGGGTAATTTGTAAATAATGTTAAAATTACTTTTATCCTCAAAAGTGGTTGTATCTTATGCATTGAGTGAGATAATTGTTCTTAATTTTATGGTATTTTAAAATGCCTCTCTCATATGCTTTATATATAGTACTTAATTCTATAATATCTTAAAATGTCCCTCTCATATACTTTATATATAGTTTAGATATATAGAGATAAAAAATCTATTGTGAATGATGTTAGTAGCCTTATTCAAATAGTATACCGTATATAATTATAAAAGTTAGAACTGCTTTTAATTGTGTTGATTTATTTTTGTTGGGATAAATGGGCTCAAGCCCATAAACAATAAAAAAGGATATCATACGCACAATTCGGGCCCAAGCACCGGTTCGGTTTGTGGGAGATATACTCAAAACCGGTTCGTAGGAGGAAACAGTTTAGTTTGGGACCCCTTTGAAAAAGATAACTGAGCGATGAAACGGTTGGGTTCGTTATGGAATCGGTTCCATAACCGGTTTGAATATCCATTATAATTGAAATAAAAAAAATATAAAGTGTTAGTAGAAGAGATGCAATTTCAACTTTTTTAAGTTGAATTTTTGAATACTTTTATAAAATAAAGTAGATAATAAACTTGATAGTAAGGGTCTGTTTGGTATGGCGTAATAGAATAGACGAATGAATTGAATGAATAAGAGAATAGAATGAATGAGAGAATGAAATAAATCATTACATTTCATTGTTTTGTTTGTTTATCCTTTAATAATAAATGAATCATTACTATAAAAAATGAAGCAATGAAATGTAAAAGTAATTATGCTGGTGATGGCGGGTGGTGGTGGCAGGTGGTGGCTTCCGGCCGCGGTTCCCGGCGGCGGCGGTGCCCGGAGTTGGTTCCCGGTGGCGGTGGTGGCCGGCGGCGGCGGTGATCGGCGGTGATGGCCGGCGGTTCCCAACGGCGGTTCCAGGTGGCATCGCTGGTGGCCGGTGGCGGGCAGCCGCGACGGCGTTGATCGGTGGTTGGCTGGGACGGGAGTGGCCGGTGGTTGGCGGGGATGGCAGTGGGCCGGTGGCCGGCGGTGCTTTCTGACGACGGCGGTCGTTCCTGGTGGCATCGCTAGTGGCCGGTGGTTGGTGGCGCCACTAGTGGCTGGTAGTGGGGTGGCGACGCGGGCCGGTGGCGGGCGCCCACGACGACGTTGGCGGGGACGGCGGTGGCCGGTGGTTGGCGGCAACGGCGGTGGTTGGCGGCAACGGTGGTGGTTGGCGGCAACGGCGGTGGGCGGTGGTGTGGTGGTTGTTGTGGTGGGTGAGTGGGTGGTGTTGAATACTAATGATAGAAGAAGAGATGGAATGAAAAAAAAAGAAGTGAGAGTGGATGGAATGAACTTGAGGGAATGGAATCAAAGATGTAATAATTCATTCAATTACTATCAACAACCAAACATGTATTTATTCATTTATTCTCAATGATTCATTCCATTTCGCCCCTCATTTCTGCGTACCAAACGATACCTAAATGTAAATGGCTGGAAAAATCAACTAATATGTTGAGGTGGAGATTAAAAAAATATCATTACGATGTCAATATGTGCATATGCTAGTCACTGACAGGGACTTGTAGTCTTAAACTTATATCCTTGAAGGCTTCTAATCCTTCTATTCAGGTTCAGGAAGGATCGGTATAACCCACGCCCTTGATGCAAAAATTGATCTAACGGTCTTCAGTTGCTTACATTTCTATAAATCCTAGAGTAAACTTTGACCAAAAGTAAACCTCTAATATCATCTCCACCAAAAAGATGAGTTCGTTAACTGATGATCAGTCCAACGGCGATGTTATCGTCGACATACCAGTCGCAGAAGCCAACCATGTCACATTCTTCACCGCGTGTTTCTTCCAATGCCTCGGCTGCATCTGTAATCTACCCGCAACATGTGGTGGTCTAGTGACATCTCTCGTTCGTCGCCTTTGGGCTAACTATAATGCATACGGCGCATTTGGGGATCAAGAATGTGTAAACATGCCCCAATATTCCCATTATGTATTAGGTTTTATTATCACTTGTTTACTTGGTCTTGCTGAAATCAAGTCACAAGGTGATTCTAAATTTCCTTTCAAAACGCACCCTCGGGCCATCATGGTGTCTATCACCAGTCTCCTCGTGTATGGCTTTGTGTCAGCGGTCGAACTTGTCATTTTGAGCTCACGTGTTGAGCCGACATCTGTTTATGCTGTTATTGCTCGTGTTGGAAGGATTGCTTTTTTGTGTGTTTTGGTGGCGTCTTTGGCGTCTTTGTTTTATCTTTGAAACTTGATTTTACGTTGTTGCATTGTGTGTAAAGTGTGGGATACTAATGCACACATTCTACTGGTATGTTGTACTATTATAAGCAAGATTTAAAGTTTTGTTGTATTCCTATGAATAAATGATCTATTTCTCATGCAATTGGATGATATATAAGTTGGATGATATATTGATGACTTGGATTACAAGTAAATTAAAGATGAGCTCATCATGTAGATGATGATTCAATCCTTTTTATTGATATGGCTTTCTTTTGAGCTTATGTGGATGATGATTTAATCCTTTTTGCTCTATTTGACTACATGATTTAGTTTAATATTGATTATCATTAGAGTTGAGCCCATGAACACAACTTAATTTTTTTGAGTTTCTTATAAACTTTATATGTCGCGCCGGTTATATATAGGACTACAGTCGGCCACGCCACTTACAGGACTATGGTCTGCCAGTGTGTGGCCCCTCTACCGCGCCGCCTATAGGACCACAGTCCACCCCCCCCCCCTGCTGCCCTGTCGCTTGCATGATTACATGAACATTTGAAATTGTGTATTGCATTTAAGTTTTTGGATTGAAGATTGCAAGATTATAGAATTTTGGCAGAAGTTATGACTGAGATTGAAACTATTGTTATTGGAATTTAAGGTTTCAAATAAACCTATATATTGTAATCATTCTTTGAATGTATGATCAATCAGTCTTTACCTTCTGACACGCGCCACCCCCCAACGTCGCACGTCACAACAGCAGGTGCTATGCTAGCATGGGCGATGTAACCTTTCGTATTTTCGTTAAATAAAAATTAACGTCGTTATGTTATTGTAAGGACTTTTCTGTCATTTAATGAAACTTTAAGGACTCGTTTATGTTTGTTTCTTTGTTAATTTAAAAGTTAATAAAACTAATTAAACAGAAATAATAATAATAAGAATAATAATTATAATAATAATACTTGCAATTATAACTTTTGCTTATCATTAAATATCTTAAGTTATAATAATAAAAATAATAATAATAGTTAAAAAAATAAAATAAAAATAATAATAATATATACTTGGTAATACAACGTGATTGTGGGCTTGACTTGGATGAAGAGGAAAATTGGTAATACTAATATGTACTTTTTTAATATCAAGCGAAATTTCCTAGCCCACCACTCACTACTCTTACGCCTACAACGTGAAAAGGTTTTAGAATCATGCCTCTATAAAACCGAACCTTTCCAATTTCAATCTCTCAGCTTCCACCATATCACTCTCTCTGTCTCTAAAAAAAAAAAGAATATGATTCACTCGGTCTATACAACAAATACTCATATTCCGGTCTCAGTAGTTAACAACAACATTCCACTAACCAACCAAACGTTTTTCACCACCGCCTATTTGGTATTTTTCCAATGCCTTGCATATGTGGAAACTATACGCGGTGGTCTAGTGTCGCCTCTACGCCACCTCTGGACTCACTATTACCCGCGAGTAGCATTTGGGGAAGAAGCTGTCATCATGCCCCCTTCCACACTTACCTTTATCGTCAATGTTTTTCTTGCTTTTGTAGAAATCAAATCACAAAATCAACATGGATTCCCTTTCCAAACTCACCCTCAAATAACCATGTTCTCCGTCACCAGCGTCCTCGCGTTCGGCTTGGCTTCCGCTGCTGAGCTTGTTGTTTCCATTGCAAGGCTTGATCCTGCTTCCATTTATGCCATTGTTTCTCGCTTGGGAAGAATTGGCTCCTTGTGCATTTTGGTTGCATCTATGGCGTCTTTATTCTATGTTTAATGCGTCCCATATGTATTGATCATGCATACCTGTGTTCTACATGTAGCAATATACTAAAAAAGCTCGCATGATGTTTTTAGCACTTTCTATATGTATGGTTTATTTCATCAATATTAGTATGCATGAGTTGCTTATTTTTGTTTAAATATTACCAGTGTTATTTCCAAACTGATTTGTTTTTGTTTAACTGTTGTTTTTTTTGTCGGGTCATATCTTTTGCTCTTCGTTGCTTAGCAGGCTTATTCAAATAGTATACTGTATATAAGTATAGAAATTAGAACTGCCTTTTGAGTTTTGATTTGATTTTTGTTGGGCAATGGGCTCAGGCCCATAGACGATAAAAAGAATATCCTACCGCACAATTTGGGCCCAAGCACCGGTTCGGTTTGTGGGACATATCACACATAGTCAAAACCGGTTCGGTTCGTAGGAGGAAATAGTTCAGTTTGGGAACCCGTTTGAGAAAGATGAAACCTAACCAATAAAAAGCGGTTAGGTTCGTTTTGGGATTGGTTTTAAAACCGGTTTGAATAAAAAAAAAGATAACCTATACGTGCTTACTCCTACGTTTTGTAAAGATCAATTTTGTTATGAATCTAAGGAACTTTAATTAAGGAACACATGCGTGATAAAAATACTCAGAAAAGAATAAATTTTGTCTAATATAGTTGATATCTACCTACTCTAATAAAAAGGTATCTTGACATGACACGTGTCAGCACCACAATCATTTTTCACCAAAATTTTCCCGCATATCTCTCCTATTAAATAATTACCTTAATTATTAAAAATATTTCTTTAACACCTTTTTAGATTTAATAAATTAAGAAAAAAATCTATCTATTAATGTTATTTTTAAATAAATAATTTATTTATAAATTAATAATTTTTTCTAAAGCATAAAACCTTTTTAAAAAATATAAAATTTTTAGATTGGTATTTTTTAAAAAGTCATTTTTTAAAACAAAAAATAATCAAATTTGAGAGTTATAATAGAAAATTTTTTAAAAATAACATTTTTATACGGTTTGTTTTAGAACAAAATATTTTTTTTTAAAAAGTTTAAAACAAAAAATTAAAAAGTTGATATTACTATTTTATTAGAGTAGATAGATTAGAAGATTATTTATAATTAATAAATTTTATTATATTAATATTTTATTTTTTTAACCAGTGTAATACGTGTATTTACTAAAACTAATAATTATCGTATAGAAACTTTTACAAACCATTTGTTTCAACCCAACTCAACCATGTCATAACCCACCACCACATCCATCCTCAGCCCAATCTCATGTCATGCAAGTATGCAACCTCAATCTCTATCGGCCCAACAGCAGCAATCGGCCCTAAATGCGTTGAGCCCAATTGACAATGGAGCAGTCTTATCCCTTAGCCCACAAACCTTTACCGACCCAAACAGCCTTGAGCCCAATTGACATAACCTCCGACCAATGTTTTCAGAGCCGGATCGGACGTCGAACCGGACGCGTTACTGGTTTGGTGGTCGTACCGGTCGGACCGGATTTAAAAAACCGGATGACATCATAATTATATATATATATAATATTATATATATATATATAATATATATATATATATATATATATATATATATATATATATATATTATATATATATATATATATATATATATATAGGGTTTGGTTATTATAAGAACCCTTTAATTTTGTGAGAACCCTTTAACCCAATCCTAACCATTGATCAAAAAATGGATGGATAAGATCTTTTATTTTTTTTAAATAAAAAAGGGCATAAAGGTCATTTAATAAATCCATCAAAATTCAGATTCAACAGGATCATGACAAGTGTCATCCTCCTATTTCTTTGTTTTATATTTAAAAACTTTACCCCCTTTTTATTTAAACACTCATAACTTTTTTATAAATTGTTATTATTCTTTAAAAATTACACCATTAAACTCCTCATATTTTTCTCTTTAAT